>KK116299.1:106695-159075 GCA_000611955.2 Stegodyphus mimosarum
TTTGTGTGTACAAATATATTGTTTTACGCATGACAAAGGAAATAAAATTGTGGGGTAAAATACAATATTTAATGCGCAAATTTACTGGTGATATATATGTTACGGTAAAAGCAATAAACTGGTGATTATATATAATAAACGGTAATTTTGCATGATAACCACTAAATTTAGTAAATATGATAAAGTTTCGAAAATTCATCCTATTAGCCGGCTTGTTTGCATAATTCCCAACTCGTAGTAGTAAATGTGATAAATATCATGACTGATTGGGCCAGTAAAAAAGAGTGCAATTTTTTTTTTTTTTTTTTTTGTAGTTACTACTCAGAAAGATATTTTTTCGTTAGACACTATGGCGCAAGAGATCACGAATTACAATATTTTATATTTTACAATTAAAAAGTCAATAAGTAGTTATTTTAAGTCATAATACATTTATTTAGCCTGAAGGAAATTTGAATAAGGGACTGACAGGTGTTGTGAAATTAAAAAAAATACAATTTACATGAACTTGTGCAAAACAGTTGCACATACAAAAACAAAAAACAAACTGCAGTTGCATATAAAAAAACAAACTAAGCCCATATTCTAGAAAGAGGGGCAAAAAAATTTTTTCTTTCAAATAACGTTAAATGTTATTACTGCAAATTACTAAATATTTTAAGTTTACTTATTTAAGCATATTAGACTGTTATGACACTCAGAATTACAAAGTTTGCCAGATTTTTTATATTTGCACTTATCAGACTCGCATTGTCTCTTACAAACACATCGCTGATATCCCTGACCTCCAGAAAGAGATGTCTTCCTAACGCATTCTGGAAGTGATATTGCTAGATCTGGAACATCGTCAAGCAAAATAAATTTTTGTTAACAAATTGTGAATTGATTTTTTGTATACAACTGTGAAAGTCTTCCTTGTTTCGTCCCTAACTGATAAAACTCTTCATTTTGAACATTTTCAAAGTACACGTAAAATCTAACATTGGAGCTGTCTTTACTATTTTTCAACATTACCTACTTTCCATTATATCGTATCTTTGATAATCTTCCGGTTTTTTCCCACTACTTTTGTTTTTACTATTATTCACTTTTTTTTAACAATCATCATATCTTCTTTCGTCTTTGCTTTCTTAGTATCCATAATGTTAACTAACTTGGAATTAAAACACTCAAGCGTACCAGCCATTATTCAATATTTTATAAAATACGAGAGGGTAGTGGGAAAATGTCTAGATGGAACAAAATTAGAACTACTACTGAAATCACGTGATTGTCACGTGTTGATAGAAGCCAAGCAGTTACGCAAACTGAACGAATTTTCGTAACTTCAGAGACTTTTATCACATTTACCATTACGAGTTGGGAACTATGCAAACAAACCGGTTAATATGAAAAATTTTCAAAAAATTATCATATTTACCAAATTTAGTGGTGATTATGCATAATTACTGGTTATTAGATATAATCACCGGATTAGATTATTAGATACCGCCTGATATGTTGGAAGAAGAGAAAGAGTTTTTAGTGATATTTGCATGAAGCATTTCCAAATTGTTTATAACCTTCTTGGGATTTAAGACCTTCAGGTTGCGGGAAAAGAAAGGTTTTTAAGCAATTAGTTCAACTTCGCAAAATGCAAATAAACATCAAATTCTAAATTTTAATCATGATTAAAACTATAATGTTATTGCGAAGCGAATTTTAAGAAATCCTTTGGGATTTCTCAGTATTAAATTATTCCTGAATTATCAAACATATTCATGAAATTCTAAAATCTTTGTTACGTTTCACTTCAAAATAATTTCAGTCATTAGAATTTGCGCGAAAAATATACTCCAAAATTAGAAACTTTATTACTTCTTAAGATTCTAGCTTCCACGCATTCTACTAAAGACGAATGGATCTTTTATGATTTCTACTCCTGTAACAAATATACCTTTAAAATGAATCCACTTTTAGCAATGTAAGGCAAATGCTGTCCATTTAGATTGTTCGGTTAGGTTAATTGTTTAAGGCAAGCAACTCGAAGGCTATCTGCCTATGGGAAGGGATGTCGTCGTGAAGGATTTTTTAAGGAAAACTCGCTAATATTTCCACGTCACACATAGAAAAACTCTCATGTACGCAGGCCGTTCGTCAGAATTTGTAACCAGGTCGAACTCCAATTAGATGAAACCTTAATCTCAAGTAATCACAATAATAATAGTGTTAGAAATGAATGATCTGTAAATGTAAGTGCTCATTTTAAAATATAGGATGCAGTTGTTTACTTATTTGGTTACTAGTTATTTCTACTATTACAACTTTTTTTTTCCTTCTCAGGAGGAGAAACACGCTAACATAAATACTCAGCAGCTAAAATTTAATTCCTGTAGAGCTGAGAGTGTAAATTTTCAAACGTGAAATTCTAAGCATACATCCTAGAGTGCAAAAATCGTTACTGTTAAGTATTAGGTCACAAACATCTACGATTTTATCCTGCATCACTTTATGATTTTTGTCCTTCCCTCTACTTCCGCCATAAAATTATTACCCTAATAACAATTAGTAAAGAATACGTCGCCCAACCGGTATAGCGGTTAGCGCCGCTGACTGCCGCGCCGAAAGGCCCCGTTTCGAATCCCAGAGAAGACATGGATGTTTGTAAATGTATAGTGTCCGTGTGGCATGCGGGCACTCTAAATATGCCGCGAGCCGAAAGTCCTCTCGGGAGGTTGATGGTAAAGGAATAGGGGTGAGAAATCCTCGGACCTGACCCCCCGGAGTGCTCTCCATCAGAATTGGGGGCGGAAGTGAGCTAAGTCGCACTGTCACCTGTAAGGTGCTCAAGGCTGTTGCCAACGACAGGCGTAAACTTGCGCTCCTTGCCACGAGGAATTTCATGGGCTTGGGCTGACTATAGGTCAGACAAGTGAAATTAGCAACAACAACAATAAAGAATACAGCTTTTATCTTCATTTTGAAAAAGCATAATGGATAGTAATAACTTACCGGAATGTGATGCACTGTCCGGCCGACAGATATCCGGATTTTTAGGAGAACCGTAATCATTTGGACCAGGAACATCGGAACTTTTTTCCTGAAAGGTAAGAGACAGACTTTAGAATTTGCAAATATCGTATGTAATCAGATCATGTAAGGCTCCGTTCAGACAGTGGTAAAAATGTCATAACTGGTTTAAACCGAGTTTCGTTGCTAGGTAACCAGACCTTGCTATGTCACAAAAAGTGGTTTAAGGGTTTGGCATGAAGTTCGAAGTTTTCAAATTTATGCCGACTTGGTATAAGAGTCGACCAATCACAGCGAACGCGCGAAATCTATTAGCGGGAAAGCTGTAGACACATCCACGCATGCGCAAATTTGCGCATTAATTGGCTACGGCTTAGACCCTTTCTCGCAGGTGTGAACGGAACTCCCGCATTTTATGCTTTATGCCTGTATGACATTTATACCACCGTCTGAACGGAGCTTAAAATTACGTTTATAAATTTGTTCCACTTTTATTTATTTCTGGAAGTAATTATTTACATATCTCAAGTTTTGATAACATGATAATGCTATGAATTTTGTATATATGTAAATAATTTTAGCGAAATGATATGTAAATTGTAGTACCACTTGTATAATATGACATGAAAGGCTTCAAGAAAGTAAAACTTCGTCAGAATAGTTCTCTCCTTAAATGTTTAAAGCTGGTATCACACATCCATTTGTTTCAGGCGAACAACTGTTTCAAACAATTTTTCTACATGCTTTTCCAATGAAAGAAAGACACACCATTTTTTTTCCTTTGTTTCGCAAAAAATTTTAAGTTGTTCATTTTCAGCAACCAATCAGCTATTAATATCGTTATTCCCCGTCATCAGCTATCATTTGTACTGGAGAACTAGTTCTCCTTTAGGAGGTAATCCCAAAAGGATCCGCGGTGACTGGCTGTTTCATGTCGTGTAACAAAGCAGAAAAATGGTCCTAAAGAGTTGAATGTCTGATACGACCTTAAGAATCTAAAGAGATTTAGATTTAAATTTTGGAAAAGCCCCTGACCCACCCAATCAAATCAATGTTTAGCATGAGATTGTAACGGGACCAGCCCGTGCAACAACAAATGAAGGCTAACCATGCTCCCCATGATCTAAACGGGGTATAGTCAACCTAGTCCCTACTTCCCATTAGTAGGCGATTTAAGCTTTAATGGTGAGCGGAAATAGCTTTTGTCCATCCGATGATGAAAGTCCGTTCTCCCGCGTGCAACTCTCTCCTGTTTCCATATACATATTAGGCCTTGTCACTTCTCTTACGTTGTTCTCTTACGGCGTTGTTCTGTGACTATAGCGCAATAATGGGATTATCACATCTTAAGAAAGCATGAGGCAAGGAGAAAGTTTTCCGAAAAACGAATTCTCCTTTTCCTACTATTAAAGAGCTCCTAGCCGAAACAGTTTCGTGGAACCGATGTCCCGACTAGCTACGCGAGATAAAAATTTTCTGTCTCTTATAAATACACGCAAAATAAAAATAAATGGGAAAATTTAACTATCTATATTTTTATTTAGGTTCCACTCAAAAAATTACTTTGCGTTAAAGCTAAAAGTTATTGTGAAACCAGTGGGCGGTAAGAAAATTTTACTACCTAAAAAATGGGCGGTTTACTACCTAAAAAAGGTTGACTAATTTAAAGTGATAACCAAACTACTATAACGTTACGACGAAAACTGGTTTGATCTGTTCATATTTCTTTTAAAATTATGGCAATTTCGAGTTTGGGGCAGCGGTTCGGTCCGGTGAAAGTTCCGCATCTGTAGATTACAGTACCGTAGATAATAATAACATGAAAACATACAAAATGATGAGTTGGAAGCAATGTCGACCATTCATGCAGAATTAAAATAATTTCAAGCGAAATGATAACTACAAATTGACAGAGAAGATTAAATCAATTATGCTAATTAAATTTAATAATGTAAATTAATTCAGTAAAAATATTAATAAATCCATTAATTAACTGGGGGTAAACTGTTACTGAACCTGTTTCTCTTCCCTCTCCTTTTTTTTATTTGTGTGTGTATAAAATATAAAGCTCCAGAAAGTGCTATTTGTTAAAAAAATATTTTATTATTTATTTTATAATCCACGAAATGAAACAAATTCTAGACCTGTTACTGCAGTTTTCTTCGGCGACGCACATAAGCATCCCGGGGTTCTGGCTGGAAAGAATTCCAAAATCAAGAGACAAGAGAATACCGGAAGTCGGACATTAAACAAATACGCATGCGAGCAATAAAAACACATTACAGAATAGTAGTAGCATACGAGTAGCGATAAACTAAGTAAAATTTTAGTACTGCGGGAAAAGAAAATGCGTAGTGTTTTAGCGTTAAGTAGGTAAAATAATCATAAGAGAATAAAGATAAAACAATAAATATGAAAGTAACAGTAAACTACACAAAATTTTCAGTACTGGAGGAAAACACTGAGCACAAGTTTAGCATCAAATATCGTAACTTTTTTTCAATTTTTACTTCCTTGTGTGAAATAAAGGAAGTACTGTAATTGCGAAAAATTTCGAGTATCATATTCCAACGGAAATATCCATTTGACCGTTCTTGAATCCATTGGACTTTTTTTTGGGGGGGGTGACCTCTGTACGTACGGACATAAAGAACTGTCTTCTCCAAAACGGATTGCAAAATAGACATTTTCATGACGTCTGTACTTACGTACGTACGTATATATCTCGCACAACTCAAAAGCGATTAGCCGTAGAACGTTGAAATTTTGTATATGGTACTGTTATAACATCTAGTTGTGCACCTCCCTTTTCTATTGCAATCGGTGGTTCAAAAGCATATATATAACCAACCTCTTACCCAGCGTTATTGCAGAAGTGTTTTAAAATATAAAAATACTCATATTTTGGCAATGCAAATTTAAAAAAAAATTAATTTTGAAGAAATAACAAAATCTAACTTATAACATGGTCATCCGCTTCTTGTAGTTATATTTAAGAAGGTTTTAATACTCGTTAGGAAAAAAATAAAACTGCAAGAAATTTGACTCCGATGAAAATTGATCAGGATTTTTAATTTCAAAATTTGCAATTTTTAATGACATTTTTCAACATTTTTAAGAGTTCGGTTAATTAGGTTAAACTAATTCGAGGAAATAACTTTAAATGAAGTGCAGCAAAAAATGTGTATAATTTAATAGACCGTACGAGAAAGTCTTGTGGTGTCCACATAAGACCTTTAGTATAGGAATTGAAGACGTCAATAAAAAACAGAGGACAGCAAGGAATTATTTTGTTTCAAGATATACACAGTATGATTTCAAATTTGCTATGCATTGCATACGAAATGAGTAACCAATAGCAGATCTAAAGGAAAACGTTAACTTGCATTTTTAAATGTCGGCAAAATTCCACTTTATCTCCGTTTTCTCTAAAAGTAAACCAAGGTTCATTTTTGAGAAACGCACTGCGTATTTCAACACGAGTTTCCACTTTGAGCCATCAAATTCTTTCGACATGCATGGAGTACTTTCCTAAAATTAACTATAATTTAAGCTTGAAAATTCACCGAACTTAACATCAGACAATGATGCATTCAATATCAATTAATTTTGTGTTTAATTTTGTTTAGTTTGCTTGGTCTGAATGTTTTAAAATTGTTTGAACAAAATATTAATGATTTGATACGATATTAAAGAATACTAGAATTATTGCCGATAAATTCTGAAACTGTATCTTTCAAATACGTCAGTGATTTTTTTTCTGAAATGATGCTCATTTTAATATTTGCTTGACAAATACTCTAATAAACAGCATTCCGAATCACCATGAATTAAAGCAATACCATTGACCCTGCTTTTTTTTAAATTTCATTTATAATAATTTTATAAGTTATAGCTTATAAGTTTTCAGTTTTTATTTATTTTATGATTAGAAATAATAACTAGTAATGAACCTCGTAAAACCAACCTTAAAGAATTAAAGAATAATTCTATATATCAATTTTAATGTAGCCTTAAAAAAGTTTTAAATGCTGTTTGGTAATATTCGAAAGTAAATCTGTTTGTAGGATTCTTCTGTTTTATGAATTATATCCAAGGCAAGAAACACATTGCCCAACATTTTATTATGCCTTGCCAGTTTTAGGGTACGTATTGAACACATTTTTCAACTAGGCAGCTTGTTACCTATACACAACACAATGTTGTTTTTAGTTATTAGCGCAACTGGCAAAAATTTGTTTAATGACCTTTTTAAAGTTGCCCCCTTCACATATACACAGACAAACAAAGAGTGTATTTATATTTATAAAAATTTAATAAAAGAACCTCAGATCTCTTTAAGAAAAATTTAGCGGAAAATCTTGTTAATTCAAATTTTCGATTACATGAAATTCTTTTCAGTCACTGTATATCACGAGAACAAGTGGAAGAAATACCTTTTACACTAGTTATCATTAATTAAGGAAAAATCACAAAAATCACGATTATTGGAAAAGTTACATGTAGAATTTTACGAAACTTACCCACAATACGCAACACATAGTAAGGTATCAAATAACATAAAAAGAAATTACCAGAAAATTATGTAAGTATAGAAATTAGCACATGTATAAAATGAACAAATCGAAGGTGTCAGTTTGCTATAGGAAAAATACCTTCAATATGGGATATGATCGCCTCTAGAAACAATACAGCACATACAGCGACGTGTGATGCTTTCAATTATGCGGTATATAAGTTCCATAGGAAGCGAGAACCATTGCTCTTGCAAAGCAGTTGCAAGGGAGGCAAGGGTCTGAGGGGGGACGGACTGAGAGCAGCTAGACGTCTCTAAGCATCCCAAACGTGCTCGATAGGATTAAAGTCCGGAGATCGAGCTGCCCACTCCATGCGCATAATTGTTTCCTGTTGAAGATAATCATCTACGATGCGAGCCCTGTGTGGTCTTGCGTTGTCGTTCTGTAACAGGAAAGCATCACCTACTGTCCCGGCATATGGGCGCATATAAGCATCAAGGATGTCATCTCTATAAACCTGAGCATTCACGGTTTCCCTTGGAAAGACACGAGGTCTGTGCGTCCACCCAAAGAGATGCTACCCCAAATACAGACACTGCCTCTTCTGTATGCATCTCTTTCACGGATGTTTGACCGATAACGGGTTCCAGGTTCGCTCCGTATCAAATAACGCCTACTAACGCTTTCTAGACTAAACCTGGACTCATACGTAAAGAGAACAGCCCTCCATTGATCAGGCGTCCAGTGGACATGTTGTCGTGCCCACTGCAAACGGTCCCTCCTATGGGGTGACATGAGCGGCATGCAAATGGCTGGTCGCCTCGCATACAAATCACCTTCGTGAAGCCTTCTACGCACAGTGGACGTTGACACCAACCTTCCGGTGACTGCAGCAAGGGAGTATCTAAGAAGATTCGGAGAAGTGGTTCTATTCCTGCGTGCGCAAAATGTCAAATATCGGTCATCGGCGCTCGTCGTAGCAGTTGGCCGTCCTTGGTCCTCCTAGATGCTGAATCTGTGATTTGAAATTGCCTCCAAAGTCTATGAACCACAGAAGGTCTCGCATTCAGCCATCTGGCCACTTCTGTTTGACTTTGCCCTGCCTCTAGTCTCCCAATGGCTCTCCATCGTAGTTCTGCAGGCAAATGATGCCTGGAGGTCATTGTTACGAAATGGCTATCTCAGATTTCTGATGTCACTATCACAGTGAAATATGTGAGCTTGCTCTCAAAAATGGACTTTTATGCTCCTCGCAGATGACGTATTCCGAGTGCAACGCCACTAATTTGCATATTGCAGTTTTACTCAGCTACTCTTACTTGGCAACATATTCAAATTTTACACGTTTTGGCTTATGTTTGAGGAGTTATCGCTATTTTTGTGATTTTTTCTTAATTTATGATAACCAATGTAATTACAGGGCCGTGGCCGAGGGGTAAAGTCGATGAACTCTGGTAGTTGATCCAGGGCTCGAATCCTGACGAACAGGCTGACTGCATGGACATTTTCGGGGTTTTCCCCATGTGTAACATGTATACGAGCCAGCTTCCATTAGAAAATCCTCCACGAAGGCATTCCCCCAGTTAGGCAGATAGCCCTCGAGCGCTTTGCCATAATTAAATAAACCAAACTTTTTAATTCCTTACAAGGCAACGCAATTAAATAAAAAACTTAAAACAGTAGTTGATTGTTTCTGTAATTTGTAATCTTTGAGCAACCTGCTTCGTCGATGTTCGAATAAAATAAGCATGTTCATTTAACAAAAGGGAAGGGAGGAGGAAATTCTGAATTTATAGTTCTTACGACAAATTTATTTAAAATAAAACTGGAATACTCTTCACATTTTCCATTTTCGCCAGAAAACAGTTTTTTCCCCCTCCCAAACATGATGCTATATTTAAATCTGTTTTTATTTCATTCAATTAAGAATGCAAAGTTTAATTCAAATTTCTAGATTTGTGTAAATCTAAAAAAAGGGAAACGGAGGAAAAAGTGCATAGTGTTTTGTTAGTTTGAATAACTGAAAATCCCTATTGAGTTTACCTTCTCTAGGCTTAAGGGGAAAAAAGTACCATATTTTCACTAAATAATTCATCTCAAATAGGATATAAATCTTTCTCCAAAGCACGCGTGAAAAATATTTTCGTTAAAATATGATATATTATGAAATTGCGTTCTTTTTTTCCTTCCAACCAGAATTAATTTCATATATAAGCGTGGTGAATATTTTACACTGACATTCAAGTTCTTCCGTTTGAATTATTACCTAAAAATGTAAAGAACATTAATCGTGAAACCCATAAGAATTTAAAACGAACACGTATTATTCACGTAATTATGCTCGAAATTTAAAGCAAATAATACTATTACGAAAACTTCCGCATTTTTACTAATCTCCATATTTCTAGAGACAAGAATTTAAACTTCTGTAGAAATTAGACGAGAATGAAAAAATGTTACTTTCACTTTTTTGTGTAGAGTATGATATGAAATATAACTTAATGCACTTGTTTTTATTTGCATATATGAAAATAAAGCAAAAACTGTAATTAATTTTTTAAAAAAAAGGTGTTGGCTTTGGTTTATAAATGAGTATGTTTCACACTCTGAATCTGAAATGACTTACCAAATCTTGTTTTTGTGACCAATATCTGGAGACATTCTAACAGTTAATTAAGTTAAATTATGTCAAAATTTATAGAGCTTGCTTGCTTTGAAAGAAGTATTTATTTTAAAATCTTTCTGGGACCCTTATCATACAGATAAACATTTTCGAAAAACATACTGTAGTGTAAATTATTATTATTTTTATTATACTAACGGAAATACCCGATGCCAGTTAAGTTAGATTGAAAGTAATGAATCTAACAACAGAGAGAACGATACCGCTGTAATTCTTCTCTAATAACGATGCAAAAAAAAAGTAAAAAAAAAAAAAAAATATGATTCATACTCATACGTATTTCAATCTGATCCCATATAAAAAATTTCGATAGAAAAGTAAGCTAATTCGCTCATTATATCAGCAACAATGGTATGCAGTTTTTAATCCGTTTCGTCTTTCTAAACAAATGGTTGCAAAAGCTCAAGTACCGTCCAATATTTCACCTATATTCAACTTTACTCGATTAAATGTGGCAAAAAATTTATTATAATTGATCAGAAATCAATAAACACACATTCTTCTTTATATATATAGATTTCGTAAAATTTACAAATTTTTCATTAAGAAACTCTACGGTTTGAAAGCGATCAGTAGCATCACTTTTCGAAATAGAGCATTTTTATGTCCAACGCGCGAAACTGTTGCCACTCGGAAAAATGACTGCGAAAATTAGCGCTTTCCGAGTTTTTAATTAATATTTCGGCTGATTAAAGTCGTACGAAGATGGGAACAGTCCAAATGGCTTACCCCGAATTTTTGGAATCGGAATAATGTGTTTAATGTTTGGCAATGCTATTTTTATTTCATCGTAAAACTTAGAAATTTTTTATTAACGATTTCAAAGCGAGCAGTGGCAACACATCTCGAAATAAAGCAGATATTTATCTCCAGCGTGCGAGATTGTAGTCACTCGGAAAAATTAGCGTTTTCAGAATTTTAAATTCTTCTTTACATATATAAATAACCGGAGGGAGGGTTGGAAACATGTCTGATTACTACAGGCTATACAACGAGAAAATCTCCACGTATAACCAGGATAAAAGATGGCATGTTATTCACGGATTCCAAGTTCTGAAGGTTAAGCTTGTAGTCATTTTTAAGTGGCAGACGTGAAAAATGAGCAATGCCTTCATCGGGACTCGAACCCTTGACCTTTGGAATACGAGTCGTGTGTGCTACCATTACACCACGAAGGCATGTTAGAAGGAGGGAGAAAATACCTTATATACTCTCTCTTTTAAAGGGAGACGGGGAATTAGCGGCCCAGTCGCCAGATCCTGGCGATGACGAATTATTGTTTACCACCTTTTAGTTCGGGCGCCATTATAGAGTCATTATGTTTTTTGATGCTGCAGAGGAAGCAAATGCCAGTGGCCTCGCCAGGACTCTCGCTGGACTTCTCGAATACGCGTCGAGTGTGCTACCATTACACCACAAAGGCATTCAGGAAGAAAATAAATCATAAACTGTTCAGTTCAGCAAAAACGTAACAATTGTTGTCATAAACAATTACGTATGCAACATTCTTTTAAATACGCATGCGTAGAGTCCCCCCAAAAATTGAACTCAAGTAATTTTTAGCACTTCGAAAGCTAACGGATTCATCAACAATGTTTTAAAATTATGGGGAAATTTTTAAATTCAGAAATTTGAAAATATTACCAACAAACTTTAACGAATTGAATCTCTGTCACAGCATCCAAATACTAGGATGCTGCATTCCAGTTTTCAAACTTCAGTTCAAAACAATCGTAATAAATGAGTTGTAATCGACTCATATTTCTACAAATCTCCAATTTACGCGCTATCAGTTTTTATGAAGTATCGTTTCCCGAAACGTTTATGCTTTTCAGTGGCATTCCCATCTACGAACTATTTTTATTCTCCGTATTACTATTTCGAGCGTATCTAAGATGTGACAAAATTTTACCCATCTCTTACACAAACGAAAATTTTATTTTAATTTTAAAGCAGAAACTGAATATATTCACTGGTTCTGGATTGGATACAAGTTGTATAAAATACCTGTTTATAAAAATATGATATCGTTAAAAGTTTTTCCTTTTCCTTTTTTTAAATTTTCATGAAATGAGAAAAAATAACACATTTAAAAATGAAAATAAAAAAACATCGTGTAATTTCTTTTTTAATTTTAAGTGAGAGAAATAATTTCTATTAGAATTAGAAAAAAATTTCAGGCATTTCACAAATAAGATTGAATGTATAGCGCTCAAAGTAAATGACTCTTCCAAAAATATTATTTTGCTTTCACCTTTTCTATAAAAACATATAATGCGATAGCTTCTTGAACAGGTAATAACGGTTTAAAAATTATATTTGACTTATTTTCTATATCAGTAAACACAAGAAACTGTAATCTGAAGGATCACTTAAGTAAATAAAAGGCTGCATAGACTTAACATTTGTTGATGGCCGCAATGTAATCTATATTTCTATCGCATCTAATAAACTGATATTTACTTTCTAATCCAAACCATATTCATTATAAAAATATGAAGATAGCATTTTTAATATGAGCATTGCATCTGTTTTATGAATACTACCAGTACAGTTTGATAGACCAGTACTTTCATAGTTTGATAGACTATGTAGTGACTACGAAAAGTATATTCAAGCTGTCCATTTGAATTTTGATTCTTGTGTTACTTTTTCCATCATCACAGGGGAAAAATCTGCACTTCAATGTACTTGCTTACAATATATATAAGGTTTCATATTTCAAATTACGTCCAAAAGGACGTTTTTTAACGTTTTGTGTGTTACCCTTACTTATTAAATATCGTGTTCTTCGCATTTAAACGATAAAATTCAGTTGAACAGCAATATCGCAAAATAATTTTAAAAGGAGTATATCTTTAGAATTTCCGATACACAGTTCCGCGCGTTTTAGATAAAAAGGTTTTTTTTTTCCTCCCGTAGAGTGTTGCCATTGCTCGCTTTTAAATCGTTTGAGTTTGTTCATCAAAAATTCGTTAAAGTTTTACAAAATATGAAATCGATAGTAAAACAAATTTCAAATTTCAAATTTGGGCTTCCATTCGGGTGGAAACGTACATTATTCAAAATTGGATGGCTCCAGGTAACGTTGTTTTATAACATTTGGAGAAATATACATACATTTATGCAGTTTCTTCGTTATTTAATTTCTTTAAATATAATACAGAGCTGCAAGATTTGGTGGCAACAGTTTGAAAAGTGATTCAGACTTTTAATGTTTCCGATGCAAAATCGCAAAACGAAAACAATAGTTCTTCAGGGACAAAGCAACTTTGGACTTTAAAGGGAAAAAAAAAAAAAAAAAACTGAAAGCTTTCAGATTTTACATTACGCTCAAAGAAGCTTTTTTTTTTTTTTTAACGTTTTGTGTGTTATCTTTATTTACTAAATATCATGTTTTTCGCGCTTAAACTACATAAAATTCAATTAAACAGCAGTATCACAAAATACTTAAAACAGCATATCTTTAAAATTTTCGATACACAGTCTCGTACGCTCGAGATAAAAATGTTTTTCCCCTGCAGTATTGCCATTGCTCGCTTTGAAATCGCTGAGTTTGTTAATCAAATATTCGTTAATGTTTCATATATAATAAAACAAATTTGAAATTCAAAATTTGGGCTTCCAGGTGCCTATGTTCGGGTTGGGGATTACGTTATTCGGAGTCTGATGGTTCTAGGTACCGTCGTTTTTTCACAGTGCGAGAAACATATATATATTCATTCAGATTCTCCATTATTTAATTTAAACACAATACAGGGCGATAATATTTGGTGGCAATAATTTAAAAAGTGATACGCCGTTTATAGTGAACTGACGCAAAATGCAGTTTCGAGACTAATAGCCGTTCTGGGATAACCCTCCTTTGGATTAAAAAAACAATCAGTATACACTTTTTGTAAATAGCAATTTTCTAAGCAAATATTATTCAACACTTCTTATTACATTTTAAAATAAAACTGCGTTTATCAATCAAGTATTATAAAAGGGGAAAAATTATGTATTGACAAGACCTTGGGATTGCAATTAAATTTTCATACGCATAAAGAATGAAAATTAAATTAACCAGTTTTCTCCTTAGATTCAGAAATTAGAAGTTACTTTATTATAACAATGACTAAAGATAAAAATAAAATAAAATAAAGAAATAATTTTATTTCCTTCCTAAATCTCAAGGGACCAATCGAATTCGATAATCTTCTTTTTGTTTTCAGAATAATATCAAAAGTATTTAGTTCAAGCAAGTTAAAAGCAGCAATTCAATTAAACAAATTTCCTGACCATGTCAGAGACCTTATCCAATAGCGTAAGTCCCTACGAAAATTTCCCCAATAAAGGGTTGGAAGTTTTTAGTCTACCCCAACAAAGTGTCGAAGGGTAACTAGTAGTAAAATTAAACACATGTTTTAACTTATTGCTTTTAAAATACAGGTAAAACTTCCTGTTTCACAGTTGTTCAAGACGAATTTTGCTCCTTTAATATCTAAAATTAAATCTTACGGTCTAATTCGCGAATTATGAAGAAGAAACACTAATGCCATATTCTCCCAAATACGCTCATCTACACTTTTTTAAATAAACGCCCATATAAAATTAATTTTTCGTAATTTTAAATTACACTTTTTGTATGTCTCTTTTACTTACTAATGATATGCAGGGCGTTTAAGCAAATCGGTTGCAAACTTTCTGGAGAGATAGAGTATACCTAGGAGAGATAGAGTATAATCACATAGCAATGCATAGTCAAAAAGGCTTTCCTAAAGTGGTAGTGACAACACAAAGCACAAGAAAGGAAAGATACGAACAGGGTGAAAAAACACGTTTATTATGCTTAGTACAGCACAAACCAAGAAACAAGAACAAAAACAGACAACGATCGTCATCAAAGAAGGTGTTCAAAATTACGACCGTGGACTCTGATGATGACCCTCACATCTCCGGCACATGGAACATCTAATGTTCTGGAAAATATCGGGCATGTCCTGGACTTTCCCAGCAGCTGCCACGATGCGTGCAACAAGTTCCTCAGCATTTCTAAAGAGCCGTTCTCACTGGGGTTTATCTGAGCTAACGGAGACAACTGACGTAGATCATAGGGCAGCAAGTTGAAAAATCTGAACTCCAGGCATAACGGAGCTAGTCGACGGATGGAACTGACTCCGTTAGCTCAGATAAGCCCCCAGAGTGAATGGCCTTAAAGGAGATTTCGAACACCAATGTCTTGAAGTACCCCCAGAGGAAGCAGTCAATGCAAGTGAGGTCTGGCGATCTTGCTGGCCAATGCATCGGGCCGCCCCTGTTGATCCCGTGTGGAGGCTACATTTCGAACACCTTTGATGACGATCCTCTGTTTTGTTCTCATTTCTTGGTTTCCGCTGCACTAAGCAAAATAAACACATATTCGCTCCCTGCTCGTGACCATCCTTTCATGTGTTTTGTGTCATCAGTACTGCGCCAGCAAAGCATTTCCGACCATGCATTGCTATGTGTTTTTCCATCATCTAGGTCTACTCTATCTCTCCTGAAAGTTTGTAACCGATTTGCTGAAACACCCTGTTATAACCATTATTTTTCCCTTTTATTTTAACGTTTCATGTGTTACCTTTATATATTAAATATCATGTTCTATGTACTCAAACCATAAAATTCAGTTCAACAGCAATATTGCAAAATAATTTTTAAATGAGCATATCCTTTAGAATTTCCGATATAGAGTCTCGCGCGCTGGGGATATTTTTTTTTCCTTTTTTTTTTCGTACAGTGTTGCCATTGCCCGCTTTGAAATCGTTTAGTTTTTTAATCAAAAATTTGTTGAAATGTTACAAAATATGAAATCGATAATAAAACAAATTTGAAATTCAAATTAGGGCTTCCACATGTCCATATTCTATGGAAGATTACGTTATTCAAATTTTGATGGCTCTAGGTACCATTGTTTTATCCCAATGCGAGAAACATACATACATTCATGCAGATTCTTCGTTATTTAATTTTTTTAAATGTAATATAGGGCTCTAATATTTGGTGGTGGCAACACTTTGAGAAGTGATTCGCCGTTTATAGTTTTCAACTCAAAATCGCAAAGCAAAATTAATAGTCCTTCAGAGCACACTGCCCTCTTGGACTAATAAGTTTTGTTTCAGGAGGATTTTGAAAAATTCTCCTATATTTTACTCAGCAGTGAAGATTTTTAAAAACTATCTCGTAAAATCTTTATGATGAAGAAAACAAAAAAGATATAGTTATGGATAAAATAACACGGCGACATTGAGCTAAAAGACTTTAAATGTTTTAGGTTTTCGAATTATTTTTACTAGTAATTTTTTCCGTTTTGATTCCATTCCAATTTTGTGAGAAGTGAATGTAGGAAATAGATACTCCAAAGTCCGAATGACCGTGATTAAATTTCAGAATACATATACGTAGCATCGACACAGCATGAGGCGAATTCCAAACGTTGTTGACAAACATAAGAATCATACAAGCGATCGAAATGTAGTCAAATTTTAAGAGAATCCTGTGCTTTTCGAAGTAGCCACGAGTTAGTACAAACCTCTGCAAGTAAGGAACTAAAATGCTAAAATAGTCACATTGCATAAAGAAGCATTTGATTGGTTATAGTTAGTAGAAGTTAATCGCAACCGCTTCACATACTTTGATATCCCCTTCACGTAGAGTTACAAGTAACTAAATATCACAATTATTCATATTATAACTAGCGTATAAAAATCTTCTTTAAACGGTGCAATTATCCCCCACAGTAGTTCCTTTGTACTCATTCAAGGTTATTTTGGATATTGTCGCCCAACCGGGATAGTGGTTAGTGATTCTGACTGCCATACCAAAGGGCTCGGGTTCGAATCCCAGTGCAGGAATGGATGTTTGTAAATGTGCAGTGTCTGTGAGGCATGGGCGCACTCGAAATATGCCGCGAGTCGAAAGTCCTTTCGAGAAATTGGTAGTTGGGGAACAAGAGGAAGAGACCTTCGGACCCATTCCTCCAAAGTGCTCTGCTTTAAAACCGGGGGTAGATCTGAGCAAATCGTACTGTCACCTGCATAGTGCCCAAGGCTGTTACTAAAGACAGGCCCAAATTTTGTTCCTTGCCACGGTGAATTTCGTGGGCTTGTTGTGATATCAAACGAGCGAGATTAGTGACAACAACAACCTTGGAGAATACAAAGTTTTATCTCAAAGCTAATGTATTTTGTTCTTACAATCTTTAATTTTGTCAAAAACGTTTGGACACATGTTACACAATATTTATTCACCTCCCTCAATGGCGGGCACTTGCCTATAACGGCATTGGCCACCACTAAAGCCAGAAGTGGTGGCCATTTTATCGCGGAGGCGCACAATAGGCGGCGGCCACTGCTACCTCTTATGAATGGACAGACAATTTCACATCGATGCCTTCTCCGGCCCTTCGGTATCGCAGTCAGGCGACCCTAACCACTAAACTGTCTGGGCGGATGTGTTACACAATATTAGATGTATATTTTAATTCAAAGTTAAGTGATGTCAGTTTGTTATCAAATCATTTACGAGTATTAAAATCTACGACGTAATCAAGCACTTTTTATTGTTCGATAAGTAGTAAGAAAAAGGCAAAATTGTCACATTTTAAGCAAAAAGGTTTACGACAGCATTATGTATCTATATCCAAATACCCCTTCTGGAAATTCTCTGCAATATACTAAAATATCTTTCACGAATTTAAATTATAGCATCATTTTATGCCTTTATTGGAAACGAAAGGTGATGTAGGTATATACTATATCTACGTTGCTGACGATGGTTTTTGTTGTTTAAAAAAAACTCAATAATAGAAAATTATTTAAAAAAGTGACAGTCACACATTTTAACTAGGATACATGCCAACTATGAATAAGCAGCACTTAAGCATAAAACTAAAAATGCAAAGTTTATTCTTTACTGCAAAACAGAAAATAAAAGAAAGATTGGGATTTTTGTAGCAGACACTTTAGCAACACTAAGTTGTAATTCATCGAAGAATACAGCCCGCATATAATGAAATTATTCATATAACACCTTGAAATTATTTAAGTTATTATTAATTGATAACTATTAATCCTAAGCAATAAATATGTGCTTAAATTTGAAAATACAGTCTGTGTGCAATGGAATTCAACAAAGAGTATCTTGAAACAATTTATTTTTCAAAATATTCATATCAAGAAAGAAATACATAATTAAAACTGCTGCAAAGTTTTGTTCATTTTCTAAAACAAACAAAATGAGCGGCAAATATTTTGGCAAGTTGAAAATCCGTTTAGATTCAATTACGTGTGTGTGATGAAATTCGTCTTAGAGTGTCTTAAGAAATTTCTTTTTCTAAACATACAAGTACAGAGTAAGAAAGAATTTGATATTTAAAATATCAAAGACAGAAGATTTAAAAAAAAAAACTTTTATCAGGTAATACACAAAGAAACTGGACTCGCGAATATTCACCGGAAATCTTCGAAAGGCACTGTAATCAAAATGTGATCCATCACTAGCAAAATATTCTTAAATCGCTTGCCGGAAGAATTCAAAAATTCCATTTAAATTTAGATGCGGCGTCACGCCCTAGGGGCAACCAATGGCGGTGCTAGTATCTATGACTGATGAGATGGACGATAAATTTAGAGTTCAGAAATCAGAACTTTAAAAGCGAGTTAGTAAATAGTACTTAGATGGGATAGAAAATGATATTTGGGCATCGTGCCGGGGAATTCATATGCCCAAAAGCGCCGGCATTACTTACATTGTCTATGTCAAAAACGTTAAACGGTTACGGCAAACTCAAGCCAAGTTGAGGAGGGGAAACGATTTTTTTTTTCTTTTTTTCAGATTTATATCTTTATTGGCAAAACAATAATATTAGGAACTGAAGGGAAAATTTTCAGTAATAGTAGTAAATATTTATTGGCGGTTTTTATTAAAAACCTACGCAATTAAAATCTATGCGCGTTTGTCTGTTTGTTATCTCTCCGGAACGGCGGGGAGTTGAGTTTCGAAAGAGGTACCTCCGGATTTTAAAAATTCATAGGAAGCCATTTCGACACTTCTCATCTTCGTACGATTTTAATCAGCCAAAATATTAATTAAAATTTCTGATAATACTAATTTTCGCACTCATTTTTCAGAATGGCAACCGTCTCGTACGCTTTAGATCAAAATCTGCTTATTTCGAAAAGTGTTGCCACTGCTCGCTTCCAAATAGTAGAGTTTGTTAATAAAAAAATTTGTAAGTTTTACAAAATATGAAATAAAAATAGCATTGCCGAGCATTAAATATATTATTTTCATATAAGATCTTGTTCTGACGTTAAAAGAAAACACACGATTTCACGTGACGTCATTATAAGTCGAAAATGTTTCGTTAATGTCAGCATTTTAAATAAATAGCTGCTGTTGGCAACTTTTTTTTTAAGGTTAACCATAACTGGCAAGATATGTTATTGCCACGTTTATTTTTTTATTGATATTGAGAAAAAGTTGTTATATTACATTCAGTTTAAATCATGACGTCATATGTATACGTATTAACCTGAAGTGTTTTATAGTTTTTGTTTTCTGGTTTGGCGACAAAAAAATTATTTACGAACTGAAGAATGAACTGATTTCATTCACACATTTATAGTTTTTGTTTTCTGGTTTGGCAACAAAAAAATTATTTACGAACTGAAGAATGAATTGATTTCATTCACACTGATATGTTTTTATGCATTTTCTTTCCAGGTGTACATGGAATTCACAAATTTTACTTTGGTCACTTGCCGCAAATTTGTATACAGTACACTAAATTAATAGTTCATTTTATTTACAGTTTTCAGTACATAGAACTTATAAATATTCTTTGGCCGTAGCCAGCTATTTATCTTTAACGTACGTCCGCTTTAATGCAGAAAGTTCTAAAACGAAAATTGACTTTTCGGTATCGAAGGAACGGAGACTCAAATTTACTTTTCGTATTTGATTTTTGCTCAATAGAAATAAAAATAATTATACAGAAACTTCAGTTATACACATAACCTGGGAAGAAAGGTAGCATATTACTATTCTGTTCTAAGAACAGATAAATTCATTTTAGCTTTCTCTATTTTTACCCTAAATAAACCAAACTCTTCTTTACCAAGCACATAATATGTAACTTAAATAACATCTTTTTATTAATCAGAAGTAGCCTTTTGCTAAACACTAGTAATTCGAACCAAGTTCCAATACAGATGAATAATCTGGCTGCACGGGTGTTTCAGGGCCTAAATATCTATGCACTTATGTTTATCTGTACAGAATTAAAAGTCCTCGAGTAAAGTGAGATAAAAAGAGATACAGTATCACATTACTTATATAACATCCTTCAAACTGGCGTCAGAGTGATTACGCCATATGATTAAAATGTAAATAAAAATAAGTCTAACATTAAATGCGAAATTTCAGAAATCTTCCAATTTAAGTTAACTTCTCTGTACTGAAATCATTATCAAATAATCAGTGACTATGTAAATAACAGCAGTCTGAATAGTCGATAAAAACTGAAGGAGACGAAGAAAAGTGTCTCTCAAGACTATAAAAGAACGTTTGCTTAGTCGAATACAGCAAAGAATGCATTCCGGCAGAAATTTTCAATTATTAGACTATGGCGAAGCGTATAAGGTTTAAAATTTGGTTTAGCTGATTATGGCAAAACACACTAGGGCTATCTGCTTAAGCGAAGAAATGCTTTCGTGGAGGATTTTCTAAGAAAATTGGCTCATATATGCGTTACACATGGGAAAAGCCACGAAAACGGCCATGAAGCCAGCCCATTCACCTGGAATCGAGCCCACGTCGTAACTACCGGTGTTCAGAGATTTACCACTCGGCTGCTGGTGGACCCCACTGAATTTAAGTGAGTTTGTTGTTGTTGACTAATACTAACTTGTCTGACATATAGTCAGCCCAAGGCCCACGAATTCCTCCTGGCAAGGAGCGCAAGATATGCCTGTCGTTGGCAACAGCCTTAAGCACCTTACAAGGTGACAGCGCGATCTAGTTCAGTTCCACCCCAATTTTGACGGAGGCCGGGGGCGATAGATCCGAGGATCTCCTACTCCTCTTCCCCTACCACAACCTCTCGAGAGGACTTTCGGCACGCCGCATATTTAAAGTATCCCCACGCTCCACGGTCACTATATATTTACAAACATCCATGCCTTCTTCGAGATTCGAACCCTCGAGAAGGCACGGCTGTCAGCGACGCTAACCACTACACCGTTTGGGCGGCTTAAGTTAGGCTATATTATCTGCGTATGGAAAAGCACGCCAGAGTTAATTGCCTGAGAGAAAGAATACCTCCGTAGATGTTTTACTAAGGGAAACTGATTCATATGAACATTGCACATGGGGAAAACCACAAAAACCAAGCAATGCTGTCAGCTCGTTCACCTGGAATCGAACACTTAGGTCAAACTTCTAGTATTCAACGATCTTGACTATTCGGCCAATGGCGAAGAAGTACATTAGAGCTGACTGCTTAAAGGGCGGAATGTCTTCGTGGTAAGTTGAGCAAAACTAGCCCGTATTCACGTTAAATATAGGCAGAAATCCATGCAGCCAGCCTGTTGACCGAGATTTGAGCGGGGTCTATTTGCCAGTGTTTTATTCCTTGGTATTGAATGGCTGCTATAAACTTTGTTCTATTAATAAATTATAATAAATAATAACAAACAATTCTTTTGAGCACTAACGTCATTATGATCGAATAATTGTTAAAACAAGAAGGCATTCGTAATAATAATAATAATAACACGAAATTTTAAATGCACTTAACTGCGAAAGTTAAAAGCTTTTAAATTGGATTCACTATTCATTTAACTTTTTGCAGTATTTTTTTAAATACTGTACTTTATTTACAAAGAGATAATAAAAACTAAAACTAAAACATAGCTGAAGATTATAAAACGTGTTACAATCTCAGACTTCAGTCTGTTGAAATATCATTCGATATGCAATAAAAGTAAAACTTTCCGATACTGAAAGCCCATAATGTTAGTATAATGCAAAATGTTTTACAATGTCAGTCTGGAAAATGCTCAAGATCACAACGTAAAATGTAAACCAAGAGCTTCTTACAATATTCGCCCGTTATAACGCTGATTGATATATCGCGGCTTCGGATATGCGGCCGCTGCTCGAACATATACTCGAACATATACTCGATTATGCTCGAACATACGCATAAATAAATAAATACTAATTAGCCTCTTCCTTTTAAAGAAATTAAATAATGAAGAATCTGCATGAATATGTGTATGTTTCTCGCAATGTGAAAAACGATGGTATCTAGGGCCATCAAATTTTGAATAACGTAGTCCTCTACCCGAATCAAAAAAGTTGATTACTGTCAAAACAATTTGCGGTCTTGAAAAGGAAACTATATATCTATTTGTTTCCAAAACCATTAAAGATAAAACAATTAAAATGTGTTCGAATATAACCACCCAGCATATCGAATATCTGAAATTGGTTTCGGCTTTATCAATAGCAGTTGACGATTCTTGTGACATAAATGATACAGCGCAAGTTTCACTTTTTGTAAGATTTATGTCTCATTCATGTTCTAAAGAAGAACTTTTAGGATTATTGCCACTCAAAGGTCAGACGCGTGGAGAAGATATCCCCAGTGATGTAACTGAGTGTATGGATAAACATCATATTCCCCTCGATAAAATTGTGTCCATTTCAACAGATGGGGCCAAAAGTATGACCGGCGTAAGAAAAGGGGTTGTTGCTATTTTGAAAGAAAAAATTAATCACGAGATACTTGTTTACCATTGTATCATTCACCAAGAAGCGCTTTGTGCGCAAACATTTCCGGAAGAAATTTGTAAAGTTATGGAATTAGTGATTACCATTACCAACTCCACTTTAACTAAAGCTAAATCGCCGATTCAAAGAATTTTTATTTGAAGTGGAGAGTGAGTATGCTGATCTTCTGCTTCATAACAAGGTACGTTGGTTATCAAGAGGGAACGTTTTAAAACGTTTCGCGTCCCTTTTACCGGAAATTAAAACATTTCTCCTTGAGGAGGGCGTTCACTATCCAGAACTAACATACGATCAGTGGATCCCAAACTTTTATTTCATGGTAGACTTTACATCTTATCTAAATCAGTTAGTTTAATCGTAAACTACAAAGGAAAGGAAACTTAATTTTTTCGATGTTAGAAGACGTAATAACATTCGAAAACAAATTATCCATTTTTGCGCAGATTTTGAAAGGGAAACATTGTTTCACTTTCCGAGACTGCTGAAGCATCGCCAAGAAAATAATTCTTCTGTTGATAAACACCATTTTAAAACAATAATTTTAAATATGAGGGAAGCATTTCTCAGCAGGTTTCAGGAATTTAAAAACAGCAAAGCAGCTTTATCATTTGTCAAAAATCCTCTTAATGCTACGATAACCGAGTTGAAATTTTCTCCTTTTGAAACTGACATTGGTAGCTTTGAAATGCAATTGCTGGATTTAAAAAACAAGGAGATATGGCGCTCTAAATTCGAACATCTTTGTGTTGAATTGGAAATATTGGAGAAGAAAAAATGTGATCTTAGTTCACAACACAAGTGGTCTGCTTTGAACGACCTGGAGAAGGATGACATGGTCATTTGCAGGGCTTGAAATAGTATTCTTGATTCTTATGATCAGCTGAAACAGTTCGCGTTTGCTGTTCTTTCCCTTTTCAGTTCTACATATATATGATAACAATCTTTTTCAAGCATGAACATTATCAAGAGTAAATTGATGAGAACTTGGAATCATGCCTAAAATTAAAAACGACAACATACAAACCTAACTTACTCAAACTTTCCAAGAAGATGCAAGCACATTGTTCGCATTAATAAATATTTATTAAGTATTAAATTTAGTTTTATTTAGTATAATAAAAGTTTACTAAACAAGCAGATTTAGCTCCCAATTTTTTTTTAAATTGTTGTAATGTTCATATTTGGCTCTTTGGCTAATAAATTTGCCGACCACTGGTGTAGGTGAACCAAGTTCCACAGAAATGTCTTCACAATGAATAAAACAATTCAGAGTTTCTTAAAAGAAAATCTGAAATAAATTCCATAATTCCACAATAAATCATCCGGAAATCCCAACAAAAAACTGTGCGACAAGGTAAGCTGAATAGTTTACCTCAGAATTTATAAGATTAGTTTTAATAATTTAACAAACAAAACAAAAATAAATAAATAAGTAGTAAAAAAATCTGAAAGGTTTTAGATATTAAATTACGTTCAAAGGAGCTTTTTTTTAACATTTTGTGCGTTACATTTATTTATTAAATATCACGTTCTTCGCATTTAAACCATAAAATTCAGTTAAAGAACAATATAACAAAATAATTTTAAAACGAGCATTCTATCTTTAGAATTTCCGATGCACAATCTCACGCACTGAAGATAAAATTATTTTTTCTGTACAACGTTGCCTTCACCTTGAAATCCTTGGGTTTGTTAATCAAAATTCGTTAAAATTTTACAAAATATGAAATCGATAATAAAATAAATTACAAATTTCAAATTTAGGATTCCAGATACCCATATTCGGGTGAAAACGTTCAATATTCAAAATTTGATGACTCGTAACCGTTGTTTTATCACAATGCTAGAAACATACATACAGTTATATATATTCTTCATTATTTAATTTCTTTAAATATAATACAGGGCGATACTATTTGGTGGCAACAATTTGAAAAGTGAAACAACGCTTTTAGTGAATTAACGCAAAATGCCAAAACGAAATTAATAGCCCTTCTGGACAAATTGCCTCTTTGGACTAAAAAACTTTGCAGTTAAAGATAAATAAATAAATAAATAAATAAAATCTGAAAGATTTCAGATTTTAAATTACGTCCAAAGGCGCGTTTTTTTAACATTTCGTGTGCTACCTTTTTTATTAAATATCATGTACTACGTACTAAAACCATAAAATTCAGTTCAAAATCAATATCGCAAAATCATTTTAAAATGAACATATCTTTAGAATTTCCGTAAGTCTCGTGCGCTGGAGATAAAAAAGTTTTTTTTTTCGCACAGTGTTGCCATTGCTCGCTTTGTAATCATTTAGTTTGTTAATCAGAAATTCATTGAAATGTTACAAAACAAAAAATCGATAATAAAGCAAATTTCAAATTCAAAATTAGGGCTTCCAGATGCCCATATTCGCAGTAGGATTACGTCATTCAAAATTCGATGGCTCTAGGTTTTATCACAATGCGAGAAACATGCATACATTTATGCAGATTTTTAATTTTTTAAAATTTAATGCAGAGCGATAACATTTAGTGGCAACAATTTGAAAAGTGAAACGGGCATTCAGAGTGAATCGACGCAAAATCGCAAAACGAAAGTAATAGTCCTTCGGGACTAAATCCCTTTGGACTAAAAAAAGAGTAAACTTATTAAAAGAGTGTGCAAAATGAAATGCTTTTCTAGCTTACGTATAAGTTTTAATTCCTCTCAATAAAAAAAAAAATTGATTTTAAGATCACTTTAAAATAGGTAAAAATAACTTTGAGCATCATATAAAAACTTAACATGTATATTTAAACATAAAGGGGATGCCAAAATCAAAAAGTTCAAAACTGCTTAAGGCACCTTATCGTAATTGGACCATGGTGTCATTATGCTGGTCGTTAAAATTGTGTAATTTCTCAGAAAATTTCTGCCACATGAAATTTTAGCTGCTTGATTCCCTTAAAAACTAATGGATAACGGTGAATGTAAGAAATGGGGATCCATTAATGCAAAAAATCTCTAAGAAAAGAAAAAAAAAAAGCTTTTAAATGAAAAAAACAATGTTATTTGAATTTTGACAATTTTTTTAAATATTGATACTTAACGACATAAACATATCATCGTAATCATTTTTCCATTTACTTTACTAAAAGGGAAAAGCTTGATATTTAAAGAGCCTAATTAATACCTATATTGTTTCAAACTGCAGTGGAAGCGCTTACAAGCATGTAAAATCCTCTTAGACTTCCTTTAAAACGAATTGTATTGTTACTGATAAAATAGCAACAGCGGAAATAGAAGTGTCGTAATAATGCCTGATAACTAATATTTTATTGTTAACTTATCATTTTGGAAATTGGCAACATAAAATGACTCAAGCAACAAGAACTTTAAGGTTGTGTAAATAACAGGAAGTCGAATGACATGAAATTTTCGCAGCAAAATCTTTGCCTTTTATCTATATATGCTCTGTCAAATTGATAAGTTAATAAAATTATTTAACTTTTCTTAATTATATGAGAAAAGTAAGTATAAACAATTACTTTGCTTATAAAAAAATCGTATAATTTTTTTTTATTTATATTTTAATCAAAATGGGATTACCCGAAGGACTATTGTTTTCGTTTTGCGATTTTGCGTTGAATCACTATAAACGGCTGTATCACTTTTCAAATTGTTGCCACCAAATCTTGCAGCCCTCTATTATATTTAAGGAAATGAGATAATGAAGAAACTGCATAAATGTATGGATATTTCTCCAAATGTGATAAAACAACGGTACCTAGAGCCATCCAATTTTGAATAACGTACGTTTCCACTTGAATATGCGCGTCTGGAAGCTCAAATTTGGAATTTGGAATTTGTTTTATTACCTATTTCACATTTTGTAAAATTTTAGCGAATTTTTGATGAGCAAACTCGAACGATTTAAAAGCGAGCAATGGCAACATTCTACGGCGGAAAAAAATCCTTTTTATCTAAAGCGCGCGGAACTGTGTATCGGAAATTCTAAAGATAGACTCATTTTAAAATTATTTTGCGATATGGCTGTTGAACTGAATTTTATGGTTCAAGTGCGAAGAAGATGATATTTAATAAATAAAGATAACTCACAAAATTTTAAAAAACACCCCTTTGGACGTAATTCAAAATCTGAAACCTCTCATACTTTTTTTATTTATTTATTTATTCAGAAACTCTTTAAAAACTTTCAGAAAAGTACATCTAAAACATAAAATAATGCTTATAATTGTATTTTTTAATTTTGTCACTGTAGTTATTAAAACGGAAAATTCGCATTTTATATTCTGAAGTTTAAAAATGTAATGTGTATACACTATAATGTTATACCAAAATTTATTTCCATATTCTATCTTGTATTCTTGCTTTATTGTCATTTTTGTAAAACTTCTAAATCAGAAATTTTATAAATCAATATTATATAAATTTCATTTAAAATATTCTAATTATTAAAATTTTCACCTTTTAAAAATGGCTGTAAAATGTCATTTAAAAATTATAAAATTTCGTGTTAAAATTTTAGTTAATTATTTTTCAACTTGTTAACTAATTACCTTTATCGTGTCCTTACATAGATAATAATTTAAAATGAGCTAATCATAATTTATTCAGTTTGTCGATATTTATTATAAAAAATTTATATGATAAAAAAAGTAGAAAATTTGTCGAAAAAATTTTTAAAGATTTTTACATTGATGTGAGGCTATGATTAGGGTTCGATTTTGCACAGAAAATACAGTTGGTGAATTAACTTTCTGCAGATCGATTTTGTAATCGTGATTAACAGATTTTCAGAAACAAATGCAAAGTTATTCATTATGCGTATTAAATGATAGCTTCGTTGCCACAGAATGTTAAGAAGTCTGTTAGCTATTTATAAAGCTGAAAAAACGAATTTTCCAACAGCAGTATGCTGAATTATGTCTTCTAAACAGATAAATAAATTCTGCATATCTGATTCATAATAATTAGGAAATACACAGCATATCCTTACATTTAATTTAGAACACTAATTAAGTTAGTTAAAGAATAGTTAAAAATTTAATTAATCACAAAAGTCACACAGCTAATAAAACATTCATATAAAAACTTGTAGCAATCAAAGAAACAGCTGATGAAATAATGTATTGATCGATTAATTTAGCAGATAATTGTGTGTGGAAATTCTACGAAAGAAAAGCACTACAGCTGCAAAATTTTAAAATCGATTACTTTAGTTTTAATTTAGTTCAATCAATGCTAGGAAAATAGGAACACAGGAAATATAAAATGACTCCTAAATGACAATCATAACAATGAGTATTTTCGACCTATGAATAAATTTTATAACAAATTCCTTCTTTAATTAAAATTATTGAAGTTTCTGAAACCAAGTAATTCATTGTTATCAGATAAACAGCGTTTGCACTCAGAGTGACCCGTATATGAACTTCGATTTTTTGACGTATTTTTAATTCATTAAATAATAATTTTTTGACAGTTTCCCAGAAATAAAGGATTTATTTACAGCATTTAAATCCCTAAAGTTAGAAGGTATGCATGGATAGAGAATTAAGATTGTATCAAATTCAATAAGAAATTAACTTCAAAATTATTAACACTTTAAGGCTGTTAATGAACTGATGATTTACTGGGGGATTAGCATGCTGCTTTAAGAAACAGTGCATATAATTTAACATTACAAGATTCTTTTTAAATTAAATATTTAACGTGATGTTGCATTACTAGATTACATCAAGTAATAAATAATTTCTTGTTCCCACAGACACAGAGGACTTACTCAAAAGATAAATGCAAGAATTTAGAACTGCTCACCATATTGTGCTACTTATATATTTTACTATAATTCATAATTATTATTTCCAGTTTATTAATATATAAAAATTTTTTTCGTAATTCGTCACTTTTCAAAGCATTAAATACGTTACATGTATTGATTATAAAGAAACATCTGAACAACTTTATTTGATAGATGTATTCAGTTTCAGTTTTACTGTACACAACTTTATTTCCATATTCCATTTCTCATTGAATTAAATTTCAGACATTTCTGTAAAAATTACATTTTTTTTTTCTATCTGAGAAGATACTCTTAAGCATATCGCAACTTCTTCTCGAATATTAATACAAGCATATGCAGCGAATTAGATGAAAAATCTTTTGAAAATCTTTTTTTTTGGCTAATAATGCAATATTCATATTGTTAGTTCAGCCAATTGTTTCTTTGGGTTTGCCCCATCTTCCGGTACTCGTCTATTATCAGCACTGTATTCAAAAATGCATGTAACACGTGTATATGTATGTATGTATGTATGTGTGTGTACCCGATTCAGAAATGTATGTAGCACGTGTATATGTATACTCACTATCCGATCCTGATCTATCCGACTCTTTCTCTATCCGATCCTGATAACAGAAAAGTACCCTTCTTTCTTTAAAAAGACTACTCCTGTACACCCACCCCCGAGAATGTTGATCTGTCTAAAGACATTTACCATATTCTGTATGCTAGCAATATTTTTGATTTTAATGTTAATATGGAAACTATAACCGTTACTAAACTTTAAGCACAGTGTTTTTTGCTACTTTGTCACAAATAAATGATCACTCCAATCCTTTAATTAGTTCAAGTAAATTTGTAAATAAAATTTAAAAAAACCCCGAAAACTTTCAAATTTTCATATTATGTCCAAACGGGCGTTTTTTCCCTTTACACACGCATACACATTTCGAGAGCGTTTGGACTAATGCCTCTTTCGGCTAAAAATATTTAAAAACAACATATCTTTAGAATTTCTGATAACAAGTCTTGCGCACTGGCGATAAAAATGTTTTATTCTGTACAGTGTTGCCACTGCTCGCTTTGAAATCGTTCAATTTTTAATCAAAAATCGTTTAAAGTTTTACAAAATTTGAAATGGATAATAAAGCAAATTCGAATTCTGGCTTCCAGGTGCCCGCATTTCGGTGGAGGCCTATGTTATTCAAAATTTGATGGCTCTAGATACCGTCGTTATTTCACAGTGTAAGAAATATACATACATTCAAGCAGATTCTTCATGATTTAATTTCTGTAAATATAATACAGAGCGCTAATATTTGGTGGCAACAATTTGAAAAGTGATTCAACACTTTTAGTGATTCGACGCAAAATGTCGTTTCGAGACTAATAGCCCTTCTGGGTTAAAGTTTCTTTGGGTTAATAATTTTTTTAGGAATATTCCGAGGTTAATATTGAAATATTTTAGAGGCTATTTACAACATGCGTCTCTCGTTCCACTTGGTGCCCAATCTTGAATGGAATTACCAGTTTTCAGTCTTTTCATCCGCACTGAGATTGACAGGAGTAAAACATAAGAACGGAACAGTACACGGAATATTAAATTTTAAATCAAAGAATGTGTAGGAAGTTATTGAAATCTCGAGTGAACTTAGTGTAAGAGTAAAATTCCTCAAATAAACAATGAACGAAAAACTAGCGTGCAAACTTACCTCTTCCCCTTCTGTGACAAGACTAGATTTCAGATCCATTAGATTTTCAGATGATCGGTTCTCCTCTTCATCCCCTTCATCTTTAAACACTTTAATTTCGTCTGAAGAGGCGAGATCATCACCGCCGCTGGCCGCCCCCACGTGAGGCATGACACCCCTTTCTTCACCGGCGAAAGAAACTCACCGCTTCGGATTTCAGAAAGAACACCAGTTTGGGGGTACAGTCTGTCTTGCAGTCATCGTCTATAACGGACTCGCGGCAACGATTCCAGACAAAAATTGTTTAGAGAGAAAGAAGGAATTCGAAATAACGTTTTCGAGGTGGAGAACTAGATAAAAGCGATGAAAAGTTCGCACACAAACGTTCCGTACGATCGCTAGGCGCGGACTGTTCATGTTTAACTGGGATCCGATGAACTACCCCGTCCCCCTGCGCCCCACCCCTTCGTTCCTCGTGTGTTTCGACCCCCGTGCAGCTTAGTTTCGTTCGGCAAGTGCCAAACCGCAACTTTGCCGGCGAATCGCCGGGCGGCCCGGCTCGGCTTGCCCAATCGCAGCCCGGGCGAGGTTACCGTGCGCCGGTCGTAAGATAGTTTACCGATGTTTTCCGTCGCCAAGCGTCGGTCGCCAAATTCGTAGAAGCGGTGATAACCGTCAAGAGACGCATCTATCATTGTATCAAAGAGCCTTGAGTCGGTGTCGTGACCCGGTGGCAATGTGTGTCGAGCGTATTTTGCTTTGCCTATTGCTTGGGTTCAGAAGCTTGCTCTGAGTTTCTCCCCTCCCCGTTTTCATTCATTCACAAAACAGTATTCTAGATAAGGCACAACAAAACAAAGATGTTATTTATAGGAATGGATTTTCACTGTAATCCAAATAATAATGCCGCATTATCGGCTATTTAAATCTGGAAATAAAGCTGTAATGTACTCAGACCCAAACAAGATCTGAGGTAGATAGCTTCCTTCAATATTTCTCCCTGTTTACCCCAGTTATAAATATTTTCCTAAACAACGGGGAAGGAAGTTGATTTCTTTTTTTTTTTTTTAATCAATTCTACTCGCATTTATAAATGATATGTTAGCTTTCGTCAGGCAAACAATGTAAGTCTCCGTAAATAAAATGGCTCTAAATGTTCCCATAATTTTAATACATTTACATAATTATTTTCTAAAAGTGAAATTTGGGTATCGAATTAAAATAGCTTTATCTCCTTTAAAATGTAGACAAAATATAAGCATAATAGAATCGGTTTAAAAGAGAATCCAATCCTTCCATTATTGTTAGTCCAAAGGGATTTAGTCCCGAAGGACTATTACTTTCGTTTTGCGATTTTGCGTTGATTCACTCTGAATTCCCGATTCACTTTCCAAATTGTTGCCACTAAATGTTATCGCTCTGCATTAAAGTTTAAAAAATGAAAAATCTGCATAAATGTATGCATGTTATTATTATTATTATTATTTTTTTTTTTTGACGTAGCTTTCTCTTCAAAAATCGTCTGCGTGCGTTGCACGGGAAAATAAAAAGGAATTTTAATTACAGTTCTAAATAAATAGCCAAATAAATGTGAAATTCGTAACAATATTCTCTAAAACTTTAACGAATTTTTCATTAACAAACTCAAAGATTTCAAAGCCAGCAATACCAACGTTGTACAGAAAAACATTTTTATCTCCAGCGCGTGAGAGCGTGTACCGAAATTTCTAAAGATATGCTCAATTTAAAATTATTTTGCGATATTACTGTTGAACTGAATTTTATGGTTTAAGTGCGAAGAACATGGTATTTAACAAATAAAGGTAATACACAGAATGTTAAATAAACGTCCCTTTGGACGTAATTTAAAATCTGAAAGATTTCAGATTTTTTTTTAAATTAATATTTTAATATTTTGAGAAAATGTATGTTATGTAATAATTGTTACTAAATTTAAGTATGAAACACACCGACAAAAAATTTTTACATGTTTTTTTAATTACATTTTTTACTATTACTAGCGGAAGTACCTCATGCCAGTTAAATTAGATTGAAAGTGATACATCTAACAACAGAGAGGACGATACTGCTGTAATTCTTCTCTAATAACGATGCAAAAAATACGATTCATAATCATACATTTTTCAGTCGGATGCGATATGGAGCCCACATAAAAAATTTCGATGAAAAAACATAAGCTAATTCTCTCATTATACCAGCAACAATGATATGCAATTTTTAATGATTTTCGTCTTTCTAATCAAATGGTTGTAAAAGCTCTCAAGTTCCATTAAATATTTCAATTATATTCAATTTTAGTAGATTAAATGTGACAAAAAAATTATCATAATTGATCAGAAATCAATAACGCAAAGAAACAAACATTCTTCTTTATATGCATAAATTTTGTAAAATTTACAAATTATTGATTAAATAAACTGTACGATTTGAAAGCGAGCAGTAGCAACACTTTTCGAAATAATGCATTTTTATCTCCAACGCCCGACACTGTTGCCACTCGGAAAAATGTGTGCGAAAATTAGCGCTTTCAGAGTTTTTAATTAATATTCCGGCTGATTAAAGTCGTACGAAGATGGGAATAGTCGAAATGGCTTTCCACGAATTTTTGGAATCGGAAATAATGTATTTAATGTTTGGCAATGTTACTTTTATTACATCGTAAAACTTCGAAATTTTTTGCTAACAAATTCTACGATTTGAAAGTGAGCAGTGGCAACAACTTTCGAAATAAAGCAGATTTTTATCTCCAGCTTGCGAGATTGTTGCTACTGGGGAAAATGAGGGCGGAAATTAGCGTTTTTCCGAGTTTTGAATTAATATCTCTGATTTTAGCTACTTTTTTTGGGAGGGGGGAAGAGAAGTGAACGTCGATCTTTTTTCCAGGACCCAGAAAAGAAGTGTAGAAAGTTCGGTGACGATAGCTATAATAGTGATTGAGTTATTAGAGGACAACCAAACACACAGACTTTCTTCTTTATCTTCTTTATGTAGATATGGATTATTATTATTATTATTACTGTAGTAATTGAAGAATCAGTAAATTTTTCTTCAGGGAAAAAAATCATTTGTTAAGTTTGAAGAAGATTATATGCATATTTATAAATAGTTAAACATGGCATTGCTTTCTACAGATCAATGGTTTAAAAGTATCTGTAAAGTAAATTATTTTTTAAGCGCTAACATAATTCATGCAAATATTAAATTTGCCAAAAACGACTTACATTATATTCCTTAAATGGCATTACATTCCTTCCAACTTAATCTGTTCAAGAGTTACTGATTAATAAAAGTGAAATTGGAAATTCATATTCAATATTTTAATTTTTTTTAAATATAGAGAAAACAAAATGTACTAAAACTGAAAGAAAAAAAAATCTGAAAGATTTATATTTTATATCACGCTCAAAGGGTCCTTTTTTTTTAACGTTTCGTGTCTTACCTTTATTTATTAAATATCATATTCTTCGAACTTCCACCGTAAAATTCAATTCAATAGCAATATCATAAAATAATTTAAAAAGAGCATGTATTTATAATTTCTGATGCACAGTCTCGCGCCCTGGAGATAAAAATGTTCTCTTTTTTTTCGCACAGTGTTGCCCTTCTTCGCTTTGAAATCGTTGAGTTTTTTAATAAAAAATTCGTTAAAGTTTTACAAAATATGAAATAGATAATAAAACAAATCCCAGATTTGGGCTTCCAGATGCGTATATTCGAACGGAGGACTACGTTATTCAAAATTTGATGTCTCTGGGTACCGTTGTTTTTTCACAGTGCGAGAAACGTCCATACACTTGAGCAGATTCTTCATTCTTTAATTTCTTTAAATATAATGCAGTGCTCAAATATTTGGTGGCAAACAAAATGAAACGCCATTTATAGTAAACCAACGCAAAATGCAAAAATGAAATTAATAGACCTTCTGGGTAAATTGCCCTTTTGGGCTAAAAAGAATCCAATCCCCCCCCCCATCACGCATTATCAGCCACTGATCAACTCAAATGAATAAAAATAGTGTATTAGGAAGGAAGGAAGGGGGTAAAAGAAAATCTTCATTAATTCAACTCCCCCCGCCCTATGATATTTCTAAATCAATATAAATATGATTTCTGATTGAAATGCTACATCAAGTCACGATATCAGATAAGAAATCTCATTAAATAAACTAACATTTTAAATGGTCAGTTATTTGCATTTTATTATTACAAGCTGATATATCAAGTTACATTAGAAGCAATTTACATGCATTGCATTCATTATATTAGAAATTACACTAGATAGACCACATTACAATCAAACGCATCACATTAACTACATCACATTAAAAACATACATCTACGCAATAGAAATTATTAACAAACTTAAGAGTTTGCGTATTACTTCAATTAACCAAAGGTTGAGGAGTTCAAAAGTTGAAATTTTCTAAGATTTTCTGCTTTGTTTTCATCTTTATCTTAAATACCACTGAATGAAATAATTCTCTCTATATCCTTTAAAAATTCATACAAAATCAGCCGCCAGTCTCCGAATGGATAAAGCCACTGAACATTGTTAGTTTTTTCTCAGTTTCCAAGTTTGATTTCAGGCTTTTGTTGGCAAAAATTAGGGCGATAAGAAGAGTTTTGGAATGCGAATTAGCTGAAAAATTACACGTGCTTCTTTCCATCACTGAATTCATAATCTTCATATTGCCAGAGCTATCTGCTGATAATTATACAACACAAAAGCACAGAAGGAAAGTCTCCAAATTTACAAACTGCCTATCTGTGTATCTGAAGTAATAAACAAAAAAGAATAAAAGAATATCAAAAAGCCAAATAATTCTGCCCGAAGCACCTGATACATTGCGTTAGGAACATCTTTTAGTTATTACTAATGTTTTGGGCATATTTTAATTTCTATCAGTTAGATGTATTTTAAAAAAATGAAATAAAGATCTGAATTATTAAGAAATTAATTTATTATGTTTTTAAATCTCTTAATAGAGCAATTATTGGTTATATTTGAAAGATAAGTCAATCATCATACATTATGCCGAATGGCAACTTATGATGTTTACACTTTGTATTTATTACAATTTTAAAATGCAGTTGCGGTTAGCATTACAGAACAATAAAGGGTAATTACTTTGAAATCAAACTAAGCTCTTATTACAGGGCAAGAGAATAAATAGAAATTATGTGTAAACATTAAAAAAAACATATTACCCGTTATATAAGATGTATACTGCTGAAATATTACCGCTAATTCCATCCGTGCTCAAAATATTAAAAGCAGAAAGTTGCATCATCTCGGCTCTCGAAGACGCAATTATTTAATAATATGTATGACCTCCTTTAGCAGAAATGCTGATTTCCCAATGTATTTCCATGTTGTTAATAAAGCTTCAGTTAAACCTGGGCAATTAAACATTATTCGTCTAAGAGGGCATATCTAAGCTCCTGGAGACTCCAAGGTGGGAGTTAGCACACCGAAACGTGACGAGCTCCTTAGGATATTTCAAACAAGCTCAAGAGAATGAGGTCAGGCGACTGTGGCAACTAATTCATGCTATCTTCAGGAGACCCCCAAGAGGAAGTGTTTTTTTTTAATGGTTTAATGGCCGGGAGCTTTATTTAATAGCCATAACCCTTGGGTCACTACGAGGGCCGGAAGTGGTGGCCATTTCATTATGGAAGTACCTAATAGGTGGCTACCGTTGCCCCCACATAGGAATTTAATACATTGAAACATGATGAACCTCTCAAGATATTTCAAACAAGCTCAAGAACTGAGATCAAGCGACTATGGCAACTAATCCAAGCGAGCTTCTACAGACTCCATGGAGGAAGTTATCACACCGAAACAAGACGAACCTTTTAAAATGTTTCAAACAAGCTCGGGAATGACATCAGATGACTATGGCAACCAATCTATGCAAGCTCCTGGAGACCCCAAGGAGGAAATTAACACGTCGAAACGCCTAAACCCTCAGGGTATTTCAACCAAGCTCAAGAGGAATGAGGCCAGACGACTATGGCAACCTACCCATGTGAACAACTTCTCCAGTTTGAAGATATTCAGTACCATAGCAGCTTTGAAAAGTTGAACTTTGCTATCCGTGAACGACAAATCTGTACTCAAAATAACCCTAAACATGAGGACACAGAACTTCATCTGTGTTAGTATGAGCGGTTAAAACCTTCTATAATAAACATGGGTTGCTTTGTAACCACTTCTCAACATGATTACTCCCCAACAAAGTAAACCATCTCATAGAAATAGTGTTCTTTATGGATATGAGATACATAATACATGGTACATGGCTTCACATAAAGAAACGTCAAGAATAACTATTTAAACTGAACTTGGACTCATCTATAGTAGTACTCGAGCTCAATTGTCTTGAATCCATTAGCGATAAAGGCATCACCGAACTTACGCATTCTTTTCTGGAAGACACGAGGCGGGTCGTTTAGAATAAATAAATGAAGCCATCATTAAACAGTAATTTAGATCATTAAATTTTGTGTAAAATGATAAAATTTTGTCTTTCTGCCTGCTGGAAGAAATATTTCTTTTTCCCTAGAAACTCTAATTTTAGTTGTAAAAAAAAAAAACCAAAAAAAGCTGTTTTTTTTAACTATTTGCGTTTTAGGTTTTTCTGTATTTTATAATTTTTAATGAAAATGTTTTAAAGTCTTACGCATTTCTGTCTTGCTGCAAAATGAGAACTGAATTGATTGAATGAGGGATATTCTTCTTGTGAAATTTGAGGAAATAAGTTTAAATGAAGTGCAGTAAAAAATGTGTATAATTTAACAGGCCGTACAAGGAAGTCATGTCCATATCAGATTGTTTTTAATTGGCATTAAATTAAATTAATTCCATTTATATATTAGGAAATATTTATAGTGAATTATGAACTAGCGACCTTCTAAGAAATCGCTTCATGAAACAGATCTGTCTTTTTGAAAACATAAATAAACATTAACAGTGAGCATCATCTCTATAAGACCACCACATCCACAGCGCTCCAAATCTTCTAGAACAATGAATGGTAGCGTTTGAAGAGGGCTCACTCTACTTTATTAAAATATGTAGACTAATCTTAAGTATACATTTGTTACATTTTATTATTTCTTTCAAAGCAGTAGCACCGTGGATTTATTGCATTAAAAGTACATGCAATTCTTAAAAAAGGGATATTATATAATAGAAACATAATTATATTCAAATAAACACTCTCTAAACATGCTTGAAATTCATTATCCTGTTCATAAAAATTTGTCTAATGGAAGTATTTTATAAATATTAGAAATCGAAAGCTAAGTGATATCAGAGTAGCAAAGGGCACCTAATCTAAACCGTCTTAATCGAAGAAAATAAGTGTTCGCTTTATCGTAAAGAGTATTTCCGAAGAGCGGATTAAACGGAGAAAAGAAAAATCCGTGAGGGGGGAGGCACTGGAGAAAACACCAGTGTTTCAAGCTGGTAATGAAACGGTACTAAGCCCTTGAAATACCAAACATTTCAACACAATAATTTGTTAAAAGTTATATTTAGAGTAACATCATAAAGGGAAGCGGAAAGAATTCTCCAAAAGAAATTTACTTAGCTCATTTCATCCATTAAGTATAATTTGTTAAAAAAAATCAAAACATTTAAGAGAAGAGCTATATTTCTAAATATAGCATATTATACGTAAGCTGTGATAAAATTACGAAAGGATTTCATTGCAGTCTTCGTATTCAAGTAATGAAAAATACTAGACACCGGTGATACTTCACATTAGAAGAAGCGTTTCATATTACTTCGAAATAATGTCCGTTGTTTGCAATGCACCTTTGGCAACGACTGCGCAATTTCTGAAAACTGCAGCCTAAGTCCTCTTTCGGTATCGTGCAGAAAACCTTCGTTACATTGCTTCGAATGCCTGGAATATCCAAATATTGTTTTCCTTTTAGATTTTTTTCGGGTGCGGGAACACAAAAAAAAAAAAAAAAATCTCCTGATGCAAGGTCAAGTAAGTGCAATGGGTGTTCGAAAGCTACACCTCCTCTCCTAACTGTTGACGAGAACCAAATATAGACAGGCATTATGATGGAGCAGGAAACAACAGCCAGCCTCAGTGTATTCTGGACAATGGATTATTTGCGATAAATTTACCTGAACATCCTTGTACATGTTAACATTCATTGCTACTCCTTCTTGTTAACGTCATCTTCACTTTTCCAATGATTTCGTCATTACGGGAAATTGTAAGCCTACCACTTCGAATTGCGTCTTCGGTGGAATCCTGTCCATATTGAAAGAGTTTAAGCCATTCAAGCCATTCATCAAGATACTTTGCAGATAAAGCTTCAGCTGCCCAAATTCGTTTCAATATTTCGTGGTTTTCTCCCTGACCTAAATACGAATGTATCAGTGATAGAGAAATGTAATCTATCATAGTAGTATACTAATAGGAATTCCATTCAAGGTTAGTCTTCCAAACAACGTAAAAAATTAATAAATCAACCAATGTAACAACTTATTAAAATTTGTTCCCGAACCATTAGACAATGTTAAAAAATATGAAGATTTATAAGAAAATAACTGCAAATTTGACGATTAGCAGTGGTAGCATGTAAAAGGAAATAAACAGATAACCTATTCTAATTGTCCAAAATGTTATCGATAAAGAAATTCCTAAAAAAAAAAAAAAGTCTTCTTTGAAAACATAATGATATTTTCAGTTATTCGCAAATAAATTCCTTGAAAATTGAAAATTTTCAGGGAATTTCCTAAATTTAGCTGTAATGCAAGACAAAAAGCATTAAATGATTAAAAATGAGGGTATTCATGTAAACTTTCCAAAATCAAACGTACAGAATTCTCATGGAATATTCACTTACTTTCTGACTTGTTTGTAATTTTGTTGAGTCATTGTAATGAGCATACGTAAGTGCACTTGGAACCGAAAATTAGCAAAAATTTTCACTGTTAGGCAGAGAATCAAATTTCACTAGAAATAAAAAAGCTGATGTGTACACCACATGACTTGCTTGTACGGAATATTAAATTATACACAATTTTTTCCTGCGTTTCATTTAAACTTATTTCCTCGAATTTCATTGGAGACATATTTCTCATTCAATTAATTCAATTCTCACTTCGCAGCAAGGCAAAAATACACAAAACCTTAAAACATCTTCATTAAAAATTGAAAGATATAGAAAAACATAAAACGCCAAATACAGTTAAAACAATTAAAATAAACAAATTTTACAATTAAAATTACAGTTTCTACGTAACAACAAGCAGTTCTGCCAGAAGACAAGAACGCAGATTTTCCCTGCATAAAATTAAAAGTTTCCTTTTGGTCCTGACACTGCAGGTGCAGAAAGATTTAATTCACTGTTCTGCTAAGTTACAAATGTAAACAAATATGGCTGCTACGGTTAAAAAAAATTAGGTTTAGCCGCACTTAAACAACTTTTAAATTGTTGATAATTCTATAACTACTGTATGCAGATTAACTTAAGGCATAAAAACCTTAACCGCAAGATAAAAACAATATAATTCAATCATTTTGAAGCAAAAAATACACTATTTACCAGCACATAAGAATAAAAAATTTGAGCTCACTCAGCCGAATAACAGAGTGGGTATAATATATATATATATACTTTTGGTGTGGGCGATTACAACCAAAATAGGAGGTATAGAGTTACATATTATAGCAGCCCTGTATACAAAATTGCAACGTTCTGAGGCTATTCGGTTTTGAGTTATGCGAGATACATACGTATATACGTACGTACAGACGCCACGAAAAAAATCTCTTCTGAATCCATTTTAAATCTTCATAATTCGTTTGGGGTAAAAGAGTCCTTTATTCTGTCCTTACGTACAGATGTCACGTACAGATATTTTCGTTGAAATATGGTACCCGGAATTTTTCGGAATTAATTTTGATTACAGTACGTTTACTTCGTACAAATAATATAAAATAACTTGGAATAAAATTTAAAAATAAAATAAAATAGTTTGAAAATGGCATAAAAATAGAAAAATATCCATATAGAATACCTTAACTGTAATGTTTGAATGTGTTTATTTCGAATAGAGAATAGAAGGTCAGATTAATAATAAAACCCTAAATTCGGTCAGGTTTCACTGAAAACGTAATAAAAAGCTTTGCTTATTCTGAAAATATTACTTAAATTCTCTAGCTGGAGTGAAACATAAATTCTCTCAGGCACTTGCATGATATTTGATAAAAATTAAGAGCAAGACCAGCGGCTGTTAGGTCAATACAAAGTAATCACATTTTCAATCAGTTGCAGATCGGAAGCAATGTTGAGTCAAAATAGGGACATTTCGCAAAAAATAAGTAAATAAAATAAAAATAAAAATCTGAAAGTTCTTAGGTTTTAAATTACGACCAAAGGAGATTTTTTTAACGTTTTGTGTGTTATCTTTATTTATTAAATATCATGTTCTACGTATGCAAACCAAAAAATTCAGTTCAACAGCAATATCGCAAAATAATTTTAAAATGAGCATATCTTTAGAATTTCCGATACATAGTCTCGTACGCTGAAGGTATTTCTTTTTCGCCGTACAGTGTTGCTATTGCTCGCTTTGAAATCGTCGAGTATGTTAATCAAAAATTCATTAAGTGTTACAAAATAGGAAATCGATAATAAAACAAATTTCAACAAACAAATTTCAAGCATCAGTAGAGGCGTATCGCCAGGGTACGTATGTATGTCGCATGAGTCAAAAATGAATACCCTCAGAACGTTGAAATTTTGTATATATGGCTGCTATAACATGTAGATGTGCACCTCACATTTTGGTTTGCAATCGGCAGCACCAAAAAGTGTATAAATATATGTATATCTATCCACTCTGTTACTCGGGTCAGCGAGCTCAGTTTCTTTATTCTTATAAATTTGTAAATTGTTATCATTTTTTGCTTTCAAAATGATTGAATTATGTTGTTCTTATCTTTCGGTTAAGATTTGTATGCCCTTAGTTAACCTGCGTGCAATAATTGTGGAATTATCAGCAATTTAAAAGTTTTTTTTAAGTGCGGCTAAGCCTAATTTTTGATTATGATCGCGGCCATATTTGTTTGCATTTGAAGCTTAGAAGAATAGTGGATTTGTTGCCAATCTAGAAAAACTAAGCTTCGCAACAACAAAGTAACGTCTTCTTTTATTATTGAGAATTAAGTTATGCTCGATTCATTCTGGAATTATCATTTAAGTTATTAGCTGGTTTTGCGTATAAATCGGAGTTTTAATTGGAAAAACTTTCTTTTTTACTTGTTTTAACTGTTCTCGGTGTTTTATGTTCTTCTATATTTTTCAACTTTTAGTGAAAATACTTTTGAACTTTTATGAATTTTTGCCTTCCCACGAAGTGAGAACTGAATTAATCAGTAGTGCTTGCGCATTAGGTAAGCGGCGCTGAATAGTCGCTGAAAAACTGTTCCTTTTTATTTGTTTCATTTCTTTCATACATCGTTTTAGATTTATTAGTGTATTTGAATAGAACTGGTGGTAATTCTTCAGATGACATAATTTTTGTGCATTCTGACTTATAAAATGGATGAGATGTAACGCCGTTAAGTGAACCTAGCGCCGAAGTGTGGCTATGGCAAATAAATATAGTGAACAATAAATATAGTGAATATTGTGAATTTAAATAAATATAGTGAAAAATTGCATTTATTCTATTGTGGTTTATGCGCTATCGGCGAAGTAGATTTAATCCAAAATTTGTTAACTGTTAATTCAATATGTTTAAATAAAATGCAGGAAAATTAATTATAATTTAATATTCCGCACAAGGAAGTCATGTGGTGTGCACATCAGATTTTTTCTTAAGATGCAGCCGGTTAAAAGCAAAAATGTGCTTAGTGCTTTGTGGAATGTTCCTCATTTATTTATTATGTATGATGGTCGTGAGAAATTAAATGTTATATATGTTCGAATAATTCGAATAATTGTATGGCTCCAATGTTTAATTACATGAATGCTTCTTGAAAGTTTTTTTTTTTTGATTAAGTCATACTAAAACGTGTTAATATTTTTTAAGCTGTCCATTATATTAGATCATTATATGGATTTTATGTCAATATTACCTGTTATGTATGACGTTTATTCATTATTTTATTTTAAAACTTTACTATCATCTCTTATTTTCCACTTTCGGCCAGAATTAACGCGTGAATATGTTTATGCAAATTGTACTTGCTAACGCTTAAGTATTTAAGATGTGGCTTTTTGCCAAGAGCGTAGTAGAAGGAGAGAGAGAGTGAGCCATCTTGCCACGAGTCTTCCCGCGAGCTTGCCATCAGTTACTGTCCGCCTTTAAGGACAGAGGGTTTAGTCCTCTTGAAAGCTAAAGACGTATTGTAGTTTTCCGTAGTTTGCGTATTACAGACGTAGTAATGTAAAAGGCCAGTCTTAGTGTTAGTCATCTGTGTAAAATAAAGATTAAATAGATTATATTCAGGAAAGAATCTATCACCAAGGCTAATAAGATGGGCACTTAAATTACAAGAATATAATTTGATAATTAAACACACACCGGGAAAGGAAAATGTCGTAGCAGATGCCCTGTCAAGAATCAAGATAGATGAAGAAGGGAATAGTGTTAAAGTGGCAATGCTCACATCCCATATGATACATTCCCGTGAGACCGTAATAACGGAACTAGGCAAGGATCCGGAATTTAAAAATTGCACAATTCGCCCATGGCAGCTCATGGTGGCATTCGGAAAACCATCCAACGCGTGCGCGAAGCAGTTTATTTTCCTGAACTGCAAAAGTTAACAAGGGCGTATGTCCAGTCTTGCTCAACATGACAGCTAATTAATTATGTTAATTTCCGCCCGGCCGAGTTTCTAAATAGCATTAAATCAGAATTTCTAAATGAAATACTTGGCGTCGATTTATTGGGCCCTTTCCCGAAAAGTCAGTTAAATAAAAGTCGGTATCTCCTTATTATGGTTGACCATTTTAGTAAATGGGCCGAAATTGTTCCCCTAAAACGAGCCTCTGCGAAATTAGTTACTGATTCTATTTTAAATAAATATATTTTAAAATACGAAGCCCTCCTAAAAGTTATATCGGATAACGATCCTCAATTTAATAAGCAATATTTTCGAAGACATATGTCAATAACTGGACATATGTCATTTAAAAATAGTCCCGTATCGGCCGCAATCAAATATAGCGGAACAGGTCAACAGAAACAGAATTAAAACTATTCGTAGTTATGTTAAAAATTTTCATAAAAGCTGGGATAACTATGTCAATGAATTAGCTTTCGCCCTTAGGACCGCCAAACACGACACCACGGGCAAAACTGCTGCCGAGTTATTCTTAGGCAGGAAGATTATAACCCCACTGGACAAATTGTTTTATGTTCAAAAAAGGGCCACTGAATTTCAAATGGCGGATATACAAGTTAAGGAGGCAAAGGAAACTCGTACAAAAGTTAATTAAGGAACCAAAGGAAAACACTGAAGTATAACAGAGAAAACAAAAACTTTATTATGATGTGAAAAGACGGGAAGTAACTTATATTGTGGGGCAGGAAGTACTTAAGCTGAAACATTCACTTCAGCTCCAGAAGATAAGGTGGCCAAGTTCTGTCCACGGTTTGAAGAGCCGTTTTCTATTGAGAAAATAACGCAGGCAGTGATGGTTTTAACAGCCAAGAATGGCGGGAAAATTAAATTACGGCAAATATCGATCAAATCAAGCCATATTACAACTGAGATAAAATTAAAATATTTGAAGACCTTTTGCAGGATTCGGCATGGCAGGCACCATCTCAAGGCATGACACAACAACAACGACCGCCAGAGTTAGCCGCAAGTAAAGATATGAACAAAAAAGGGAAAGCCCCCCCCCAGCCGATGGAAGACCGGAGATACCAAGAAAAGGAAGATATTCCCCCGACCAGAAAAGAGATGTCAGGACTGGCTCCAACAGGAGGAAGACGAAAGAAGGTCTTCAAGGGTCAAGGGACACGTCCCAAAAGAAAATGGCGAGGACCGTGATATTCAGCCCCGAGCCATACGTCGATTAAACCAAACTGCTGTTTTCGCAACGTTTTAAGAATGGACGGTGAGACACATGGCTGAATATCACAAAGATAAGTAAAACTTTGTGTTACTTTGAAACTTTAAGTTAATTTTTCGTTCTTACTGCAAGTGGCAGAATTTAGGAGAAATTTTACCTCATGTGAGGTCTACCTTTTTCGCCAAAAAGGCGAGAATGAGTTTTACCTATTTGTTACTATGTTTTTATACTACTCGCGAGTAATCTAAAATTATTGTACACTGGTGAAATAAATTAAGAGAATTTTCATATTTGATCTGCGATCTCCAGAACTACTGGACAGATTTTAATAAAATTTGGTGTGAACATAGGTTGATATAATACAAACAAAATAAACATTGAACAGTTATAATAGACACACATGTTCGTGTGTAACACTCATGGTAGTCTGAAGGTCTGAAACAGCGGTTGCAGAAGACACAAAAGAAATGGGTTAATAGGGGGTATGATCCCCTCTTACAGCCATACAGGCCTCGCAGCGTGATGTCATACTGGAAATAAGGCAGTTTATCAGTGCCTGTGGCAATTGGTCCCACTCATTCAGCAATGCAGTTTTCAGTTCTGGATGGTTCACGGAGGGGGGCTGCGAGTAGCAATTGCCCTTTCCAGAGCTTCCCAGACATGCTTTATCGGGCTGAGGTCTGGAGACCTGACTGGCCAAACCATCCGGTGAATATCCTCACTCTCGAGAAATTCGTCGACCAGAAGAGCTTTATGTGGCCTCGAGTTATCGTCCTGTGAGGTGAACTCAGGGCCCACTACACCCTGGAAAAAGCGAACATAGGGCTCCAAGACCTCATCCCTATACCCTAACCCCAATCTCAGAGCCTCTGTCAAAGACGTGAAGTGGTGTGCGTCCATCCAACATAATGGCTGCCCAGACCATTACACCGCCACCGCCGTAATTGTTGATTTCGAAGATGTTGGAAGATAGGTAGCGGATCCCTCTCTCTCTCCATATGAAAGTACGGCGAGAATCGGTGTTTAGGCTAAAACAGGACTCATTAGTGAACAGAACGGTCGCCCATTGCTCCGTACTCCAATCACTATGCTGCCTGCACCATGCTAATCGGACTCTACTGTCCCAGACGTGAGTGGGACGCAAACAGCCGGTCTTCTGGTAAACAACCGTCTCTCATGCAGTCTTTTGGAAACAGACACCCTTGTTACATAGGTTCCTGTGGCTGCATATAGGTCCCGAGAGAGCTGAGAAGCTGTAGCCCCTCTATTACGCCTCGCTAAAATAGACAAAGAGTGATCTTCTCTAGCCGTCGTGTCTCTTGAACGACCTTGCTCAGGCTTTTTCTCGATGGATCCAGTATCCTGGAACTGTTTCCATAACGACGCTGGGCTTTAAATTAAACTCTCTGCATATCTGGACTTGCGATTGGCCTGCCTCTAGCCTCTCCACAATTCGCCACCTCATTCCATTGTTTAAACTTTGGTGGTTACTCATTTTTACTGTTCCGATATGAATTTAACCGATTGCTGCAAGATAACACCAAAAAATTCGCCGATGTGTGCTAGCGAACGGAATTAATCTTACTCTCCACGCTCTTACAAAGCCTGTTTTTCTACTAGCTTCCCCTACACACACGTGTATGCTTACGTATTTGCTATACAAGATTTGCAATTTTATCTAGAAGCAGTGTTTTTTCTTCAGTTCAGTTCTTTTCATAAATTCTATAAAATATGGCAATTCTCTTAATTTATTTCACCAGTGTATAATAGTAAAGTCTAAATACTTGAGTATTGTAAAAGATTTTATAACTGTATAAGAAAAGTACCTTAAGAACATTCTAAATATATTGTATTAAGCTTTATTTAAAAGATTCTGTTAAGAAAAGACATTTTAGTCTGAAGGACTTGTGAAATGTAGGTGTTAAATGTAAAGGAAACAACACTTGCTTTCAATAGGAGAAAGTTAACTGTATTTCAGATATGTAGAATAAATGGCATGTTAATGTGTTCTTATATACATGTGAACTGTTCCGTTAAAATTTAAGAAGTACTGTGATATGTTAAAAGTGGAAGTATTGTATACATGCCAAATTTCAAAACTTCATGGTATGACTGAAAAAAAAAGCGTTACGCATTGTGAATATGTGCTAAATTTGGAATGAATGAAGGTAGTTAGACTCTCTGACGCTACACTGCAGAGTTAGCCACTTATTTTAGAATAGTAACTCAGGGTTCATAGATGAATGTAAGGTGTGTTCTGAGGTCTTGTTATGTTCCAGATCTCTGGAAGAAACCGATAAGAGACAAGAAGTTCCTGCTTTTAGGTACTAGAACAGATGAAGAATAATTGTTCCTGGAGAAAATGTTGTAAAACTGCTTTTTACATAATTTCTAGGTTAGATAGTTTTAGTGAGGAGTTTTTGTAAAAGATTGGCCTCGCGTTAGACTTAGAATTTAGAATTAAACGTTTTCAACAAGGTCGTTCAGACCTTAGTTTCAAACTCATTAACTCTGGCGGGAAGTACGTAAGGATCTTAAGTTTGACTAACACGTTTATTTTATTTTAAAACTTTACTATCATCTCTTATTTTCCACTTTCGGCCAGAATTAACACAAGCGTAAATAATATGTTTATGCAAATTGTACTTGCTAATGCTAAGTTGTGTCTTTTTGCCAAGAGCAGTAGTACAAGGCGAGAGAGTGAGCCATCTGTTTACGAGTCTTCACGCGAGCTTGCCATCAGTTACTGTCCGCTTTTAAGACCAAAGGTTTTAGTCCTCTTGAAAGCTAAAGACGTATTGTAGTTTTCCGCAGTTTGCGTACTACAGACGTAGTAATTTAAAAGGCCAGTCTTAGTGATAGTCATCTGTGTAAAATATTAAAAGTTAGCTCTTATTTAAATTTTATTTAGTTAGTAGTCTTATATTTTTGCGTTCAGACCACAAGTGGTTGGTCTTTGTATCCCGAAATACGGGAGCGACTGTGAAAACGCGGAAAAAATGAAGGGTAATTTTAACCCTTCTCATCTTGTCGTCTTTGCTACACTCCATAGACCATAGTTTACAGTCAACTCACTGTCCAGTCAGGACACGTCATGTTTGCCAAACAGATAAAAAGAAATACGAGTCCTGATAAGTATAATAAATTAGATGTGAAATATTTTCAAAATGCTGTAAGAATTCAATTTTAAATAAAATAAATTCAGAGGGAAATGTGTATCTTTTAGCTTTAATTAGAATGAATATGTTAAAAAACCTCGAGTTCTATGTGTACGAAAATCAAGTTTTAGCGTATGTTTAATGGTTTAAGGTAGAACGTGTAGAAGAAAATTCAGGATATTTTTGTAAAGCGTTTCAAAGAATTAGCAGTGTGTGTGTTAGTAGTGTAAATTAATCCTTCTGCTGAATTGAAAACAGCGTTCTGAGTATATTCGCGTAAATGTCAGTACCGTAAAATAATACTACGAAATGAAAATATTTTTGGTGTGTATTTCAAATAAACTGGGTGGAAATACACATGTATTTGCTTAAGAAAACTTTATGCCATGAAATTTATTATTCCTTAATTATAAAATTTGATTCAAAGTCAAATGTAAATTAAACCTTCTGCGGAATAAATGACAGCGTTCTGAGTATATTCGCGTAAATGTCAGTATAGTAAAATAAAACGAAATATTTTTGGTATGTATTTCAAATAAACTGGGTGGAAATACACATGTATTTGCTTAAGAAACTTTTATGCCATGGAATTCATTATTCCTTAATTATTAAATTTGATTTAAAGTCAATAGACCTTATAATAAAGAAACCTGTGTAGGTGTATTTTTGCTTTTGAAAAAAGAAATTTAGAAATGTAACATGAATATGCTTTAAAAGCAAGATAAGAGTTAAACATAAGGAAAATGTGTAACTGGAAAATAGAAAGTGTAAAATTTACATTTGCTAGAATTTGATGAATCCTTTAAGGAGATGTGTGAAAGCGTGTATCCCTGAAGTAAGATGTGTAAAAGAGAATACATGATATTTTGCAGTAGGCATAATTTGATGAACCTTTTGTGTAAAGGTAAGATATGTAAAAGAGAATCCGTGATGTTTTATATAATGTCTCGAGAATTTAGTACAGCCATTAATACTTGGTGTTATAAATTAGAACAGAAAGCACTGAGTATCTCATTACAGGTACACTATACAGAATGAACATTGCATGTATTTGTTTAATTCGATATTAATTTATAGAAAATATTATCCACGAAACCCTGCAGTGTGAAATGGAATGCATGCAAATTCTAGTTTAAATTTAGACAGAGAAATATATGTAAGTTTACTTTTGAAGGAATGGAATTGTAATGGAATGGAAGGTTTGAGGGAATGGAATGGAAAATAAGCAGTTAAAATAAAGCGGAAAAATTAAGTGCAAAATGAAAATGTAACAAACATTTTAAAATTATAAAAAAGTTTACATTTGTAAAAAAACGAAAAAGAAAAAATTAAAATTTATTTTCAAAATAAAATATAGAAAGCAAATGAATAAAAACAAAAATTGCGTTTGTAAAAACAGAAAAGTGATAAAAACAAAAATAAATGTTACTCTTGTAAAATATAAACAGTGAAATATAAAAACAGCTTTTCCAAATTTTTTAAACGAAAAACGAAAAGAAAAATTAAACTCGAGAAAAATCTTTCGTAAACTTAAAAAAAAAAAAATATGAAGAGAAAAACTTTTTGAAAGTTAAAGGAAAAAGAAAGATGAAAGTGAAAGATTAAACTTTTGAAAAATAATTCGTGAATTTAAAAAATAAAATTTAAATTTACAAAAGCAAAAACTATAGAATGAAAAAATAATAATATAATTTAGTAAGATATAAGAAAAAGAAAACAATAAAAAATATGTTCGTAAAATAAAAAAAGGAATTTATTACATGCGACAATCTTACAATTAAATCAGCAAAGACTAAATTTAAAATAATTATGCCAAAATAAATCAAAATAAATCTGTCCATTTCAAGAAACAAGCATGTTAATTGGCTGAAATAGGAAGGATACTGCTAGCGAGATGTGAATTGGCCCTTAGAACATATTCGTTCGCCATCGCGGAAGCACAAATGCAGGAAGTGACTTGGACATATTTGAATAGGCTTGCACATTGCGCAGTCGTTCATCTTCATGGCTGTTAGATAAGGTCAAATAACGGGATTCAAGAGATAATGTGGTGGCTTTGTGGTAAGGTGAGCATCTTCCAGGCGAGAGGTGTCAGGTTCGAATTCCAGCGGTGGAGTTTTTTTTAAATCTGGTGTAATTACGCAAAATCTATTCATTAAAAATTACTGTATTAAATAATGTAACCAGTTTAATAGAAATGACTATTAAATAATGAAAGAATTTCTGTCAGTTGCAGATTAAATGATTAAAAATAATAAAGGAGCCTTAATTAAAAGATAATGTTGTCACCAAACGCATGTTTTAAGAGGTCACTGCCACGAAAAAAGGCGTAGTTGTCACAGTCAGATGTCAAAATAAAACTTTGAAAAACTATTGTAATTGCCACAAAATAAAAACCAAACTTTGAAAAATATTACATCGTTCAAACTCGTCCACGTCGCTTCCCGGAAATTCCAAAGATGGTGTTGTCACTTTCTAGTGTCACGTGACCCATGATGGCGGCGGCTACACAGAGGTGTGAACTCTTTGTTTTCTTCATATATTCTCTATTATTCTATTACGTAAAGAATTCCGGCAGCATCCGTTAACCGCATGAGCTTACTACTTACATTTTAAAGCCTCTTACCAGTGCCTCTGACGGAACTCCCACCGTAAAAATTAACACATTCAGCTTATTTATTCATTCTCATTTCAGTTCCGTAAATGCTTCCATATAATTCAAGCTGTTCCAAACGATACGGCGGTTAATCAGTAACAGACACCATAACAGGCATTTTGTCAGTTCTTCTAAGAATGTTACGAGAGCTGAAGTAAGTGCATCTTTTCCTGTGGATGTTACTTCAAGGGAAATTTTTACATTTTAAACAGAGTGGCCCTATAAATATTATCCGTGAACTTTTTCAGCGTAGAAGTGTTTATTTCTTTAAAGGACGTGATTATTACACGAATTATCGGATAGGGGAGTCAGTCTCGGGCGGCATAGCTTTTAGAACAACATTCTTCATGTGAAATATAATTTACCATTAGTCATATAGGTCTTCGGAACAACGTTCACTCTGGTTATCTGTCTAAGGAGGAATTGTCTTCTTGGAGGATTAAAAATTTCCGCGAAGCGCTTAAAAATGGGAAATGGTTCATATTTACTTTACAATAGGGGCACTGGCTTGTATTCATGTTATGTATGTATTATATTCATGTTATGTAAAATTAATATCTTCTATTAAACAGTACTGTACTGTCTGAACAAGTGCAACTGGAGTAAGAGTAAAATTCTAGAATGTCATCGACGATTTTGCTAACGGAAAAACAAGAAAAATAGCACTTCAAAATTTTGGAATTGAAGTTTTATTTAAAAAAAAAATTACCACCAAGCTTTTATTTATTCCCATACATGTCACTTTACATTTCATAGACTTAATTTTCCCACTTGCATTGAGAAGGGTGACAAATGAACCGCCAGGGCTGGCAAAAGGTCTAGCTACGGCACTTGATTAACTGGGCCCTGTCTAAGAAGTTGAGTTTATTTAGAGTGGAACGATGGGAAAATTGATATCACAAACTATCAACATAAAAAACAACTATTTGCGAAAAAAAAAAAGAATATCACAAGGTGAAAACAGCTCATAACAGATGATGTTATAATACTTGGGAACTGTATTTATGGAAAACAATGCGCAATTTAATTGCACGTAATCCGGAATGCTATAAACATTGTTTAATAATCCATTAAAGATAAATTGTTCAGCTGTGAAAATAAATGAAAAATTCAGCCATTAACCTTCTGTGATCTCATTTATAGTTTTTGTGACTTCATTTCTAATTACGTTTTTTCTTCAGTTATCTACTGTTCGCTTTATTTATTTTGAATATTCGTTTAATTCTGCGAATAAAATTTCTCGGAAATACAGGTAAATTGGGAATATTATTTTTCTATTAGTTATAACATGGGTTACTCACCTCTCCTCTGTTCTTTTAATTGTCCATGCATTAATCGTAATTATAACCGTGGGCATCGTTCCTGTTATTACATCGTTAATCGAGAGTTGACAATTTCTAGACACGCACATCTTGTAATATTTCGTGTAGCACCTTTATTCTACTAAAAGGTTTTCTTTTTTCCTAATTTTGATGTGTCTGATGAATCAATAAATGTCTCTCAACTCAGTAGAAATACATGTTCCATGCGTTAGCTACTCTCGATATGTTTCTATGTTGTGTTTATGTTGTTGTTTATGTCTATATTGCATTAGTGTACTCACATATGTTTCTAGTTGTGTCTATGTTGTTTCTATGACTATATTATGTTAGTATACTCCGCATATGTTAGTGTATAACTTAGCTGCTTATTTGCTAAAAAATTCATAATAAAAAGAAAAAATGAATTTATATAATTGTGTATTTTGTATTTACATATGAGGGTACTAAAATAACTAGTGTATATGTTACTGTGAAAGACCGAAATTGGAGAATGTCGACTTTTACCGGAGAATGTCAACATTCACCAAATACATCGGTGAAAGATCGAATGTAACATTGCATTCTTGTACATTCGGACCCTCACCGGTGTATGTCGACAATCACAGATATGCTCTGGTGTAGGTCGAAAAGAGAGGCGACTGGCTGTTTCCTGTTTC
>KK116299.1:159424-220782 GCA_000611955.2 Stegodyphus mimosarum
TGGTGTAAGTGAAATAAGAGTATTTGGAAAATATTTCGGACATACACCAAGCGACTATGGGAATGTTGACATTCACCGGTGAAAGTCGACATTCTCCAGATTTCGGTGTTTCACCGTAACAGATATATATATATATATGTGTGTGTGTGTGTGTGTGTGTGTGTGTGTGTAATAAAACAGCTCCCTTTGATGTAGTAAAACTGCGTTGTTGTTGAAATAAGACAGCATTATTGTAGAAAACTGTGCCATTATTGAAATAAGATGACTTGGTGAGAGTTGCACCGGATTAATATTGTAGAGGACTGCATCATAACTTGAAGACTTTGCTGCGTAGTTAGCAAGATGACACTCGAAAAACAAACATAACGGTCAATTCCATACATGATTTTATTTTAGTGACAATGCACATTATCACATCCACAATTTTGCTCAGCTTATACATCTTAAACAATGGACAAATTTAGAAAGATAAATTTTGTGTAGAAAGATAGAATTAGAAAGGTAAAATTTGCGACATAGAGGAAACCATCAGCAGAGGCTGGCGAAAACAAGAAGAGGGAGTTGCGACGTAATTATGTTTTTTGTACGAATTCCATTTCAGATCATATGACACTTTAATGTACAGGATTTTGGGTTCTGATTAAGTGCCCATCAGAACTGCAGGAAGACAAATTTATTGCTGTTATTTTTAGAATGAAATGGAAGTTAAAAGTTTATTAATTTATTATTCGAAAGCTAAATTTTATATTTTACATATGTATGTCAGAAAAATAAAGAATATATAAAAGATTAAATTAGCAACTTAAATTTCCCTTCTCAATTCGAAAAAAGTAACTTCTCTGTGCACTGCGTCATTTCTAGATGAATCCATGTCGTATGACTCTTACATAATTCTGGTGATGTAAATGGAACTAAAACTGAAGCACCCAATAATAATTTTACACAAGTATTAAATATCCAATCAAAATGCATTGAGAACCAAAACTAACTGAGTCTGAATTCAGATTTCACCCGGAACATAACGCACTTGCTTTCAACGCTTTGGCCTAGCTGCACTGCTGTCTGACTCCTCCTTCTTTCTTACTGAAAATTAATCTAAAATATAAGCTTTTCGGTATAGGCACAATTAATCTGCCAACTTGATTGTGGCCACACAAGCTGAAATAAAAATGAAGATTTAATCTGCCTTCGCCTCCAATTTCCTATTCATAATGGATCAACACTTCTACGTCATTAAAATTATCATTACTTCTAAGTTTGTTTTTATTATCACATATATATACGTGGTATGAAGTATGTATGTGGTTTACTTATAAATGTGAAAGATAACAATTTTGCGAAGAATGCATACCGCAGCTAAAACCGGAGAGTGGTTAGCGAATCTAACTGTCGTACCGAAGGGCCCGAGTTCGAATCGTGAAGAATGTATGGGTGTTTGTAAATGTATAGCGTCTGGGCGGCATGGGGCACTCTAAAAAAGCGGCCATCTAAATAAGTGGAATGATAGTTGCTTTGAATTTTTACTTCTTTGTACGAAGTAAAGGAAGTATTGTAATCACGAAAAATTCCGGGTAATATATGTCAACAAAAATATCCATTTTGACCGCTATCGCCTGTAATTTAACGATGTTTTTACTTGACATCTGTACGTAAGGACAGAATAAAGGATTCTTTTTCCCCAAACGAATTATAAAACTGACTTAAAATGGATTCAGTAAAGATTTTTTTCGTGCCTTCTGTACGTAAGTACGTATGTATCTCGCATAACTCAAAAACGAGTAGCCTCAGAACGTTGAAATTTTGCATACAGGACTGCTGTAATACGTAGGACTGCTGTAACACATCACCTCTCTTTTTGGTTGCAATCGGTCCGACTAAAAGTATATAAATACATATATATATATATTCGGCTCGGTGAGCTCAGTTCTTTTATTCCTATATGCTTGTGCATTTTTTGCTTTAAAAATGATTGAGTTATGTTTTTCTTATCTTCCAATTAAGGTTTTTATGCGCTAACCTTAGTTAACCTGCATGCAATAATTATAGAATTATCAACAATTTGAAAGTTGTTTAAGTGCGGCTAAGCCTAATTTTTTAACCATAGCAGCCATATTTGATTACATTTGAAACTTAGCAGAGTAGTGGATTTGTTGCCAATCTAGAAAAACTAAGCTTCGCAACGACAAAGTAACATATACTTATTGCGAATTAAATTACGCTTAATCCGTCGGAGAATTATAATTTAAGTTATTATCCCATATATTGACTCAGCATAGCTTCCACAGCAAATTAAATCAGTTTCTACGCCTTCAGTGTCTTTTTGTCGAGTGAGACCAAAAGTAAACTTTCAGTTTTGTGCACCGAAAATCTGTCTTCTTGCCCGTTGGCCGAAAGGCTTGTTTTTGCGCAGAAATTGTAATTTTAATTGTGAAAATTGTTTTTTTTTTATTTTTTTAACTGTATTTGCTGTTTTATGTTTTTCTATATCTTTAATTTTTTAATGAAATTCTTTTGAGTTTTGATGTAATTTTTCTTTGCCGCAAAGTGAGAACTGAATTAATTGGATGAGAAATATATCTCCAATGAAATTCCAGGAAATAAATTTAAAAATGAAATGCATTAAAAAGCGTATGATTTAATATTCCGTACAAGGAAGTCACGTGATGTACACATCAGAGTTTTACAATTTATTCTAAAATACAATCTTGAAAATGAAATTCCAAATGTTGCGATTCTACTTTGAAAGTCTTCTCGAGAGGTTGATGGTAGGGGAGGAGGTGTGAGAGACCGTTGGACTCCCATTCCCACTCCATTTGTCTACCCGGGGTGCTCTCTTTCTCAAAATTGGGGGAACTGAGCTAAAGTCGAGCTGTCACCAGCATATATAAATAAGTAATAATTGTAATTCTTTGTAATTAAACTGCGACTTCTTTAAGAAAAACTGAAAATTTCAGGGGACTCGTACACCTTAAAACCCTTAAGATCTTCGAATATGTTACTGTTGCAAGAATTGAGATAACTTATCTATTTTAAAAGCAATTACTGCCAACTGTTTACAACTCCACATAATATAGCTGCTTTGGTAACTAGTAACCAGAAAGTTTAAATAAATATTTTTATAATTTAATCTATTTTGTGACAAAATTTTTTATGCGTTCACGTCATGTTTCCATCTTGCGTGCATGATATTTTAAAAATGGCTAATGGTACATACTTGAAATTTGAAGACGTTCTTTATATGGACACTATCTTCTAACTGAACTAAAAATCTGATGAACATTTCAATACTAAAAAATTTTGCGCATGAGAACATTACAGACTTTTTTAATGAAATACATTTTATAAACTCCCTCCAAATAAAATAACAGTTTAACATTGAAAGTCTTTTTTTTAATTCACAGTAGTTTTCAAATGTTATAAAAGCTATATATTAAATATGAAATTAAATTATGCAACACAATGTTTTAAACTGTACGCGGAAGGGGGGAAACAGAACGTGAACGCATAAAAAATGTTGTCGCAAAACAGATTAAAATTTAAAACTATTTGTGGCAACTCAAATGTTCTGGTTACTAGTTTCCCAAAGCAGCTAAATTATGTAGTCAACTGTAAAAAGTTGGAAGTAATTGCTTTAAAATAAATACGTTATCCCAATTCTTGAAACAGTAACATATTAGAAGATCTTAAGGGTCTTAATATGTATGAGCCCCCTTAAATGATAAAAGCTAGATGAAATTGCAATTCCAGGTGATAAAGGCAGACGTCAGTTAACAACAATGCATAATTTTGGATCAACTATGGTAATCATTTAGAGTCCTTATAGTTAATTTCCTCTATCCAGCACAAGCAACAAATTCTTTTTTTTTTTTTTGGAAGGATTTAAAAAGTACCTTTGAAGTCTTTAATTTGCTGTAGAGGATAATAATCTACAGAAGAATTTATCTTCTATTTTGGTAGCATTGGCTGATGGCTAAAGGTTCAAGTAGAGAAGTGTTAGTCCGCAATCTTTCTTATTCCGGTAGTGAAACGGACTAGCTGCTTGATAGTTTTCATAGCCGCCGCATGTGTAACATAATACCATTTTCAGGGGGAGGGGTGTTTGTTTTTGATCAGGTTCTCTTTTTCTCAAGCATTTAGCGCTTAGCCTTTGTACGCTTCGCTGGAATTTCAAAACGAGACTTTAGTTAGAAAAACTGGACTCATTCTTAGCAAAAATGCTTTCTCTATGCTCTTATTGAAACGCCTGAAGTCTGTTACAAATTAACCGAAAATATTTAACTGCTAACTCACGTGAACTTCAGGCCATAAAAGCTTGCCATTGTGAAAAACTTTAATATCGAATAACTTCAATTTGTCTTTGGTTAAAATCTCTTAAAATGTGCTTATTGCAGGAACGGAGATTAATTTAATTCATGCATTTAAACAGCGGACTGAATTATTGTAAATGTCCACTGGATATATATAACGATTTTTCAAGACAATAAAAAAGTTGTCTTAAATGTGTAAAGTTTATTTTCTTAGTGTTTTCGCACGGAATGATTTCAGATACGTGTTCATATTTTTAATAATGCGCACTTCTTTTGATGATGTTATTTGCAACTGTTTCTAATGAATGTTTGAATATTTAGCCCAAAGGGGGTGGTCGTTCAGAAGTGCTATTAGTCTGAAAACGGCATTTAGTGGCGTTTCACTATAAATGGCGAATCGCTATTCATATTGTTGTCACTAAATATTATCTCCCTGTATTATATTTAAAATTAAATACGGAAGAATCTACATGAATATATGTATGTTTCTCGTATTGTGAAAAAACGACGGTATCTACAGCCATCCAATTTTGAATAACATAATTCTCTATACGAACATGGGCACCTGGAAGCCCGAATTTTGAATTTCGAATTTGTTTCATTAGCTATTTCATATTTTGTAAAATTTTAACGAATTTCTTATGAACAACCTCAACGATTTCAAAGTAAGCAGTGGCAATACTGTACGAAAAATAGCACTTTTATCTCCAGCGCGCGAGACCGTCTGTCAAAAGTTCTGAAGATAGGCTATTTTTAATTAGTTTGTGATATTGCTGTTGAATTGAATTTTATGTGGTTTAAGTGTGAAAAAATTATATTTAATAAATAAAGGTAACACACAAAACGTTAAAAACGTTTGGGTGTAATATAAAATCTGAAAGTTTTCGGGGTTTTTTTTAAAATTTTTTATCAGATATGTAAATACTCTGAAGTCCAATAATGGAAATAATTTTCTTTTGAGTGCTAGATCTTTTTGTACTTCCAAGTTTTATTAAGGGTGAGCCAATTAATTGGATAATCGACCATTTCATCGATTAGAATTTTACCTATCAATTGAATTCTTCATCGCGTAATTAATTTTTAACAAATCCGAAAAAGTAGACATTTTTTAAGACCCCAAAAATTAGTTTTAAAGTTTTACATTGAATGTTGGACAGACAAAAACTTCTCAAAAACATGAACACCGTGTGACTTTTTAAAACCTTGAAAATTTAAATAAACTTTTTAATATGCAGTGTTCTCAAGATACAGCGCGAGACCATCGGTGGATAAGATCGTTAAATGCTGGTAGTTCGACTCAAGGTCAAATCCCGGCGGATGGGCTAGCTGCCTGCGAGTTATCGTGGCTTTCTTCAGGTGTAACGTGTATCAGGGCGAATTTCGCTTAGAAAGACATTGCTTTCTTTAAGCTATTAATCCTAACATGCTTCAGCGTAATCTAATAAATTTGAGTCCCTTTGGCAAATAGCCGACGTGGGCTTTTTTTCTTTTGAATCAAACAAACTCTTGTAATTTTAAGAAAAACGTGTTTTCTTAGTCTTTTTAATTATCGAAACAGCTCTTGAGACTGCTATTATTTAGACGTTCATTCATTATTTGATAATGAGATTCGACGGGTATAGACAAGCTATAGAGAATTTAACTTACTTGGAAGATTTTTGAAATTTTACATCTGCTATTAGAATTATTTTATTTAAGTTTTAATCATATGGCGTTACCACGTTGACTCTAGTTTGAAGAATGTTATGTGCGTAAAGTGATACTGTATCTTTTTATCTTCCATTCCTCAAGAACTTTCGATTCTGTATAGATAAACTTAAATGCATATTGTTACGAAATGTCCACTTGCGGTAAGATAGCTTCCCCACAAAGCGGATTTAAGGTTGCCAAAAAGTGGCAAGGAAAGACAGGGTTACCAGATTTTGAGTGAAATCGTCCATTTGATGACATTGGACGACAAAATTGGCGATATGCCATAAACGGAGCAAGAACATTCTAGAACGATTTCTTACCGGTTTTCTCCAGAATGTTCTCGTAGGCAGGTCAAAAGCTATATAAACCCTCCCTGTACACGGAGTATCAGTGTATCTTGAGAGTAGGCCGAGTACAGTACTAGTGACTTGAGTTCAGAGATTAGCTTGAGAGCGACCGAACCGAGTCGGGAGATGCACTTTAATGCTTTGCTGTGAAGATGTCTTCACCGTTGTAGCCTGAAGGTTATATTGCTGATTGTTTCAGCGTGTTTGTCCGTTTTTCGACGGCTGTAAACGTATCTCTGGAACTCTCCTGAGTAACAGTGGCTAATAAATTGTGTTTTCTTTCTTCATTAAGTGTTGTCATCGATCACTCCAAATCCACGAACGCGTAGAACGCAACAATATCTATTCTGTGATTCTTTTATTATTCGCATATTTATTGCAAGTTGGGATGTCTGTTTCTCGCTTTCTATACTTAACTTACAATTTCAGCAGGGAAGATTTTAAATGAATATATTTAAAAATTAGTATATAATACAGCCGGATTGGGAATCCATGGTTTCAAATAGTACGCATGTGCTGCCTAAAACTACTTATAAATACCACGATCGAAAAACAACGCGTTTAGCAAAAAGTGGCAACTGGTGGTACAGGAGCAAGGAAAAATGCTTGTAGTTTTAGAGGTATTCCAAAATTCTGAGCAGTTCTGAGATTTCTTTGTAAAAATTATTGCTTTCATGTTAGTATTAATGTAATAATAGAAAAGTAATCAATGTTATAAAATTCAGTGAAAGTTGCTGTCCATTTTCAGTTTACCACGATATCGTAGGCCCTTCGTATTAGTTTAGAGGAAAATGGCAGCATATCTCAGAAACACGATTGCTTTATAAGGTATTTCTCCCGCCTTCTTCGCATGCCTTCGTGGTGTAGTGGTCAGCACGCTGGGCGCGTATTCCAAAGGTCCGTGGTTCGAGTGCCGGCGAAGGCCTTGCTCATTTTTCACGTTTCCTGCTTTCGAAAAAATACCTAATGTCTCTGCAACTTAACATGAAGTTTAGTGTAACAAGTTACATTAACTCTTTGCAGCACCTATTCACAGACATTGCTAATTAGGATTAGGATTATTTGATTATGGTAAAGCCGACTTACTGCCGTTTCGTTCTTTCCCGATTCATCCACTGGCTTCCATTCCCATTTCATCCGCTTCTGTGAAAATTATTTTCTGATATCGTGGTCACTTGCTTTCATTAATTAAAACAATTTAGAAGAGGTGGTCTTTATTACTTTGATCTAGCTTAAGTTCAGTTTCGAATATTATTTATTAAATATTTCCTTTAGACCATTTATTCTGAGCAGAATAATGAATTTTAGGCATATTCTAAATACATATATCTGAATCTAACTGCGATTTATTTACATAGCGCCCAATTTTTTTTTCAGTTTCACTTGCTTTTAAAGCAGTAAAATTACCGTTCCGCTGTTGTAAAAGAAAATAAAAATGCAACAAATGCATAATTGAGGCTAATGTACATATTTTATTAAAAGGAGAATGAATCTTCTTTAAACGTGCTATCCACGGCTTTAAAGAGTTCTGCAACTCTGTGAATGTGTTGGTCTTACATAGGTTATGTTCAGTACCAATGTTTACTTTCTCAAAAATACCGGTTGCTTTCAGAATTGTTGTCTCAAGGAGATAGTCTCCGTTACAATATTTTCTAATAGATGGCGGAATTAGTTTTATGTAATGTCAGTTTAAAAAATGGATGTTTATTCTAAAAGAGATTTAACAGCAATGTAACTGCAATTTTTCTTTCATAGTCAGCTTTATTTAAGTTTGATTGTTTTGTAGAGTATCATTTAATTTCCTAACCCGTTATTTTAAGTACCTTTCCTGTCAACCCTCCTTTCATTTCACTGCCAGAATGCAAATTTCCAGCATGCGCGATATTCAAATCAGGTAGGAGGAAGCAAGTATTTAAAGGAAGGTTTTGGAGTCCGAAATCAGAGCTTGTTCTGCCTGCTTGAAGGCCACGTTGCTAACTTTGATTCTCTAGCGATTAGAATGCTGTGCCTTTGAGTTATTTCACTGAGTTAATGCTGTAGCGTTGAGCCTAGTGACAAGCTATTAGACTTACTTACCCCAACTCTAATCAGAGGCAGCTTGAGCGATAGTTAAACTGTGAAACCGTTAGACTATATTTAACTTCATCAATTTTTAAGTTATTCAACTTTTGATTAACTTTATCAACTTTTGATTTAAGTCAAAAGTGTTGGCTTTTGTAAGCACGAGAGGATGCTGACTGTTAAACTTTCTTTGAGTTAATAAAGGGTTCTATACACTCTTCTCCTGACTTTGTAGTATTTTTAAAGGACTTGGTAATAATTTACCAAACAGTCTTCAGCATCGCATACATTTTATGAAAGTTAAGAATACACGATGTTACAGTTTTTTGTATACTTACATATAACTGCACAAAATTACATATAACTGCGCACGACAGATGTACAACATGGCAGATGTACGCATGACAGATATACAATAAATTGCATAATCAATCATTAAAAATTAAAGTTTAAAATATAAATAATAATTTTTTATATCTTAGAAAAGCAAAGGAAGTACTGTAAGCATTTAAAATTTCGGTTAAGCAAAGGAAGTACAGTAATAGCGAAAAATTTCGGTTATCATATTTCAACGAAAATGTTCATTTTGACAGCTCTCGAATCCATTTGAACAATGTTTTTGCTTGCCATCTGTACGTACGGACAGAATAAAGGACACTTTTCTCCCAGTAGAACTTAACTACATTAAGAATGCAAATAGGTTTCCTCTTTTTCTTTCTCTCGCTCTCTCTTTTTTTTTTAGTCCAAAGGGACTTTGTCCCTGAAGGACAATTGTTTCCGTTTTGCGTTTTTGCGTCAGAAACATTAAATATTGGTTCACTTTTCAAATTGTTGCCGCTAAATATTATTGCTCTATATTGTATTTAAAGAAAGTAAATAGTGAAGAATCTGCATAAGTGTACGTATGTTTTTCGGACTAAACGACGGTACCTAGAGCCATCGAATTTTAAATGACGTAATCCTGCTGCGAATATGAGCATTTGGAAGCCCAAATTTGAAATTTGGAATTTGTTTTATTATCAATCTCATACTTTGTAAAACTTTAACAAATTTCTGATTAACAAACTCGAGGATTTCAAAGCTAGCAATGGCAACGTTGTACAGAAAAAGCATTTTTATCTCCAGTGTGTGAGAATGTGTATAGGAAATTCTAAATATATGTTCAGTTTAAAATTATTTTGCGATATTGTTCTTTAACTGAATTTTATGGTTTAAGTGCGAAGAACATGATATTTAATAAATAAAGGTAACACACAAAATGTTAAGAAAACGCCCTGTCATGCACATGCTCGGTAAGAGGAAGCTACCAACCAAGCCCTGCTCGTGTGAAAAAAAAACTGTCTATCTGAAAAGCGAAGAGAAAGTAAAATCTGGCTACGAGAAGAAGAAAACGTGCTTAATGCGAGAAAGACGGAGGCTCGTGAGAAACATTTTTGAATTGATTTTTTTTTGTATTCCAAAGTTTGAAGTTGATGTGTTACTATTAAAAAAGAACTGAAAGGTTAAATGTAATAGTTGTGCGTTTTTAATGTAATTGTGAAAAAAATACTTTGTGAAAAGAATATATATATATATTTCAATAAAATATAGTTGATGTTATCGTTAAACCTTCATAAGTGTGCCAGTTTTATTTCTGCGAATAGAGTCGACGAATAACATTAATAAGTGGATGAAAACGAACCCGAAGAGATGAATTGGTCAAGGATCATGACAGTGGCGGCAGCTGGTCGGATGCATATTTGTCGACTCGGAAAAAGCTCAAGTAAATGCCTTACGAATGCTGCGAAGCATATTAAGTGGAACAGTTATCTTCTTCCAGGTTCTCTCGTTTAAGTGTATTATTTATCATTTTTTATGAAACATTTGCTGTTAATGTAACGGTACACTTAAAGAAGTATTTTATAACACAGGAATTATCAGTGTGATTATCATATGATACTTGAATTACTTTGAAAGTGCATTTATCTTTTATTGTATGAGTGAATGAGTATTAATTTAACTAATGCTTGTGTTTTATTTAAGAGATATGATTGCATTAATTCTCATGCATTCATTAATTTTTGATTGCTTATATATACTCATTAATTTTTTTTATTTTATTTGATTGAATATTTGGATGTTGTGCATATTTAATGCAGATACCAGGTGTTTATGATTCACTAGAAGTTCAAGACTTGATGTAAAATTTTATGTACAGAGCTTCAGTTTTGATTTTCTGTTATTTTAATTAAGTTGAACATAAAGTCCCATAATGTCATTTTTGACCAAACATAGAAAGGCTGATCTAGTCGCCCTTGCACAAGAGTTTGGTGTTGAAGTGTTGCCTACATTTAGAATTTTGGACTTGAGGGAAAAAATTCTTGCTAGTGAAAGCTATGAGGAGCAGGTAGCAAAGGACCTTCTGAGTGTTATCATTACAGATAGGGAGGCAAAGGAGGAGAAGGAAGAAAGGGAAAAAGAACGCGAAAGAGTAGAAAGAAAAGAAGAACGCGAAAGAGTAGAAAGAAAAGAAGAACGCGACAGACAAGAAAGGGAATATAAACTAAAGTTAGAGGCAGAGGAGAGGATTGCCATTGAGAAGTATAAGGTAGATTGTCAGGATCGTTACTTGAATAGGAGTACCACACCCGAACGGGGGGAGAATGGGAAGGAAAGATCAGTAGAAGAGTTAACGAGAACAATCAGGTTATTGACAGTAAAGGTTCCAAGTAGAGCAGATGGCTGGGACTATTTCTTCTCCAGTTTAGAAAGAGCTTATATCAATGAAAGTGTCCCTGATGAGTATAAGGCCAAAATTTTGATTTACCTTTTGGGAGATAAAGCGGCAAATTTATTAACATTGATAAGGGAGGATAAGTATGGGAATTATGAAGTAATAAAGGAAACTGTGTTGAAAGAATTCAAACCGTCACCTCAGGTATGCCTGGAGAATTTCAGGAAAGCAAGACGAAGTTCAGAAGAGACCTTTGTCCAGTTTTCTACTAGAGTTACTGCCATGTGGGAAAATTATGTGAAATCAAGGGGGGTGACAGACTTTGAAGGTCTTAATCAGTTGGTGGTAGCGGACAAAATCTACCAGACCCTTGATACAGAAACTGCAGTACACATAGGTATAAGGCAGGGAGACTCGTGGTTCAAGCCAAGAGAGCTTGGAAAGGAGTGTGACATATTCTTTGCGGCTAAAGGGAAGTCCTACAACGTACGTAGGGAAGCTTGTGAAACTAAGATGCTAAATGAGGTAATAGGTGAGAAACCTAAGGTCGAAGAGAGACGAAGCGGTCGGCATGAGTCAGAAACCATAGGGAAAAACACAGGGAATGTTAAAGGTTTAACATGTTTTGTATGTGGTTCAGCTTCGCATTTTAAAAGGAACTGTCCTCAGATTAAAGGTTCTAGGCAGTATAACCGAAATGAGGAAAAGGATAAAGCTAGGGTAAACTGGGTAAAAAAAGGTCAGGATAATGATATCCTAGCGGACAAAGTTGTGGTAGCTCGTGTGGATCCTTTGGGGAAGCCAGGGAATGTAAACAACTATAAGCTGTGTAAGTTGAAAAGGGTTCCTATTAGTGTGAATGGAACAATAGGGGAGGCCCTCGTTGATTCAGGAACAGAAATTACGGTGGTTAAAAAGGAGTTAACCAAAAATCTCCAACTGGAGGAAGGATCGAGCATATATTTGAAGGGTATATTTGGTCCAGCTGTTAAATGCCCTTTGGTAAACATTCCACTGGGTATCACTGTAGGAGAAAGTTCCAGTGTCACACATCAAGAGATTTTGTGTGCAGTTGCAGAATCTCTAGCAGAGGATGTGTTGCTTCCTCCGGAAGTATTCACCATGTTAGGGGGTCAGTTACATGACACAGGTGAGGTGGTAGAGAACTTACCTGAAGAAACCACAAACATCCCAGAGGTTAGGAGAAATGAAAAGTCTGTGAAGGTAAACACAGGGAAACTAGAAAGAAACACTAGTGTGGGAAGGAATCTCGATGAGAAAGAAAAGGTGGAATCAAGTGAAAGCCAAGAACCTCAGTCAGGAAGACTATGTACAGCGGATATTTTTAGAAGAGAGCAGGAGACTTGTGAATCTCTGGCAGGAGCATGGGAGAATGCTCAAAAAGGAAAGGGGAATTATTATACAGTGGATAACTTTCTCTTTCATAAGGACAAAATTCTTGGGGAAAGCGTGGGACAATTAGTTGTACCTAAGAGTCGAAGGGAGGAAGTCTTGCAGTTAGCACATTGCTCGGTGTTTAGTGGCCACATGGGGGTAAAGAAGACTGTGGAGAGAATTAGATACTCTTTCTATTGGGAAGGTCTGAGGTTAGACGTCCAGAAATTTTGCGAGGCGTGTAAAGAGTGCCAGTTGACTAGACCAATTAAAACTGTTGATAGGACACCAATCACCCCAGTAACGAGGCCAGATCTGCCCTTCCAAATTGTAAACATTGATGTGATAGGTCCGATTGATCCTCCCAGCTCTAAGGGGCATAAGTATATATTATGCTTAGTTGATCAGCATACCAGATGGGCAGAAGCAATACCCCTAACTAGCCTCTCTGCCAAGTCGACTTGTGAGGAGTTATTACATATTTTTTCAAGAACGGGTATTCCAAATGTAATTGCATGTGACAATGGAACAAACTTTAAAGCAGATTTGACTCAAGAATTTGAGAGACGAATAGGGGCCAGTCCTAAGTTTTCGACCCCTGGGTATCCTCAATCTAATGGATTAGTTGAACGATTTAATGGTACTTTAAAAAGAATGTTGCATCATGTCATCAGAGAAGAAGGTAGGGGGTGGCATTTGCAAATTCCTTATGTGTTGTGGGCCTATAGAGAAGTACCCAACTCAACAACTGGGGTGGCTCCATTTCAACTAATGTACGGCAGGACACCTCAAGGACCTTTGTCGATATTAAAATCATCATGGACAGGAAAACATGAAAATTTACAATTAGATGCAACTCCTGTTTATACATATTTACAAAATCTAAAGGCTAGGTTTGAGAAGGCAGCGGAGCAGGCAAAGCTCACAGCTGAAATTCAACAAGAGAGGACAGCACACTATCATAATTTAAGATCTACCGTAAAAACGTTTAAGGTGGGAGATAAGGTGATAGTCTTGATTCCCGATTCTAATAATAAGCTTTACGCTAGATGGCAGGGTCCTGCAAATATATTGGAACAGAAAAGTCCTCACTCTTTTGTAGTACGAATGCCCGATGGAACCAAAAGGCATGTTCATCAGAATAAGATTAGACTTTATGTAGTTAGATCTCAAGCAGTAAATGTTATCTTGGAGGGAGAAGAAGAGTTTGGCGAAATTGAATCTACACCTGTCAACAAGGGAGGAAAAACTTTTTCTGAATCTCTGGAAGGATTAGAAATGTCTAATTTAGATTCGGTCCAAAGGAGTAGACTTTTAGGGCTACTGAGGAAATACCAAACATTATTTACACGTCCAGTGCAACCAGCCCGAGTAGGTACACACAAGATCGAACTTATTCCTACTGCTATTAGGAAGAAACCCCACTGCTATGGAATACCTATGGCATATCGCAAAGCAGTAGATGGGCAGATACGTGAGTTACTAGAATTAGGATTAATTGAACCTTCTGAGTCAGAAATTGCTCATCCTATAGTTTGTGTGGTGAAAAAGGATGCTACAGTTAGAATGTGTATAGATTTTAGATCATTGAATGCTGTTACAAAAACTCCAACATTTCCCATGAAGGACATGCAGGAGTTGGTTTTTGTGGCGGGTGCAGCTAACTGGCTGACAAGCATCGACCTTCGAAAAGGGTATTGGCAAATCCGAATGGATGAAAGGAGCAAACCCTTGACTGCATTTGCGACATCTAATGGAGTGTACCAGTGGAGAACAATGCCTTTCGGTTTATCAGGAGCCTCGGGGACATTCCAGAGGGAAATGAATCGTGCTTTACAGAGTCATAGCGATTATGCTCAGGCATATATAGATGATGTGGTGATTTTCTCGAAAACATTTGAGGAACACTTGAAACACATTTCTCTGGTCCTGGACACCTTAGAAAAATTAGGATTTTCTGTACGTTTGGACAAATGTGCTTTTGCAGCTAAAAAAATCAAATATTTGGGGCATATAATTGGAGGAGGCAAGCATGGTCCTGATGAAGAAAGGGTCAAAGCAATTAGAAAACTCGTCAGGCCAGTCACAAAAAAAGATGTGAGATCGGTTTTAGGATTAATGGGATTTTATCGATCTTATATTCCTAATTATGCAGAAATATCGGCACCGTTGACAGAGTTGACTAAGAAGAGGCATGCCAATATTGTTCAATGGGGGGAGTTGGAACAGAATGCTTTTAACAAATTAAAGGATACTTTGTGCCAAGCGACATCTCTGGCCACACCAAATATTGGAAAGCCATTTCAGATCCATTGTGATGCATCCAATTTGGCGGTAGGCTGCTGTTTAACCCAGAGAGACGAGAGTGGTAACTATTGTCCTATTGCATTTGCAAGCCAAAAGCTTTCTCAAACTCAGAAAAATTGGGCAAGCATTGAGAAGGAAGCTTGGGCAGTCTTATTTGGCCTGAATAAATTTGATAAATGGATCTATGGGGCTCAGGTAGAAATTATAACGGATCACAATCCTCTCAGATATTTGAACGAAACTACTCCTCGAAGTCCAAAATTGACGAGGTGGGCTTTGGCATTGCAGAAATGGAACTTGCGAATTAGTCATAGGCCAGGGATGCAGCACCAAAGTGCTGATGCTCTCTCACGTCTGGATCAGATATAATATGAGTAATATAATTTGTTTTTTTTTTTTTCTTTCTGTATGATTGTATCTTATATTGTTTGTTCTGTTTTGTTTTATTTAATATTGTACGAGATTTGTATTGTGTAAAAGTAGTGTACAGAAAATTTGCTTGGATATTGATTAATGAAATACGTCCTAAAGAAAGGACAAATTTCATTCTGGGCAGGGGCGTGTCATGCACATGCTCGGTAAGAGGAAGCTACCAACCAAGCCCTGATGAAAGAACAGTTAAGCCAACGGCCTGCTCGTGTGAAAAAAAAACTGTCTATCTGAAAAGCGGAGAGAAAGCAAAATCTGGCTACGAGAAGAAGAAAACGTGCTTGATGCGAGAAAGACGGAGGCTCGTGAGAAACATTTTTGAATTGATTATTTTTGTATTCCAAAGAAAAGGTTGATGTGTTATGATTAAAAAACTGAAAGGTTAAATGTAATAGTTGTGCGTTTTTAATGTAATTGTGAAAAAATTACTTTGTGAAAAGAATATATATATATATTTCAATAAAATATAGTTGATATTATCGTTAAACCTTCATAAGTGTGCCAGTTTTATTTCTGCGAATAGAGTCGACGAATAACATTCATAAGTGGATGAAAACGAACCCGAAGAGATGAATTGGTCAAGGATCATGACAGTGGCGGCAGCTGGTCGGATGCATATTTGTCGACTCGGAAAAAGCTCAAGTAAATGCCTTACGAATGCTGCGAAGCATATTAAGTGGAACAAAATAAACAAACCTAAAGCTATTTTAACTTCTTAAATTTCTTTTTGATGTGTACGATCTTTCTTCGATCTCTCTGGATGGTTACATTTTGTTTCAATAAATTCAGGTTTCATTAGTTTGTAAGGTTCTACTGTCTATCTGCTGTGTAGAATCTGGAGAAATAGTGATTGCACCGAAGAAGGGTTAAAAATATTCTTTATTAAACTCTTTAAATTATTTACTATGCGTCAACTTGACGCTAACATACTACGCCTCTACTTGGGCTGTAACTGAAACATTAGAATTAAAATTCAAAATTGGAGATATTCACAAGTAGTAGAATTAAACTACAGGACTCATACAATCCTGTATCCTACAACGCGTAGATGAGTCTAGTGTCAGCAAGATAATAGCTATTGAGACACGTCTAACCAGCAATAACTGCTAAGCGGAAGCTTGCGTACAACAACGCACAGAGATTTCCCAGACTCTCTCTCCCTACTGGAACGTCGATATTTAAACTTTTTCTCCCACTGGTAGAATTTGCGTTCTTACGCGCGCTACTAAGGGGTTAGGGGAATGAAGGCTTATAGGAAAGTAACTTAAAATTAAATTTAACTGGTTATTTAAAATAAATATACATCCCTACAAGTTCATGATCATTTTTGAAACCCACATGAATGAAAATATGAGAAGTAAGTTCATGACAGTCATATATGATGGAAAATAGAATTTCAGTACATACCTATGCATCATTTTAAAGTTATTTCTCAGCAGTTAAAATGTGTAAGATTAAGTCAATACTCATTTATCACGTAATGTTTCCTGTTTCCACAAATAACTCTCTCAGCACCAACTTCTTAAAAATGTAATGACTTAGGAAAGATTGAACCTTCCTTCAGCATTTGATAAGGGGATGGGATAACAAAGCATGAATCGGGAAAGATTTCATCAGTAGAGGTTACTGATGAGGGAGACTCGGGATAGCCGCGGATGAATCGGCGCAATTTTAAGAACAGAATAAAACGAGAAAAATCGATTTGAGAAATCCCTCACTATGGCTATCTGCCTGAGTAAGGGAGGGATGCCTCCTTAGAGGACTTTCTAAGGGAGCCTGGTTCATATCAGTGGAAGCTAATTAAAACCTGGTACATTCAAAATGTGCAAAACTTACTACATAGGTGTAATGCATGTTAAAACTGAAGTAATATGAAAGCACTTAAAACGAGATTAAAGATTAAAAGTGACCAAAGGTAAAGAATTAAAATTGTGAATTTTGGGTTTCACTTTCGTTAACTATTAATATATTTTATTAATTATATATAATAGGTATTAAATTTTTGATAATTATACAAAGTATCATTAAGACTTTTAACCAGTTATTTTATGTTATATACTTTCCGTATTGATTTCATTTCTATTTCTCTGCTGAAATGTTAATTCCTATATCGCGAGTCATTTAAATGAAGTAGAAAGTACAGAGTATTTAAAATAAGATTTAAGAGGGTAAAATCAGAGCGTGCTCTGCCTGCTGGAAGGCCACGTTGCTAAATTCAATTGTTTCGATATCAGTATTCTGTAGAGTTATTCTTGCTATTAGACTATTGTTTACGCGAACGTATGTCAAAGCCAGCTTGCGAGCTAATTTCAGTTGTGAAGCCGTCAGGCTAACTTATTTTCATTAGTTTTAGCTCACCCATTATCTTTAATTTACACCATAACTTTTGGCATCTGTGAGCAGGAGTTGGTGCCATCTGTTAAACACTTTTTAAGGTAATAAGTTAATATGGTGTATCCTTTACAGCCTTATACTCTTTGTCAGTCTCTGTGGTACTTGTAAGACATAGTGATAATTTACAGTGTCTTTTAGAGTTTTGGTATAATTTCCATTCTACCATGTATACTACGTTTGTAAAAATCAGGACTTCTGGGAGTGGTGAAGTCTATAGCAGCTCCCTCTACATATAATGTTATCTTTGTTGTTGCGAAGTTTAGTTTCTCTAAATTCTCAACAAGAAGAACTGTAAATAAAAAGGGAGTTCGATTTAATGTTGTAACCCTAACTTGTTCCTTTATTATTGTGAATAAAATATGCTTAATCCATTCTGGTTATCATTTAAGTTATTAAATTATGCCACATACTGCCTCAGCATAGCGTCCACAACAAGTCTTCCACTCTCCGATAAATAGATGGGATGTTGGCAAAGCATATCTTGGACAAAAGATGGAAATCTGTTAGGTAAATATCAGGAAAGAATGGTGGATGATATCCGATTTCGCATTTTAAAACTATTGACTTGTTATATGGTTGACACTGGACACTGCCGAATGTAGTCGGGCGTTATATTGAAGCAATAGAATTCCATATCTATTCATAAGTTCTGGTTGCTTAAGGCTTAATTTGTCTTAAATTTACCGCCTATCTTGAATAATAATAATAATAAACTGCATTTATCGTTTCATCAGGTGGATGGAATGAATAGTGAATAACACCAACAGAAGATTGCTATACAGTAAACAACATCTTTGAATGTAAAGGTGCCTACGAAGTTCTTCCTGCAGCGTCTTTCACTCCGACTACTGCGACGAACGAGCGCGTTTCTCGTAGAATATGTACTGTAATTACAATTCGTTGCCAAAACCATTTTTCTTCATTTCTTAAGAAAGAAGGGCACGCTTCCAAACGCCGTGCTTTGTTTCGTTGGTGAGTTCGAGGAGCACCCACTTGTCGACCTTCCTTAATCTTCCTATTGGTTCCAAGTGCCGTGAAACTAATGATGACTATACGTTTAAGTGTCTGGGCGACCCCTCGTATAGTTTGGTGTGTATTTGATTCTATTGAATTCATTCGAATAAGTGGAGAAAGGACGGTGGCCACGGACCGGGGGGGATAGCTTCAAATTTGAACGAAAGTTTACAACCTACGGCAAGTGGATATCTAATTAGTTGTTCTAATATCGATTGCTCTTTCGACTTTTTTTAAATTGCTCCCGGTGCAGAATTTCCTAATTTGAACTCGTAAAGTGCGGTAACCTTAAATACCCGTGTTTTATGATTCATTGACTATCAGTAATATCCAGTTTTTAGAGCTCATTGAACGAAACTGCAAATACTGCAGTTGCATCACCCACGAGTGACGTTATCACATGAGATGAAACATTTGCTTATGGCTCCTCGCCTGTTTTATTCCTCAACTGAAAGAAACGTGACGTACTTCAACGGCTATTTCATTTGCAGAAATCCAATAGAATAAAAGCAGCCGTCAAACGAATAATAATCCCAAACATCCAATAACATCAACAGTGGTTGTGTGAGTTCGAAGCTCCTTTTTTACGACATACATTTAATACGTGGAATACATTTTTCATAATGAAATTTAATTAAGTTACAAATAAAATTTTAATCTGAAAATATCTCCAAGATTCATATTTATTAACTATTTTCCCAGGAGTCTGCGGACCATGGTAAAAAATATAGCATTATACCGTTAAACATAAATTCTGAGCCCAAAATTTTATTTTATCCTTAAGAAATACTTTTTCTGTTACTGTATTTGTCCTATTGTTAAATAAATTGCGTAAATCAACATTAAAAATTCCTTATTTTCAGTAACGTTTAAAAAATATTTTATCTTTCATATTTCCTTTTCACGGAATTTTATAATTCCCTACTATAGTTAGCTCTAAGCTAGCAGCTTAATGTTCTAATAGAAGACAGACTGGACGCCAAATGATGGCAACCTCACTAGTTGCGTCTTCCCTGTCCGGCGCCAGAATCTTGAAACATGTCGAAGAAGAATCGAAGGAAGAAAAGGCGATGATCGGCGTGACGCCTCATCCTCAAATTGCTTTTCTTTCTCTTTTTTCTCTTTTATTTTATTTTTTCTTTCTTTTTTGCTGCAGCCTCGAGCCATGTGTTCGCGTCACCCCCTGCTTGCAGTGGTAAATGTTATGGTGGCGAACAGAATGGGGGAAAAAGTAAACATATTTATAAAGTCAGGGCCTTGATTGCCTTTTATCGCAACACAGATGGCTAGTTTGGCGGTCGCCAAGGAATACCCGACAGTCGACGGCTGGAACATGATAAAAAATCTGAAATAAAGCAGTAGATAAGTAATGCGTGGAAGGGTTGTTTGTTTTGGAAGAAAAAAAAATAATACTAATAATAATCATTCATGTTTTTCTCTTGCGTTAAAGGGATTATAACGCAACACTTTAATGAAACCGTCAATAAAAAATCAGTTTAACTATGTTATAAAAAATGACTGAAAAAATAACTGAAAGAGGAATTTTCAGTTTTACTTTCGTACTATCGTTGAAATACTAATCTGGAGCCCTTTAATTAAAAATAATAACGAGAAAAAATTGCTATTATTGTTTTTTTAATTAAACGTGGAAACAAATACATGACCAACTTAATTATCACGTTGTTTATTTTTTATCATGCTATTTACAACATGTTTATCACCTTTCACTCGCATTTTCTGTACCTCAACACACATGACTATATGCAATGTTATTAGCAGTTGATAAGTAGCTTGTTAAAGCTTAATTGAGAATAAAAATATCTGAACAAGTCGTCTGATTTTTAGCAAAAGGGCGTTAAGGGCTATTAATTTCGTTTTGGCATTTTGCATTGATTCACTTTCTGCGTTGATTCATTTTTCAAACTGTTGCCACCAAATATTACAGCCCTGTTTTATGTTTAAAGAAATTAAATAATGAAGAATCTGCACAAACGTACGTATGTTTCTCGCACTGTGATAAAACAACGGTACCTAGAGCCATCGAATTTTCGATATGTAATCCTCCATCGAATATGGGCATCTGGAAGCCCTAATTTGGAATTTGAAATTTGTTTTATTATCTATTTCATATTTTGTCGATCGTTAAAGAATTTTTGATTAACAAACTCAATGATTTCAAAGAGAGGAATGGCAACACTGTACGAAAAAAAAATTATCTCCATCGCGTGAGACTGTGTACCTTAAATTCTAAGGGGGATATGCTCATTTAAAAATTATTTTGCGATGTTGCTGTTAAATTGAATTTTATGGTTTAAATGCGAAGAACATGATTATTTAACAAATAAAGGTAACACACAAAACGTTTAAAAAATGTTCCTTTGGGCGCAATGCAAAACCTGAACGCTTTTATTTAAAAAAAAAAATTTCTTAATAGTTTTGTTTTGTTTATTATAACCAGGCATTTTTCGTTCTACATGCTCACTTAGTTAATTAAACGCAAGCACAGCGATCGAATTCTCTGGAAATCACAATTTTGTCTGTCTGGTCGATGAAAATTAATTACTATCGAAGAAGACGTTAGATCATGAATGTTACCCCCAATTTACTGAATTCATATAAAAATAAAACGCAATTGAAGAGTGGAGGGAATTTTGGTGTAAGATTTATACACGTATGAATACTGTTTATAATTTTTTATATAATTTATATTATACCTATAATTAACCGTAAATGATAGTTAATTATTGCTCTAATATAACTTGAGAATATAATATACATAGAATTTTATTTATGCAAATCTTGTTCACATTCGTGTAACTTGCGAAGATATTTCTGCCCTTTTTTCGTATTTTGAGTTTATAATTGTTCTCATACACATTAATGAAAGAAAATATTTGTGTCTTGATGTTTTTAGGAATAGATATTATAGAAATGGAGATGTAAGACAAAAGAAATTTATGGTTATCAAATTATCACAAAATCGTCCCTAAATTTTAACGAAAAGTTTTACGACTCTAGCCAAAAGTGCATTTAAGCTAGAGATATAGAAAATTCTAGAATTACCCTCTCCGCTTTTACTCCATACAAAGAACAGCAACACCAGTTGACGCAATTTTAATAAATCTCCGTCGAGATTAAAGAGGCTGTCTCTTCCTTAGGTGATTTTAGTGCTATTTTTGTCACAGAACTTCAGCTATGTTTTCGAGTGCTTTCTCTTTTGGGACTTTACGACTCAAGAAAGCGAATTTAATAATACCTAGACACAGTTCGAGACACTATCCGTGATCTACATACGTTTACTTGGCACTAGGTCAGTGCTCCGCAACCGGTGTGCCGCGGCACCATGAGTAGGATATAGGTCTGCCGCAATCAAATACATGTATTTGAGATTTTGCAATTTTTTATCAGGTATTTAATACACAATGACAATTTTTTTTCCTTAATAATGTCTATTTTAAATGTTTTTATATATTTCACTGTTGTGTGGTTGTGTGTGTGATTGTAAGTGTGTCAGCATTTGAATTTTTTGGGCACTTCCTTGATAACTCGGAACTCAAAAATATATAACTTTTTTTTAAACATAAATTTAAACGTAATATATTGGTTTCAGACCATTTTAATTAAAAATAATAGCTCTAAAACTGTTTTTTTTTTTTAAATTTGAAATAAACTAATCAAATTGAAGAATTTTTGTTTTTTAATTTTTAAAAAAAAATTTCGATTATTATGATAATTATTATGATTGCATATAAATAAATATTGTTGCGTTTTCACGGGTTCGTCGATTTGAGAGTATCCGATGAAAACACGATGCAGGACAATAAAAAGCACGATTTATTTACAGGAATCACTATTTACAGCACAGTTCCAAAATTAGCTTTAAAAGCGTCGAAAATCTACAATAAATACGCTGAAACAATCAGCAACACAGCTTCAGGCTGTAACTGTACAGGTAGCTTCACGGCAACACTAAACTTCTAATGAACACCGTGGAACAATCACCAATCCACTTTCAAGCTATACTGTAAAGATAGCTTCACGGCAAAGCACTATCTCGATTGCTTTCCGTTCACAGAACTCTCGCGTAGCAGCTGTTCTCACAACTAATCACACTGCTCAACTCTGCTTCACAATCTAGCAATCTCTTCGCCACTAACTTCGCAACTAACTAACTTCTCAACTCTTCGCAACCCTGCAACTAACTCCTCAGAAACGCAAGGGTTTATATAGCTTTTCTTTAAGTTCGACACGTTTCGAGAAATATCTCGACAGGAAGTTATTCTAGAGGCTTCCCGATTGGACCATGGGATATCGCCAATTTGGTCGCCAAATGGGCGATAAAGTCGCCAATCTGGCAACCCTACCATACACTATTTTATGGCAACCCTAGTGCTATGCCGGAAAGCTTACATACAGGCGCAACCGCCGAATTTTTCGTAACAATATGTTATGGTTTTATAATTGTATATTTTTCAAATTAAAAACAAAATTTATTGTAAATTTTGTGTATAAATCAATACATATATACTGTTACGAATTTCACATTTATTTGGCTATTTATTTAGAATTGTAATTAGATTTGCTTCATGTTGCCTTAGCAACGCAGACGATTTTTGAAGAGAAAGCTACGTCAAAAAAAAAATAACAATAAAAATAAAAGAGCGCGTGCATTTAATGCTTAATAAATAAATATCTCGTAATTACTGTTGCCATCCAGAAAAGTCTAGAAAAATCGAGATTGTTCTACTGATAATTAAAAAGCTTATAAAAGCCGAGGTGAAACAGCTCATCTCAGTTAGTGAGTTAGTTGTTGTTGTTGCTGTTATACTTGTAGCTGTAAAAAGCGAACTGCTGTTTGTTTACTTAATGTTGTATTGATTGTAGCGATTTCGCTGTGAGATAGGACTATTTTATCTGTTTTGAACTGAGTTTTTTTTTGTTAAACGTTTGAGATATTGTGATATTGTGCGAAGATCTGTGAAGAAATATTTTAGCATTTTAATTCATTTCTTGTGGAAAGAATAAATTTTTGTTAACTTTTTAACGACTTGTGCATTCAATATATAACGAACCCGTACGCACGTAACAATATATTTGCTCTCCACAGTGGATTATTTTGTTGGTCCATGTTGGACCATGGTCCATTTTGTTGGACCATGGTCAAGTTGGACAATGATGAACCATTTGGTACACGTGTGGACCATTTTGTTGGTCCATGGTAGACCATTTGGTACGTCTATGGTAGAACATTTTGGTGGCCCATGTTGGACCATGGTCCCTTTTGTCGTTTTATTTCGGGTCATGGTGTACCATTTCGTACGTCTATGGTGGAATATTTTAGTGGACCATAGTTCATTTTGTTGATTCATGTCGGGCATTTCGTACGTGCATGGTGGAATATTTTAGTGGCCCATGTTGGAGCACGGTCAGTTTTGTTGGTTCATGTCGGCCAATGGCGAACCATTTGGTCCGTGGTGGACTATTGATTTCACGGAAAATTCGGGAGCGATAAATTTACAATAACTTTTCCAGCAATGCGTGTATCAGAAATGAAACAATACTATAAATCAGCGTTTCTCAATCTGCCGTCTGCGAATCACAAATGGTCCTTGAAACCTACTTATGATCCTCCAAGATTTACAACTAAATAAATAAAATTCAAATTATCTGCGTATGCCTTACTACGGCTGAAAGGCTCAAAGTTTGGAAATAGCACATGGCAACTGCCGATCACTCTACAAAGACAGATATATTATTAACAAAAACTGAAATTGATTTGATATAAATGCCCAAATCAGACTTAGACAACTCTGGAAGGATCGACAAGCTCGTCCATCTCATGTATTTGAGTACCAACAATTTATTTAATTTTTAATTTGTAATGTTCCTCACTTGTATTCTATCAATTAAGTGTTAAGGAATTTAGTGAACTACTAAGCGAATAATTGCTTGAGTTCAAAAACAGAAACGCAAACTTAAGAAGGGTTAATTATCCTTTATTGCTCGGAATAAAGATCCACAGACGGCCCCTTTCTCAAGGCTTACAACAAAGCCTACACTTGGGCTTAAACTCAAAAATGTAAGAAATAAGAGCCAACTAATGACTAACTAAAGAGATTTAGCCGAAGTTAACAAATTCTAAACTAGTTGGCCCGTAATATTAAATTAGCCAGCGAAGCCATCTGAAGACACGTAATACGTAGTAACGTACACGTAGTAACATATAGAGAGACATAGCCAAAAGGCAAACGCGCGCTATTGAAGAATCCTAACTTTCTCTCGAAGTCAGTGGAACTTTGACTTAAATGCTTTCTACTTCTCATTTGCATTTAACGCTGTTCTAAAACCTTATTCTGGTAAGGAATTGTAAGCTGAAGCTAGAAGAGATAGGAAATGTGCATAAAATAACTGTTATAAAATTAGGATATACCTTACAAATTAATAAGACAAATATTATCCAAACTCTTATAGCTTTGAAATATTAAAAACGAACATGAATTTTCTTCAATCAACTTATTTAGTTAACACCGACATTAAATTAAAGGAATTTTAATTAACTATACTTTTAAAATATAAATCTGCTGGTAGTAACGTAAGCTAAAACATTATTGTCGAAGTTGACAGGAATGAAGTGGTCCGCGGAACAATTTTAATTTATAAAAGTACTGCCCAATTGAAAAAGTTTAAGAAATGCGGATATAGACAGACGACTAGCATACAACTAAATGTTTTTTTTTTTAAACCAATGGTGGGCCCTCAGCCGACTTCGGCTTGGCCACTACTAAGGCCAGAGGTGGTGATCACTTTATAATGGAGGCACCTAATAAGTGGGCCACCTTTGCTTCCTATGAAGAGGAACTTTTGCTTCATAGGAAGAACTTTTGCTTTGCAACATAGGAACCTTTGCTTCCTATGTTGCTACACTTGCAACCATGCCTCCTCTGGGATTCGAACCCGGGCCCTTTGGTATCGCGATCGGCTCCCCTAACCACTACATCGTCTGGGCGGCTGCAATAAATGTTACGTTATACATTTTTCATTTGAAACTTTCTTGAATTTCTCACGATTTCCAATCAACTACCTCAATGACTTTTGCCTCCTCCCCTGCGTAGTAAAATTAGCGTAGTCATTCATAAAACATTCAGCAAAAACCTCGGTTTGTTTTTCGCTTGTTGCGTTTTGATATTAACTTCATATAATTTAAAGACGACCTTAAAGCTACTTTTTCTCCCTATTAAAACATTCCTCATAAAGCTAGATTGGCATGCACAACTTCCACTAATCTCTCATTGAAAAGTACTTCTCGATTATTAGACGAAACAGTTTCATTGAAACATGTCGGTGCACGTGAAGAGAAGGGCAGATTAGAAACAAACAACGTGTCAGCAAGTTAAAAACAATAACAAGTAAAAAAAAATATTCTATCCATTTTAGTCAAGTAATTTATTCCATTTGCGATCCTCTTCGAATTAAATGCCTGGAAGATTTTTATCTTTCTTATTGTTTTCACGTCGCTCAAATGACACCTAAGCCGCAGAATCATGTCTGAGCGCGAAAATCAGGTCTGGACAAAAGAAAAGTTGTTGACCATTCCACGTGATGTAAGATCTTTCATTTAATTTACGTATTATATTGTTTAGCTGGGTAACGAATTCAATCTTTTGAAAACACTGTGCAATGTGAAGATTGTTTCGCAACAAATGCCATTAATATTCATACAATAAATACTGTTACGAATTTCACATTTATTTGGCTATTTATTTAGAATTGTAATTAGATTTGCTTCATGTTGCCTTAGCAACGCAGACGATTTTTGAAGAGAAAGCTACGTCAAAAAAAAATAACAATAAAAATAAAAGAGCGCGTGCATTTAATAATGCATAAATAAATAAATTGCGCGTTAATAAATAAATATCTCGTAATTACTGTTGCCATCCAGAAAAGTCTAGAAAAATCGAGATTGTTCTACTGATAATTAAAAAGCTTATAAAAGCCGAGGTGAAACAGCTCATCTCAGTTAGTGAGTTAGTTGTTGTTGTTGCTGTTATACTTGTAGCTGTAAAAAGCGAACTGCTGTTTGTTTACTTAATGTTGTATTGATTGTAGCGATTTCGCTGTGAGATAGAACTATTTTATCTGTTTTGAACTGAGTTTTTTTTGTTAAACGTTTGAAATATTGTGATATTGTGCGAAGATCTGTGAAGAAATATTTCAGCATTTTAATTCATTTCTTGTGGAAAGAATAAATTTTTGTTAACTTTTTAACGACTTGTGCATTCAATATATAACGAACTCGTACGCACGTAACAATACATTAGCTTTTGGTGTGCCACGAAATTCCAGAAAGATTTTTTGTGCGTCGCAGGTGAGAAAAGGTTGCGGAGCACTGCACTAGGTGACCCTTTATATTCAAGTTAAAAGGAGTAACAAAGAATACGAAACAACAGCACGTTTTTAAACTCAAAAAAGGGGCTAAATGGGATTTTGCGTCCGTTCTTTACAAGAAGGTTTCAATAAATGGAGTAAGCATTCTCTGTATGTCCCCTTTCAATGAAAATGAAGCCATGTCATATCACGGTATGACGTCACAACTTATCATGGTCGCTGCCATAAGCGAACTTGTGGTTGGTTTTGTTTACATTCTAATTGGTGTTGTCTACATGTTAGCTATACGTCATTTAATGTTTATAAGTTTCTCGTTCTAATTTTATTAGCATAGTTGATTTTCTACTTAGTATACAGAAAAATTGCAAGCATTGCAAATAACTGTTTCAAATTTAATTAAATCTAGATACATGAAAATGTGAAGATGGTAACTATAAAACAAATGTACACATGGTAAAACCTAGAAGATCAGTGAAAGTTTCAATGGTATTTTGTGCAAATTATGCCCAAGGAACTTTTCTGAGCGTGCGGACGTTGATGTTTGCTCTCAAAGTCGGTGTAATTTTGTTTAACAATACGTTTCGAAGTCTTATCTATACGCTGTTTAGCAGCCATGATAAGTCGTGACATCACCTTGTTGACATTTTCTTGGCTTCACTTTTGTGACGTCATGATCATTCCATTTATTTTAACCGCCATGGTTCACTATAAACGGCATATCACTTTTCAAATTGTTGCCACTAAACAGTATCGCCGTGGATCTGGAAGCCTGAATTTTGAATTTGTTTTTAGCCTAGAAGGGCTATTAATTTCGTTTTATCATTTTGCGTTGAATCACTATAAACGGCGTACCACTTTTCAGATTGTTGTCAACAAATAGTATCGCCCTGTGTTCTCTTTAAAGAAATTAAATAATGGAGAATCTGCATAAATGTATATAAGTTTCTCGCATTGTGATGAAATAACGCTATCTAGAGGCCTCAAATTTTGAATAACGTAATCTTCCACAGAATATCGGTATCTGGAAGCCCTAATTTGGAATTTGGAATTTGTTTTATTATCGTTTTCATATTTTGTCAGACGTTAAAAAATTTTTCATTAACAAACTCAATGATTTCAAAGAGAGTAATGGCAACACTGTACGAAAAAAAAATATCTCCAGCTCGCGAGACAGTGTAACTTAAATTCTAAAGATATCCTCATTTTAAAATCATGACCTCGCTCAGCCAATAGGACTATGCTCTGAGCTCTATGACTTTAGCATTGTACGACGAACTCTTGAGTTATTAGTATTCAGATAAATCGTAGAACTGAAGCTGTGTGCTGCTGTTCTCCATGAAGAAAATCTCCTCATTCTACTATTTACTGCCTGGAGTTGCCATGTCACCTATGATTCCTTGCCACTGCCAATGCCTAACTATACTGATATCAAAGCCATGCTGGGAAGGAATAAACTCCTAAACAACTATGCTTTTAAATTTTATCTTTTAGCTTTCAATTATTGCTATCTTTTAGCCATTATTTGCTTTCTTATGCCTAGTTTACTGCAATTTGCCATGTATTTGCCTTAATCCTGACAAAATAGCCATTATAATTGCCATAATATCATCTAATTCATAAAATTCTTCCTGTTTCACCCGATTAGGGTGTTGATGCACAGAGCATCATCTCTTTTTGGCAATCAGCCTAAGATTAATAGATTAGTAAAGACTCCAAGAAGTCGATGCTAATATTGAACTAATTGAAATGAAAAATGAAATGAATTTTAAAATCATTTTCCGCTTTGCTGTTGAATTGAATTTCATGGTTGAAGTGTGAAGAACATTACATTAATAAATAAAGGTAACACAGAACACGTTAAAAAAATGTAAAATCTGAAAGCTTTCAGATTTTTTTATTGTTATTTTTTATTTCATATTGTGTAAAACTTTTATGAATTTTTGATTAACGATGTGCAAGCGAGTAGTGGCAATAGTCTTCGAAATGAACCATTTTTGTCTAAAGCGCCAAGACTTTTGCCATTCGGAAAAATGTAAAGTTTACCTTTTAATTATAATTAACAAATTTTTTAAAAATATTTTGTGATTTTGCTGTTGAATGGAATTAGGCTGCTGTCCTTCACCATAGATGCACGCCTTTCTTTGTGTTCTCTAATGTTATTTTTTGACCTGCGTATAAACTGCTTCTACATGGCTAAAAATTATATCTTCAGAAAGTCTATCAAAAACTAAGTCTAGTGATGTTTTCGAATTTTTCGTACAAGTAGTGAGTGATAAATTATTCCATTTTCCCTTCTATCAACGGTTAACTTCATTAAGCAATAGTAGTTTTTACATTGTCAGTCAATTTTAATGTATATCTAAAAACTTCTCCTAAATCATAATACCACAGGATTTCAATATTTTACCATTTATTTTATATGTTTTTATAGAGAAAATTTTTTCTCTTTCCACTGATATATTACTTATGTAAATATCCGTAATAGTATTTAAATTATTTTTTAAATTCGAAACATTTACCATATAAATTTTTCTGAACTTATATTGTTTACACTCTTGCTATGTTTTCCCACTGAAATAGATAATAACGTTCAGTCCTGAATTTGCAAACTTTAATATCTCTCTGTGACCATGTATGTTTTTAATGTATTTTAGGTGCTACTTTAGTAGACGGTTGCACGGATTTTTGGCGATTAACGTTGGCGCAATAGTTGGCTCGGTTTTCACAATCGTCAGCCACCTTGAAAAACGCTGTTTTTACGTATTTTACGCATAGTAAAGTATTCGAAACTTTAAAAAAATAAATATCGTTAAAAATAATGGATTAATTTTTTGTTGCAAACGTCGTTTTTCAAGATGGCAGGCAAATGTAAATAAATACATCTACTACGAGTATAAAATACTAAAGTAAGGTTGAATTATTACTTTCATATAGCATAGAAATAGAATAAAAACACCAGAAAACATTGCGCGAACGTTTAATTGGATTAAAATATTACTTAAATTGATTATCGAATTAAAAACATCATACCAACGTTTAAAAGAATTAAAGTATTACTTAAATGCTTTAAAAGAAGTTTTATAGGTATAATTATTTAACTTAAAACATATGTGGCAATAAATATCTCAGCAATTCTTGATAATATCACTCGTTACTCTTTTGCCATTTTTTTTAGTACGATGGAATACATAATTTAGCAGTTACCTAATGCACAAATATTCTGTAACTAATCAGGGAGCTGATTATATCACGCATCGAATTAAAATTATTTAAATAATCATACATAATAAAATCATTTTTCAAAAAGAAAATGCAAAATTAAATTGTATTTTAATATTTAACAGCCATAAATAATGTTTAACACATTAGATTAAATTTATAGATATTAAAACGAATTACTTTTAAAGTAAGGTAACGTCACTGATTACATCATCCACAACATAAAATAAATAAAATTTTCATCTCAAATAAAAATGCAAAATTAAATTGATTTTTAGTATTTAGAAGCCATAAATAATATTTAAAACACGGAATTTATGCATAGTAAAAAGCATTATTTTTTAAATAAGATGACAGCAAAGTATCGATTACCATAAATAACTTGTCCAGAGATGGGTTTACCATGAGTCGTATCGCTTGCCAAAAAAATCGCCAAAATCCTTGCAACCGTCTACCAAAGCAGCACCGTATTTTATAACATTTTATAGCTTATTTTTTCCTCTATCATAATATGTAAACTTTGTGAAAATTTATAAAAATTTAAGAGAAATATTAATTATTTCAATATTTATTTCTATTAATATTTTTAAAATTTCAAATCCATTGTTGTCAAATTTTTAACTTTCGCTTGCATCTACACGCATATTTACACAGTCCAGTCACATTAATGTGACCATCTGTCAAAAGCCAGAATAACCACCTTTCGCAGAGCGGACTGCTGCGAGACGTGCAGGAAGAGAGTCACATAGGTCCCTGAAGGTGTTCTCTGGGATGTTGAGCCATGCCGACTCTAATGCCGTGGCCAGCTGCGGTTGAGGATCCATGGCGCGAACAACTCGATCGAAATGGTCCCACAGATGCTCGATTGGGTTTAAGTCAGGTGAGTTTGCTGGCCAGGGGAGGACGGTAAACTCATCCTGGTGCTCTTCGAACCACGCACGTACACTGGCAGCTGTATGGCACCTCGCATTGTCCTGCTGGAAGATGCCATCATCCTGAGGAAAAACAATGCGCATGTAGGGGTGAACATGGTCCGCAAGGACAGATGCGTACTTGTATTGATCCATTGTGCCTTCCACAATGATCAGTGAACCTAGAGAATGCCAGGAAAACATTCCCCAGACCATAATGCTCCCGCCTCCAGCTTGGACCGTTCCGGCAATGGTTGCAGGGTGGTTCCTTTCAGAGGTTTCACGCCTTATACGCCAACGTCCATCTGTCCGATGGAGCATAAAACGCGATTCATCCGAAAACGCAACCTGTCGCCACTCAGTGGACGTCCAGCTGCTGTACTGGCGTGCAAATTCTAGCCTTCGCCGTCGATGAACAGCAGTCAGCATAGGTGCACGAACCAGGCGTCTGCTTCGGAGGCCCAGACGCAGCAATGTTCGCTGAATAGTACTTTGGGAGACACTTTTGGTAGCCCCTTGGTTCATTTTGGTGGTCAGTTGCTCAACGGTAGCCCGTCTATCTGCCCGAACGCATCTCCGCAACCGTCGTTCGCCTCTGTCATCTATGGCCCGTGGTGCACCACATTTGCCACGTCGCTGATTTTGGACAGTCCCATTTTGCCATGCACGGTACACTTTTACCACGGCGGCACGCGAACAGTTCACAAACTCAGCCGTTTCGGAAATGCTTCCACCCTTGGGCCCGAAAGGCAATGATCATGCCCTTTTGGAAGTCGGATAAATCGCTTCGTTTCTGCATTACGCCAACGATTGAAATGTTTTCCGAAGCCCTCACACACCCTTTATATACGCTCAACTGCACTGTGCTGCCACCTGCCTTCTGTGATTGGTTATTTAACTCTGACATGGAAAGTACGCGGTGGTCACATTAATGTGACTGGACTGTGTATTTAATAACAAGTTCATTTCTCAATATTTTTAATATTTAATTTTATTTTAAAAATAAAGTTTCAACAATAGGAGATTGTCTCCTCAACTCTACCTTTGAAATACTAGATTTTTACCACGTTTCTTTTCAACTAATATTTATTTATTTTTTTTATTTAATTTAACAATTACATCTCACGCTGATTTTATTATTTCTTATATTAAATTAACAATAGAGTATTTGCCCACTTTTTAACATTGCTTTTAAATCAAGTTGATAGAATATATTGTCTGTTACATACAATCCTTTTAGTAATAAACTCTTTTATTCATGGTTTGCGTTTAGTTGCTTTGGGCATCAAAACAAGGAATGTTATTTCATGATTTTCTCTCTTGATGCATTTTGTAGTTCATATTTTTATGGTTTTGTTGTGCACTTTGATAATTTGTACTCATTATTTCATAGTATGAAATTTATGGAGAATAAATTAAGAAAGAAAGAATCATAAATTATATGTAGTAGTTCTTGAATCGATAATAAAGGTATCTCTCTTATATCTTGATATGTTGATAAAATTGATGAATTCTTATTAGTAATATTGTGTGCGACTACGTATTTTCGAAGTTTCGGCATGATATGAGGAGCAGATTGAGACATAAGCTGGATGATTAGGTTGAGTATTGGGTGCCGGCGAATAAAAACTTTAATACTGCAATAAACTCTTTCCATTTATCCCAGCGTATTTAAAATGGATAAATATTTTAACCACCTCACTTCTTTTATACTGTAATATTTTTTAAAACTTACTCCAAACCTTGCTAAAAAATGCCTCGATCAAGCAACTAGAAAAATTTACCTGTTAATTCAACACCAATCCCTCCTTCAAATGAACGAAGACCTTCAAATAAACAATCATCCAGCTCAAAGTATTATTTCATCGCCAGTCAGTTCTGTCTCCTCAACTGTTCTCCGTCGTGAAAACGAACATTCTCCAACCAACAATAATAATCAGCTTGAATTCCATACCAACGTATCTACTCTTTATGTTATTTCCTCCAAATGCCTGAAAATTACTCAAACAAGATATAGTACAAAATATCTTCTACCCACAGCACTAAGAGAGGAACTTCAGAATCTACTCAAAAACTTATATCAAATGACAAATCATCCTGTCACTCATTCTACTGTTGAAAACCATGAACACCAGCCTTCTCAAAATTCACGTCCTACAATACAACTGACGCCAATTTCTTCTGACAGATACGTCATGTCAGCTCGTCAAGAAACAATGGTACCAAATATTTCACAGGATAGTTATACTAATGCAGCTCATATGCATTCTTCTTCGCATCCAAAAGCAGTGGAAAACATTTCATATTTAAATCAAAATCAAGAAGAACATCTAATTCGAAGATGCTATGCTCAAGTCCTATTATCAAATGACAGCAATCAAAACTATAATTCCAACAAAGCAATCGAAACAACAAACAGGCTCCCAATGATCAACATTCAAGCGTAAAAGACCCAGTTCTTCTCATATATGCTAATAATGCTAGACATATTCCAACACTTCGAGCAAAAATGCAAACTATCCTTCCCATTCAAACTATAGAAAAACAAGCCAAGAAAATAGTACCAATCCAAAAATGTTTAATAGCAGTGCATTTCAATAGTGCAGAAGATGTAACAGAACTCAATAATATCCTTCAAACATCTCCTAAAGCAAATCATCTCATTCACACCAAAATACCCAGGAAAAGAATACTCAAATGTACAGTCCACCAACTATCCCCTACTGCCACAGGAGAAAATGCCGTCAACATCTTATCCAAAGCAGCTCGAAAGAAACTTCTAACTTTAATCCATTGTTTAAACTACGAGACCGTAATGATACGATTAAATGGATCATAGAATGTAGCCCATTATCATTTACTGAGTGCATGAAATCCAAATCTATTCAATATGGATGGTACACCTGTCATCTCACCGAATTTATAGGAGCCAGAACATGGGCTAACTGTTAATTCTTCACACACAAAACTCCTAGTTGTCCTTACCACTGCCATTCTTCTTTCTGTGGTGAACAGCACTACAAATCCGAATGCACAGCTAGCCATCCATCTCGTATAAATTGCATATTCAACAATAAATACGCCGGCACCCAATACTCAACCTAATCATCCAGCTTATGTCTCAATCTGCTCCTCATATCATGCCGAAACTTCGAAAATACGTAGTCGCACACAATATTACTAATAAGAATTCATCAATTTTATCAACATATCAAGATACAAGAGAGATACCTTTATTATCGATTCAAGAACTACTACATATAATTTATGATTCTTCCTTTCTTAATTTATTCTCCATAAATTTCATACTATGAAATAATGAGTACAAATTATCAAAGTGCACTACAAAACCATGAAAATATGAACTACAAAATGCATCAAGAGAGAAAATCATGAAATAACATTCCTTGTTTTGATGCCCAAAGCAACTAAACGCAAACCATGAATTGCAACAACAATGAACTATAAATGAGACTTTGAACGTATCAACATTACAAGATACAAGGACATTTGCTTGCACTCCTATATAGTAGTAACATATTATTATATATGCCATTTATATTACATATTATTCCTGAGTTATACTATTATAAATTGTTTATTATACTATGTTTTATTATTATCTTAATATTATATATTATATGTTACAATTTATGATATTTTATGTATATTATGTTATACGACGCTTTATTATGTGTTATGTTACCATTTCTATTTTATGTTGCACTTTGTTATATCATGGAACTATGTCACCATGCTATGTAAAAAATTCTTATGTAAATACTTTGAAAATTAAACGGCTGGGGCTTTATCGATTGGATGGGAGATCGGTGGTCCCGTTGATGGGCGATTCTTGGTGCTGTGGTTAGATAGCCAACTCGCAGCGCTGGGTGGCGACTAAATTGCTGTTGCGGGGTGCTTGTGTGCCCCCTTGGGAGATGTTGTCTCTGATAATTAGTGTATTAGGGCTTTACAATTTTTGCCTATGGCGCTGTCGTGGTGCCCTGTACACTTTAACCTTGTCCTATTGAATTGAATTTTATGTGAGGTAAGTGAGAAGAACGTGATATTTAATAAATAAAGTTAACACACAAAAAGTTAATAATAAAAAGAAAAAAAAAGTTGCTACTCATTTAAAATCTGAATCTTGATATGATCTTGAGAAAATACTAAAAAAATATAAAAATATATGCCAACATTTAACACAGCATCAGGAATTCTAAATATATGCTGCCATGCAGCTTTTAAAAATTTTGTGATTTTGTTGTTGAACTGTATATGGAGTAAAGTCGAAGAAACGATGCTTAATAGTAAAGCTAAAAAGACGAAAAAGAAAGAAAAAAAAATAGGATTAGCAGAGTGAGTGCCACAGAGGGCTGGTAGACTACAGCCTCAATGAGAACAGAAAAAACCTTAACAAAACCTTTTGGGCGACCGTTTAAATCTGAAACCTTTCAGATTTTTTTTAACGAATTTCATTGCTCTAGAACAGAGGTCCCCAACCTTTTTGTTCCCAAGAGCACATTCTAGAATATCCGTTAAACGGCGGGCCCTGCTCACTTTTCCAAGGTGAATTTATAGTTGGATAGAGTTAATAAATAATACGTGCACATAAAAAAAGAGATCGGACCGCATTTCGTTTTGTGCTGGTACCTGTGTTGGACACAATTTCTATTTCATTAAAAATGAGAAAACGTTCACATAGAATTTTATTGAAAACTAAAACATTTTATTGTGGTCGCACAGCGGCGGGTACACCTTAAATGATCGGCGAGCGCCATGGTGCCCGCGAGCATACGGTATTACAATTCCCTTTATCACATAAATACATATGCATATACCAGGCTTTTAGTAATAATTAATAATTTTTCCACATGTACTCAGTACTTTTTGATTTTTTTACTATATTTACTTGAAAATAAAATTCCATTTTTTGCTATATTTTGTTGTAAAATTTGTATTTTATTGTAAAATTTGAATAATTAATAAATGAAATTTCAGAATGAAAGGAACGAGTTTAATTCACGTACAATACAAAACAGTTTCACTAGTTAATACTAAATAAACCCAACCTAACAAATAATTATCGCATACATATATAAATTGCAGAACTATTGCTAATTACAATAGCCATTTCTAACTGAGCGATTTAAATTTTGGCCTAATTTAGGCAATATACTGCTTACTACAATGTCTGAAAACAAGTAGCTAATAATGTATCATTAGTACCTCCTAATTATTTCTTTCTACACTATATTAATATAATGAATTTAAGTCTGTAGCCTTGCCTTTTGTTTTAATCGGAAACAAATAAATTCTAATCAGAACCATGCGGTCATCAAATATTCACCTATATCTTTATTTTATAAAAATTTTCCTAAAATCATAATTCTTATTTTCAAGTAAATACGATATTTCTTTTTAAAAGTGTATTTTTTAAAAGTTTGTACGTTTTTGGGTCTGCACGTTCTAATGTAATTAAAAAAAAAACTTCCTCTGCTTCTCTGAGACAATTTGAAAGCATTTTGCAGCAATTGGCTGAGGAAGATATATTTTTAATTCGTGTAGAAATTTAAGAAATTGAATCATTTATACCCTCATATTTTTCTAGGAACATATGCGTTTTCTCTGGAACCCAATTATACTTCAGAATAGTCACGGCGGCCTTTGTATTTAGCGGCTTTTATTACGTAATACGAACATAGGGGAATTATTATTATTATTATCATTAGTATTTTTCAAATTTGATGACATTTATGTAACTGAAATTTATTAAGAATCCACAGTTTCTCACTGAAGTTTTTGATGCACTTAAATTACCATTTTCATTCCAATTACTGCATGCTAAAGAATTTTTGTGCTTCCTTTACTCTAGATTAAAAAAAACATCTCATGAGAAATGAAAAATATATGAACACTGCGGGGGGTAGGTGAGAGACAGTTATGTAACTCCTTTTCTGCTGGGCCAGTTGACAAAATTCAACTTGCGTTTTTCATGTCTCGCAAGCGTGACATAGGATATGTATTAGATTTATATCTAGCATTGTTCTGATATAGGTATTTTGACACAACATCGGACTTCTTCTGAAATGACATGACAATTGTTTTCCATATATCGATTCTACGATTCAAATTAAACCAAACTGCCAAGTTTTGTGAAAATCGCACGAGTAGGTTTTTTAAAAATTGCTTCTAAAAAGTTTAGCTCCTTAATGCTAATTGAATTTGGTATATATTTATTAACATCTATTTTTTATTAAACTTATCTGATTCTTCTTTTCATATTTCAAAATTTAAATTAATTTCAAATAAAATTCGATAATTTTTTTATGACTTATTTTAAAAATTCGTATTTTAAGTGATTTTTTTTTATATTTTTCGAAAAAAAATTTGAATGATAACCTATAAAATTTTTAACATCATGTTAAAGTAGAAGCATTTCCAGGCACACCTAAAAAAAATTAGTTTTATTCAAAATTTTATAAGATATACAAGAATTTACATATTGGCGCGTTTTGAAATTTGGCATATTTGTAATAAGCGGTAATAACGCCAAATGTAGTTTACGCACTTTGTTAAAATTATTTGAAAGTATGAACGATGACTTTTTTTTAGCTCGTGTACAGTGGAAAAAAAAGGAAAGGAAAATAGGTTGCTAAAAAAATTAAGAAGTTCGCCAAGTGAATTATTCTTGGCTCAAACTGAAAAAAATCCACCAAGATAAAATTTTTAATTTCTCCGTAAATTTCTCACCAAAAATTACAAAATTTAATATCTAGGCATAATTTGAGTTGTAGAATCGAAATATGGAAAACAAATTGCATGTTATTTCAGAAAAAGTCCGATTTTGTGTCAAAATACCTATGTTAGGGCGATGCTATATATAAATCTAATATATATCCTAAGTCGTGCTTTCGAGACATGAAAAACTCAATTTGAATTTTGTCAATCGGTCCAGTAGAACGGGAGATATAGAACTATCCCCCTCTTCTTTTTGTGCAGTGTTCGATGCTATTATGTTATATAATCTGCTAAGGAACATTTCTTTTTATATTGATAAGAGATGAACAATGGATATCAGTTGTTATAACAGCCATTTCAGTAATGATGTTATTGTTTAGTTCTTCCAAAAATATATGAACCTGCGCAAGTTCTTCGTTAACGTTTTCTAAGGTAAATTAAATGCCATATTTAGGCAGCTAGGAAGCAAGTGTCTTTTAGAAATTATTTTGGCCTCGAAGCTAATGTGCTACATGGACCCATCTGAAGCGTGATAAGATACACCTTCTTTGTTGATAACACTAATATTTCGATCTCATATATCTCATTGTAAAAGTTGAGAAAATACATGAAGTGTAAATGAACTGGGTGAACTCCCATATTGGTGTTATAGGCAAGGAGAGGGTCGACATACTGGCCAAAGAGGCTGCTATGAGTAATGCCGGGGATACGTTCAATATTCAGGCATTCAGGAATTGCTTGGTAAAATCAAGGACTTCTATTACGATTGCTGGAAAGAGAAATGGAACGTTTACGGAAAAAGGAAGGGTTATTTGTTGAAATTTGAAGTTTCTAAAAATATGAGAATGCTATGTGATTTTGATTACGATAAAATATGCAATTACCGGAGACAGGCGATTCGCGGCGCATCTGAAGAGAATTAATTTGCAAAATAATAGCCTTTGTAATTTTTTTAGTGCTGAAGGCAACACACGGCATTTTGTCGAAGACTGCGTATTATTGCGACATGTTAGGGAAAAACATGGTAACATAAAGGAATTCTGTTGCCGCAGGAAAGAGTTTAGATTTGCAAAGGATTTGATGAACTTTATAAATGGTATTAAAACAATACTGGAAATTTTGATTTGATGTTTTTAACTGTATTTTTGTTTTAATGTGTGTTTAGTGTGCTGCTTTTTCCACTAGGCCGATTATTATCGGCCACGAGAGTTGCAGCACACTTGTATATTATATTACATTCCCCCTTCTTGTGGTAAATAACTAAAAGAAAGCTGCCTATCGTCAGTTTTAAATTCAATTTGAATCTGATTTATTTGTCTATGCAGCACAGTTCTTCAATTCTAGGACGTGCTTCTTTCTCTCTGCTTGCTTTTACCAGTCATTGATTACTTGCTTCTTTAGGTATGAAATGTCTGAACCCATCGTTCAAATTGCAGGTTGATAACTGAAAGCGTTCCCTAAGCGCAATTACGGCGGATGTTAAACCCGCGAAAAAGGGAAAAAGATAGTCTACAACTAAACCTTTGTGTTCGGGTTAGCTGTTAGCTAACCAGTATATTAGGCAAAGCGCCTTTTTTCCCTATATAGACGTCTCTAAAAATTACTGATGTATGTCTAGGAATTACATTTTCTTTCAAGTTTTCCGCCTCTTTGCCACAATTTGTAACTCGTTAACATGCGGAAGCTTCTGTCAAATTTCTTCACTGTTATATTTCCAACGGAACCGGGAAATACGGTGATGTAGGTGTTTTCTTGCACTCTAGTCGATCTTTATTTTACGGTAGTGGAGAATAATCATGATATCTTGTAAATCTCAATTGTATCCGTGGCAGTAAGAAGTAAAAGAGGTGGCTGCGTGTAGCTTCACGTATAAAAAAAATACATCCTACTTTTCTTAATTTTTTAATGTTATTTTTTTCATGGAACATTATACACACAACACGTTTTTATAAAAAAAATGAATTAAATAATGCCTCTTAATATTTAAGCACATAGATTTAAAATTATATTAACTATTTGTAATTGTAATTTTCTACTTATTTTCAGGTGTAAAATATTTTAAAATTTTCTCTTCTTTATTTTTCGTTAAAAGTTACTTATTAGTTCCAAAAATCCGAAATAATGTGGGTAAGTATTCCTTATTTCTTTTCTTCTCACAGATCATTACGTATCGCAAAAAGGAACGTGTATATGGAACTTTTAAATTCTGATAACGCTTGTTTGTGATGTTATCATCATGCGATGTTTCGTACGCGTTTTTATCATGATGTTTTGCACGACGGAGTTTTAAAACTGAGAAGACTGGTGGTAGCTTTATTTTCTATTAAAACGCTTTATAGAGAGATGATTCACAACTCCGATGTTGCACCTGACCATATTTTCTTCTCGCATTGTTTTCTTCGGTATATTTTATTCCGCGATTCTTTCACAATTAACCACAAATTCGGAGTAAGCCTCTGATTTTATGGTTATTATGGTTAACCTTTAATTTTTTATACTTTATTTCTTTCCGACCATCCCGAAATAAAATTAATATCGGTAAGGTAAGGTGTTGTTTCAAATAGCCGAACACTTGCAACTTTATGGATTGGTCCAAATGATCAATATCCATCGGTCATTTAGCCTTCTCATTACTTAGAACAGGGGGTCTCCAAACTTTTCAGCTCGTGGGCCACATTGGCTGTTTCACGAAGGCCGAGATTCAGTTAATTCACCACGGCGATGCAGTTATGATGAACAGCATACATGCACTGATATTTTTGTGGCTGGATTTATACGCTATGATCTTACGAAGAGCCTTGTTTTTTAGACTTTCATGCAGTTTCACCTAACATAAATTTCTCAAAGCTGTTCTTAAACATTTGCATTAGAGATTTTTTTCGGTTATTTTTCAATAGATTTACCTCCCCGTTGTCACAATTTATTAGCGCATTTTGTTTGCATTTTGATCTGGTGTAAATTTCGCTCATAAATATTTCATATTTTGGATAAGCTGTTTAAAAAAGCTTAAAATAAATTACCACGTATGCAGAATAAAAATTAAGATTTAAATAAAATCACAACTGGAAATTTCTATGAACTAAACTACTATGAAATTAGAAAAGATAACACACGAAATCTTCATTTTTGTAAAAAGTACAGTGACAAATTTTTATTTCCTTGTACGACATAAAGTATTGTAATCGCGAAAAACTTTGGATACCATATTTGAACTAAAACATCCATTTTGACATCTCTAGAAACCATTCAAACGATTTTTCTTTTTGCGTGACATAGGACAACGCTGCGATTTTTCTGTTGAATATTATGTTGAATGTATGCGGGATTTTTTCCCCCGAAATGTATTGTAAAATGGATTTAAAATGAATTCAAGAGAGATTTTTTAAGGACGTCTCTACGTACGTATGTATGTATCTAGCATAACTCAAAAACGAGTAGGTTCAAAACTCTGAAATTTTGTATATGGAACTGCTATAACATGTAGTTGTGTAACCCCCTTTTTGGTTGCAATCGGCTGTATCAAAAGTATATACACTCTTTTGCAAAAAAAATCGAAGCACCGTGAAGGAAGTGGTTGTTTTTGGTGAAATTGAATACGTGTACAGCACATACACAGATAATAAAATAGTTAAAAAATCAAGGCCATAGTACCTGTCCACAGCTCACAATTACCCATTGTCCGAAAAATTGTCCGAAACAGTTGCTCGTGTGAAACAAATGCGTGTGTGATATGAGCCTAAGGCTGAATTCAGACGGCGACGTAAATGTCACAGAGGCATAGTCACAAGGAATTAAATGCAGGAATTCCTTTCACGCCTGCGACAGAGGGTGTAAGCCGTACCCACTTACAGAAACTAAATTTGCGCACGCGTCGATGTGTCTACAGCTTTTCCGCTCTATTTTCCCCTTCAGGTTTCGCACGTTCGTGCTGAATGGTCGACGCTTATCCTAAGTCGGCATAAAGGTGAAAATTTCGAACTTTATACCAAGAGCCCTAAACCAGATTTTGTGACGTAGAACAGGCTGGTTGCCTGGCAACGCAACTCGGCTTAAACCACTTACGCCCTTTATACAGTAGCCTGACGCAACTTAAAGTTACAGGCAGTCTAGAATGTCTCTGAAGAGAATAGTTCTTTATTAAAGAGTACCACTGTGGAAACTCCTGGTGAAAATATCTTTGCACCACTAAAGGACATAACTTGATTATTATCATATTCAAAATGTGAGGAGAATTTAATTATTTGACGATGTATTAGAAATATCATCTATGATGAATGTTGATGAAAATGTAGATCTTTGAAGATTCGAGAATTCTTCAGCTACGAATACCTTGCTGCCACCTCCACTATGTAGTTATTATGAATACTGAAAAAAAAACTCTCTTTCTTTATTTATATATCTTTCCAGTTATGACCCGTAGTGTACCTTATATTGTAAATCTTAGTATATTTTGCATTATTTTATGTAAGCATATACACTGCTCGACATTGAAAATGCGACACCAAGAAGGAGTGGTCAGAAAGTGATGAAATTTGGAAAAAAGACGGAGACAGCAAGCAGCAATAAGTGATCTTTATTTCAAAATGATAGTAAGTATCGTTGGGCAGTCATAGTGCCCTGAATACGAACTAGAGGTGACCTGGAATTGTAGGTCATAGCGCCCCAAAACATTATGCCACGTTGTCGCGCGGTGGAGCGTTCCACAGTTACTGCCGGATTAGATATATCTCCACGTTGACGCCACACACGTATGCGGCAACTGTCACTGGATAAACAGAAGCGTGACTCATCTGAGAACACGACATTTCGCCATTCTGTCATCCACATCGCTCCAGTTCGGCACCAATCTAAACGTTGGCGTCTATGCTGTGCGGTCAATGGCAGTCTTCTTAACGGACGCTGTGAGGGCAGGCCACGTTCAACCAATCGACGAGAAATGGTTCTCGTTGAAACGGGAACATCCAGGATATCTTGCACATGCTGCAGAATCGCAGTACAAGTGACGTGCGGGACCGCCACAGCTTGTCGACGGATGGGTCGATCCACGCGTGCTGACGTCACTCTGGCTGCACCTGTACCCCTCCTTCTTCTCACATTTCCTTGTTCCAACCATGTTCGCCATAGCCGAAAGACCGTGCTCGCATCCATGTGGGTATCAGCTACAATTTGACGTAAGGACCAACCCGCCCTTCTGAATCTGATCACCATACTCCTCGTAAAATCGTCTGTCTGCTGAAAGTGCCTTCGTTGACGGCGGCCTGGCAATTCGTAAAATCGTCTGTCTGCTGGCAGTACCTTCGTTGACTGCGGCTTGGCATTCTCTCCTATTACACGTATCCTCTGGGACAAAAACCAACCAACTTTCTTCGATAAGTCGTCTGGTAGAAATAACGACATGAATATTGCCTATTCCTCCACGGTGGACGGGCGCAACACCGGGGTACCTGGTCCGAAGGACCTACCCCCACTTCTAACTAAATTGCAATTTTACGAATATGCTACTATATTAATAATTGCCTATGTACATATGTACAAATTTTTTTAAGATATATAAGGTTTTTTTTCCTCTAATTAGTCTCTAGCATGTTGCTAGGTGGAAAAAAAAATAAACTGAGATAAACAAAGGGAGTTGTCAAGCGGAGCCGGTCGAGCTGGTGATTAGTAAGCTATATACAAAATACACAGAAAGTATGTACAGACAAGAATAAGTACAAATCTTTTGGGGCATAAACAAAATGCATGACACTAAGCATATACAATAAACACATGATAAAATCCATTAAATACATACAATAAAATAGAAGTCAAAATAGATACAGAAGAGAGAAACCCAGGTGCAGCGGAAATTTTCGCACAGAGATCATAGTACAATAGGCATACAAAACATTAATAAATCATAGTAGTTATCGCAGGATCAAGGGGAGTTTGTGATTTGTCTAAGTATACAATTTTGTGCAGTTTGGAGTCTTTATCTATCGGATTTACAGGAGTATGCCTAAACTGGGAATGATTTGAAAAGGCAATTATTCACTTAACATAAAATTACAGTCCATACATATTTCCTCAAAAAGATTAAACAATACAAATAATTTATCAATAGGGTTTTCAGTACTCTTAATTTCTGGCAATTTATCTGATATACGTTTCAAAATAGACATGAAAGATAGACCCTGAAACATAGTTTGTAGTTCTTTCAAAAAATTAAAAAGCTCTGTAAAACCAGATTTGTTGGATTTATTTTTAGTAATTTTATTTTGAACTTTATTATCATTTTTAAGTTTATTATTCTGTACTCTATCTGGCACATTTTCATTAGATGACAATGGCATGTCTGAATTTATTATTTTAGCCGTGGTGCCCCGGGCAGCACTCGCATAGGAGACTCCCGGGCGGACCGTAGCAGCAGAACTGGTAGTTTTATTCGGGACATTTTGTCCTTGCACATTTCTTCCATTAACCATTTTGGCGAAGAGAGGACAACCACGATAATTGGCTGTGTGTTCTTGGCTTTGGCAGTTGCAGCATTTAATATTGTCAATGCGTTTTGATATGCAATCAATTGTTTTATGCTGTCCAGCGCATTTCACACAGCGCGGCTGCAGTTTATACAGTTCAGAAGAATGATGGAAGTGTTGGCAGTTGTGACACTGCACAACACCTCCCTTAATTTTATATTTGACAATATCAACATAAAAATACATTACGAATTTTACATCATAAATTTTATCAACACCAGGTACATTTTCCATATTGCCTATTCTGCACGTTCCTGCCCTTATATCTTACTTCACGTGCGTCGGGGAGCTGCGCATTTCACATCATTCGCATAACTTAGTGACGTGCGTCTACTCTAAAATTTGCATAAGCTTATCAAATTGAGATAAATCTGAAAAAGTTAATTTCGCAATTAATATCTATTTAATACAAATTTAAGACACTATTGATATAGTAACTCTTTCGATACGCTCTTAGATTTCTTTCTCTTAAATTGTTCAGTTGCTGAAAATGCTCTTTTTGCTTTTGCTGCATATTAAGCAATATGTTTAGACTCTGTTGCTTACGTACAAGGGACGATAAAAAAGTTTGGCATGGGGCCATAAAAGTTGACAGACTTAAATGGAACTCTGTGGTATAAGGCCTAAGACAAATTTAATATATATAGCTTACTTTTTTTTCCTTTTTCAAAACAGCCGAAGACTCATTCATATCAACCCAAAATTCGAAGATGGAGAAAACTGCAGCTTGAGTTGCGATAAAGTTTGAAGCACATATCAATGCAGGTTATTCATAAGGATTTGTGTGAGATCCTAGGAGATACCCAGGCAGCATGCATTCGTATTAAGACACAATAACACGCCGAACGAAACTAACTCAGAAGTCAAAACAACAAAAATCAGCGTAATATTCTCAATATTTTCACAGGACTAGTTTCGATGGTTTTTACCGAACCATCATCCTCAGCTTCTTCATTTACGGTTTCACAGCTGAGGATGATGGTTCGGTAAAAACCATCGAAACTAGTCCTGTGAAAATATTGAGAATATTACGCTGATTTTTGTTGTTTTGACTTCTGAATAATGCATTCGTATATTGGAGAAAAATACTGCAATTTACGAATGGTCCTTCGTATAAAAATGTTAACGTAAAAATATCATGAAAGTTGAACGTAAAAATATCATGAAAAGTATCCGGAAAAAAAATAGTAGATATTTACGTATATTTTTATGTTATAATATACGTTTTACGAAAATTTTAGGTACATTTATGAGAGAGATTGCGCTTCATTTGTAACTTTTACGTATAATATACGTAAATTTCAAGAGTTTACGTTTATTTTTACTAAAAATTTACGTGTATTTTTTGCATATACGTAAATTTCTCCAGTTTTTTTGCTTCACATATGCGTATATATTTAGTGAAAATTTATGAAAATCTTCCCGACTTTTTCCTGTACATAAACGTATATATTTGATAGCAATTTACGTAGATTATCTACGTATTTTAAGGTAAAAAAATATATATATTTGATAGAAATTTACCTAACTCTTCCCTATTTTTTCTTTGCATATGCGAATGATTTTGGTAAAAATTTAGGTCGATTAACTCTCGTCTTTACTGTGTGTAAATGCACATTCATGGTAAAATATTTGCATAAATCTTCGATTACGTTTTTACTGCATTTATGCGTGCATTTTTCGTAAAATGTACATATTTTAATCTCATAATTTTTATATAAATATATGCAAAAATTTTCTGGACGTTATGATTAAAAGTGAAAATATCATTTTTATATCAAATTTTTACATATCCGCCTTTTAGGTATGCGCGGCAAAATGGAATATATATGTAACTGGAAAATTTAAATGCGCTAATAAATGAAAAAAAATTAATTTCTATTTAAAAATTAAGTTACACTTAAAGGCTGAAAATCACCTTTAATATTTCATTTCAGAGTGACTGCAAAATATGCAATAAATTTCGTAAACTTGAATTCTATGTTGTAAATCAATTAATGCTACCGTTCATTTACCTGGCATATGAAAATGTCTTGTGGAAAAATAGATAATTTATTTAAAGTGTTATTTAGCAAAACTGACTTTTGTAAATAACTGCGGCATACAGTTATTTACTGAACTAGTACAATACAGATAATTACCCAATTCATTAAACGACTGTTCCGCAGAACAAAACATCACACATTTAGATTATTTTAATGAGTACTCTAAATCTAAAAATTCTTTAATATAGATTAGGAGGTCTATTGTAAAAACGTACCTTTTAATAGTTCTAATAGTTTTTTTTTTTTTTTTTGCTTACTTTCTTTGAAGATTAATGCTTAATATCTCAAATATTGCATTCATATCTTCAGATAATACGCAAATATATATAAATTCATTTGTTCAATTATTGAGAAAGTTGACAAATTTTCTATTTGTTGTTGAGAGAAAAAACTAGTAGAAAAATCTGCGTATAGTGCTGCAGAACTTATACCATCTAACATGGGAAATGAAATATGTGAGAGAATTACTTAAGAATTGTAAGAACCATGATCCCCTACCTATTTCCATTTTTACGAACTTACAAATTTTATAATATATATTCGGAACATAAAAAGCCAAAAAGGGGAAAAAACAAAAACAGTGAAAATTAAAGAAAATCTTTTTTACTTAAAGCTCCAAACAGAACTTGTCAAGGGAAAAGTGTTCTGAAGCCTTAAATTAAGTCAATTGATTGAACAACAAAATGCGAGTTTCGTTCCGAACAATTCACTGAGACTTCTGTCGTCAATCAGCATAACGGTTTTTAATTCAAAAAAATTTTCATATACAATTCTTCAATAAACTTAGACATATTTGAGGATCTCATTGAGTTGGTCTCTTTTCCCTATCCGTTTTTGTTGTCCGAACACAAATAGAAACAAATTATACAAGGAAAAACTACATGTAATGCCGAAATAAAACATTTATAATCAAGGGGAAAAATTGGATTAATGGCAATTGAAAGAAATATCTAAAAATAGTAAAATAATAAGACAATAAGAATAATAAAACGTTGTACTAATTACAATGTAAAGCTCAAATGTTTTATCGAAAAATGTGATTGTCAAATGTAAATGCTAAATAAGGGCCAGGTTTGAATGCGTACTTAAAATGAAAATACTTTTTGCTAAAATTAAAAGAATGAAGAAAAAAATGCGACCAATTTAGGGGAATTAAGTAAAAAATTGCTACGAATGGAGGGGTTTTTTGAAAACAAATTGCAATGAAAAATCATTCCTACCTGTAGGTGCTTCTATTCCAAAGTGAAAGAAGTTATGCTACGAGGTTGCCTCTCTACAGGTCAGGCCATACAAACTGCTACGTAATTTGCGACTCTGTTTCTAAGCCTACGATCTGAGCAAGGAAGGGTCCAGTTTTGTGGGGGTTGTTGGAATTTGTTTGATGGAAGCGTCTGAAGGACTGAAAAAGGGAATGCTGGTAGAGTTGGCTAAAGCTTCGGAAATGGAAAATGTTTTTGTTATTACAAAGTCGTCATTTTTCACGCATTCGAGCTATAAAAACATCTTTTCAGAAAAGGAAAAGGCTCTTAATTAGTAAAGTTCAGTGGCCAGCAAACTAGAGAGTATTTATTTATGTACAGATATACTAATTTAATTCACTGATGTAGAATGTCAAAGATCGAGTTCTTAAGAATTAAATTACATATGTACATTAAATTCTTGTTAAATTCATCCACAAATTGCCTCCTTTCGGTTAAGCAAAAGTTTCATATCACTTGTTACAAGGAATTTAAAGATTAAGGTAAATGCCGTTTTTTTTAAGCGAAAGAGAAATATTTTATTGGGAATTTTATTGTGTTGAAGTATATTAATGAAGTAGTAAATTTTGTCTTGTAGAAATTCTGTATCATTGTTGATTCTTTTTATCCTGAGAAGTTGGGAATTAATGGTATTAGTTAAGACTTTTTTCGAGATGTTAGATGTCAAGTTAGTCAGTTTTAGCGTGTTAAATTTGAATTCTCTTCGTTTATCGTAAATTTTAATTTTCTTGTAATCAATGATATTTAAGTCAAGGTAGATTATGTTGTGTTATTCAGAGCTAGTATTGTTAAGTTTTAAGCTGGAAGAATAAATATCTGCTCTTTCAATTTTTTTAAAGTTATTAATTGCTATGATGTCGTCAATATATCTATAAATGAAGGCATAATATTTAAGTTGTTCCTTTTCTAGTGATAACTGAAACTTATATTCTTGCGTGAAAAGGAAAGGTGTACAAATGGCTGAAGAACTCTTTCCTCCCATTGGAATTCTATTTATTTGCTTATAAAACTTGTTATCAAAAAATAAATAATTGTTAAAGATGACTACTTGCAGGTGAAGTTTCAAAACTTCTTTTGTGATGATCCGGTCGATCTATGGAAAAGATCTGGTAACGTAAGAAGGCTATTGTAAATTTCCTCTAATGGTAAAGATGCGTATAGATTTTCAAAATCATAGTAATTAATATTCTCGATAGTCATGTCGTATTTTTACTATTTTTTTCAAAGGTGATTTATTCCTATAAAAATGAGAATTAAATCAACAATGTATTGACCATTTTGTTCGATGACCTTTTTCCATCGTTCAACAAGGTTCATAATTCCATACTGGTAGAATGACCTGTCTTTAGAAGCTAAAACCTGTACCAGGTGCAGATTTATAGCCTCATCAGCCGTAATGATCGGAATCGAATGTTTTATGATTCAAGGAATTCTGCAAAGAGCGAAACAAAAATGGCAGTCTGAAGGTTCAAGGTCAGGCGAGTACGATGGGTGGGGCAATACATCCCAGCCCAGCTCCAACAGCTTTTGGCGGGTAACTAAACTCGGGTGCTGTCTTGTGTTGTCTTAGTGAAACACAACGCCTTTACGATTCACGAGTTCTGGCCGCTTTTGATTGATTGCATTGTTCAATTTGTCAAATTGCTGACAGTACACTGCTGAATTAATCGTTTGATTCCTTGGTAAGAGCTAAAAATGCACAAGACTTTTGAAATCTCACCACACTAACAGCATGACCTTTTTTTGGTGAATGTTCGCTTTGGATTGAGTGGATTGAGGCGGTTCATCACACTGTTTTCGAGACCACTTGAGTGTGACGTTATTGTACACAATCCATTCCTCGTCACCAGTGGCTATACGCTTCAGGAAAGGGTCGTTTTCTTCAGGCTTAAGAAGGGAATGGCAGCTGCTCAAACGCTTCACCAAATGGATTTCCTTCAGCTCATAAGGAACTCAAACTTCAAACTTGCGTATGAATCCGAGTTTCTTTAAATGGCCATGAACGGTTGATTGACCAATGTGTAGTGCCTCTGCAATCTCTCGTGTCTGTACCGTGGCTTAGACTTAACCATTGCCTTTACTTCGTCATCGTCAGCCTCCAATGGCCTTCCTGACCGGGGCGCATCATTCACATCAAAACAGCCAGAACGGAATTTCGCAAAGCAGCGCTGGTACTGACGTGTCGTTAGAACATCGTCGCCGTAAACTTTACGCAACTTTTCACAAGCTTGCGTCGCATTCTTGCCTTTCTGGAAATAAAAAAGCAAAATATAGCGAAAGCCAACGGTTTTTTCCCTCCATTTTCAACTCCGTACAAAATCTATCTAACCCATTCGAATAGAACAATTTTCCGTTTATTGAATGGGTTAGAAGTGTGACCTTATATAGTATTTCAATGAGGTGCGCGCGCATTATGCTTCTATTGCAAAAAAAGCAGTAATGACATCTGCTAGCAAAATGCGACATGACTTTCCAATCAACCCAATAATAATATTTTATACTTCAGATGTTTTCAGTTTTTGTTTATCTTTTACTCTCCCCCCCCCCCCCAATGAAACGAGTCCAACTACTTAAAGACAAAACTGATAAGTAATACATCTAGGATCCTGAAAAATAAATCTTTGCATCTAAAAACTTCAGATTCTGGCTTGGCTTGGAGATTGTCCTGAAATGAGCCCCACTGAAAGAATATAGAAGTAGATGCAAAATAAATAAATCTCCACAAACCAATTCAAAGTAGAAAGTTGTATTGGCAGTGATGTTGGTTGTATGGGTGTCAATTGATACTAGTGAGAAAAACCCACAGAGATCAATAGAAACTAGTAGAATTCTTTAGGTACTTATAGAAAATTTTACGAGTTTTTGTGGGGCATTTCGATACCCGTAAGAACGCCCAGTAGAGACTAACAGAAACCAGTAAAAGTCAATAAACCCCATAGAATTTCCTATGGGTGGCCATAAAAAGTTTTATTGTTTTTTACGGTGCGTTTTTCGCAGGGAAGCGATTTAAAATCCATACGTACCCTTCTGTTATTAGGACCTGATTCAGAAATGTATGTATACATCTATGTATTATGGATGTATATGTTCATGTATGCAGGTGTATATGTACGTACCACATACACATATACACCTGCATACATACATACATTTCTGAATCCGATCCCGATAATAGAAAAGTACAAAGCAATGAACACTCTTTTTTAATACTTTAAATAGTAATTTTAATTATATAATTTATTAATGTAATTTAAAATTCATTGAAATAGTTGCGAATCTAATTGTTAATTTTTATGATTATTTGCAACATTTTTGTAATCAAGAAAAGATATTTTCGGAGCTGTATATCAATAACTCGGTATGAATCTTATGGCGTTTTGAAAAATTTTATACGCCTGTATATCATCCTTGTCTTTACGTACCATTCATTATTCGAGAAGTCGATTTAGATATACTGGTACAAAGGATACTTGTGTGCGCTTTCAATTATAAACATTTCAGCGTTTTTGTCGAGGCAGTGAAAACACATTCTCTCGAAACAGAAGCCAATCGTGAAAAATGAAGTTCGCGTAAACATCGCGGTCCTCTAAAGTACTTTTCTTGCGTTTTTGTTATCTTCTCCTGAGCCTGATGTGCTTTTAAAGAGCGAAAATTGTTGAAAGATGCCGATAACCTTTCCTTCACGCCATCACATTGATTCGATTATGTAAATGGAATTCTTCAATTTCCGAGAATTGAGGAACAAAGCGCGGGATTCATAAATCGGATTTTTAACCCAAACCACTTGGCGCATGGTAGCCGACAGGAGCCGATTGCAAAAACGTGCGAAGTACGATAAGATTTAGGGAGATACCCAAGATAAATCAAGTGTCTTCATGAATGGAAGGTAGAATCTTAGGAACGCCCGGTTATTACGGCGTAAAGACTGTTCCATGCTTCAGATGGATGTATTTTGATATTAGAAATAACCTTAACGATGTCTTTCCGAAATTTTTGGACTGTTATGTTACGTTACGCTACCATGGATCCAGCTGGACAAGCGTAACCACTGACCGAAATATAAGATCCTTTATTTTCTTGCTTTCTTGTGCATATAGTCAGTACGTAGAATGTTGTCATTCAGCAAAACATAAGATCTTTAATTTGTCTTTCATCTTTAATTAGTCTATAATACCTTAGTAAATTGCGATATCGGAAACCAGTAACCAATTTTTAAATAATTTAAATCTTTACTTTTAACGATAAATTTAATTGTTATATATTACAATGTATTATTTACTGTAGTGTAATATTTAACTCATGATTTTTATGAATATTTTCCTCGTTATTGTCACTAAAATGACAATAATTTTACGCATCATGCAGAATTGAATTTTTCAAAATTTAACTGCACTAACATAGACATATTAAGCATTAACATAGACATTCATAAACACATTTATAATATGTCGCCCTGAAATCTTATGCATGTGTTTATTTTATAACATACGGAATGTTAGAACCTTTGGCTTATTTACATGATGTGAGAAGGTGAAGATAATATAACAAATTTTCCAATTTTGATTGGTTGCAATTATTTAAAATAGGATTTGAGGTTTACGCTTTCATAAATTCTCATATGCAATCAATCAATCTATATTATTTCCCTTACTGATGCTAGGACAAATATTAGACCATAAATTTACCTTTCTGCAAACAGTGATAAAATTTAGCTGTTAGAAAACTAACAAACGACTGTCCAGTACCAAAATTCTAATACCTAGCGTTACGTATAGCTTTCAAAATTAATAATAACAATGTAATAAAACATTCGATCAGTTGTATTAAATTTACATGAACAATGTATTACTAATTAATCAGTTAAAAATACTATTAACCCCTTCCGCATCATCGAAACGCGTATCGAGACCCTTTTGATAAAGCCAAATAATGGCTCAGATTTGCATGTTTGCGGTAAATATCTTATCTGAACCTCGAATCGAACTTCTGAAATATCCTTATCTCGCCATTCGAAATGTGATTCTGTACTGTCGGGTTGTACTGCGGGTTGCAAAATTTTCTTTTTCACTCTCTAAAAGGTAAATAACATTTTCATATTATCCTTTCATCACTCGTGAATATCATATTTATTTTCGAAGGAATTTGTTCATTTGGCATTCGCTTTGTAGTAGTTGTTTGCAAACATTGAAAGCAGCAAGACATATCCCTTTCATTTAATGGTGCAAAAAGAAAATATATATAACAAAACATGCAAGAACATGTGAGCCCGTTTAACTACTGCACAATCAGAAGGATAACGCTGTGTCTTACTGCCTCTAAGCTTATTAACAAATAAGAAAATTCACGAAAAGAATGATATTTAAATCTAAATAAAGTACTTCCATACTAAATCATAAAGTACTTTTATAAAGTTTGTAGCGACATTAGGTATTTTTTGAAGCAGAAGACAATAAAAATGAGCAACGCCTTCGCCGGGACTCAAACCACGGAAATATGCGTCCAGAGTGCTGATCACTGCACCACGAAGGCATGCGAAGAAGATGGGAGAAATACCTTATATACGCCCCTTTTAAAGGGAGACTGGGGTTCGGGAAACCCAATCGCCAAATCCCGGTGGTGGAGAATCATCAGCCACCACCGTTTTAGTTCGGGCGCCAGTGTAGAGACATTAGGTATTTTTGAAGCAGAAGTAATGAAAAATGAGCAGCGTCTTCGCCAGGATCACGAATCATTTCGAAACACGTATCTCTGAAATGCGCGTTCAGCGTGCTTGCCATTATACCCCGAAGGCATGCGAAAAAGATGGGCATGCGAAGAACCTTATAAATTTCATAAAGTACTTTCCATGGTCTGAGCCTTCTGCTGTCAAGCTTATCTGGGGCTTAAACTAAAATCAACTAGCTCAAATACAAGTTCATTTAAGTGTTGTTACTTTGATTTCTTAGGTGAGTTTTCAAAGATATAATAACTAAACTCTTGAAGCAGATAAACACAGGTTTAATTTACTCTACCTTATCTGTTCTATTTCAGCGCTTCTGAGCGATAAGTTAAAAATATTACAAGGTTAAAAATTTACCTTAAAGCGAAGCGAATAAGAGCATAACTAATTTAAATGAATAATTAAAGAGTGAATGAATCTCAAAAGACTGTAACATTGAGATTCGCTACATGTCGACTACAGTCCTACTAGTCTCTTTGCCAGCGTAGCTAACAGAAGAGAGTAATATGTAGATCTTACCTTGATTAAATGCTTTGGAGATCTCAACGTAGAGAATTGGTCGGTAAAATATCGTACGAGCTTGAGCAACTATCGACTGATAATGTAAGCTATCAGATGTCTCCATATTGGAGAAATCTAAACAGAGATTAAAACTAGGTCTAAAATACTGGATCGACATAAGAGCATGACTGCTCGAAGATTTCACTGCAACAGTACCTGAATTCGCCAGCTAAAACTGATGATATCATAGATCAAACTATTAGCATATTACATATGTGAAGATAGTATTAAGTCCTCAAGAGGCAATCAGAAAAATTCCAAGTCCACCCAGTACTCCTAGTATTCATTGCGTTGAACTTTTAATTAAAGAAGGAAAAGTTACAACGTGTAGGAGAAGATCCCAGATCTGGGACGAAAACAAAAGACGGAAGCTCAGACTTACTTATAAAAGAGAAGAAATGCTTCATAAAAGCAGTAAATATAAAGCTAAAATGAATACGTGCAGCGCAATTTCGAAAGAATATCTCTTGAGTATCTTCTTTGGCCCCTACAATTGGCCTGCGAAAGGAAAAAGTAAAGTCTGTCTCCCCTCCTATTTTGTTAGATTAAGAAAAATGATGAATTATTAGCATGTTTTGTATAAGAGGCTGTTCATTATATTACAAAAACACATCAAATGACGTCGATTCCAAACGGATGCAGAATGTTACAGGCTGATGAGACCAAAAGCCAAAATCTTCGTCGAGAGGAGAAAACGATCTCAAGTACATCCCAGTGAGATCAAAGTTGTGATTGATGCAACCAAGAAAGATAGAGCCCAAACTGAATTTGAACAATAATTACTGTTGTATTTGTAGACAAACGTTATACGGCAAATAGTGATCTCCTCCCCGAGATCATGAATTCTCGCCTCCAGGTCGGAAATATCTCTAACTATTGTAAGATTGAGACTGCCCGGTAGCGAAGTGGCTAGCTTATTGCACAGCTGCACCACAAGTCCTGGGTTCGATCCCTGGATTGGGCAATGTGGACTCAGCCTTTCATCCCTCAAGTGGGTCGATAAAATGAGTACCAAATTCGCTTGGAAACTAACCACCGGGGTTCCTGGGACGAGCTGACCACTTGGCCAGGGCATATGCTGATGCAATCTGGGGCCCAAAAGGTCAAGAAAGCAAAAAAAGGGCACTACAGGCCGTGGCCTAATAGGGTTGTTGCGCCACTATGTTTAGTTTATTGGAAGATTGAAAATTTTGTGTTATTCCCAAAAGACGGGAAAACGGATCCGCTTGTGTACCGTCCAATCTGCTTCTTCACATTATGAGGGAAAAGTCTGGAGAAACTGATGGTACAAAGGCTCACATATATGAACGGAAATAGTCTTCTACATTCTGTACTATACTTTTCACCAGCGGCAAAGGTACAATCGATGCTTTAAGAATCTCATTAGGGATTGTGTAAGATAATACCAGAAAGAACTGGTATACTTGTGTGATCTCGTTAGATGTGACGCTGGCGTTTAACAAACAATGACAGTCAGATCTTTTTGCCACACAGATAGACTTTAAATCTCAGAATCAAGAGATTATTTGAAGTCATGAAAGGGACGAAATGAATATTTGCAAGATCTGCTATAGAGGAGACTCACAAAGGTGGAATTAGAATATTATACTGTAGAAAGTTATAATAAACATCGCGTTTAACTTGGATTTTGAGGAAAGTACAGAATTCCAAGCATACGCGGATGACCTTGCGGACCTTGTGTTCTTGTTAGTGAGGGAAACAACACACCGATTGTAGAAATAAAAACAAAAAGCTCTCAGTACACTTCAAGATTAATTCACTTGATACATGCTTTATTTTCGGCAGAAGATCTACCGGTTGGCAAGAAATTGTGATCTTCACAGATGATTCCAGAAACAAGGACTAAGCAAGCAGCTGTCGTTGCTTATAGCAAAGGATAGACTACACAGACACAGATACTGAGGCTCAGTTACGCAATTTCAACCTTTCGGACAGCAAACCACAGAATGAGCAGCTGTTCCGTCTGGAAGACTTTGGGCTTTTTCTGCTCATTTAGCGGCTTTTATTTTTAAAACAAGTAATAAAATAATGTTACAAAAGTAAATCTATTATCATTTAGATTATAAGCGACTTTTGGAACTACTACTTACGTTAATAACATTAATAGGTAAAAAATTATAAATAAACATCAGAATTACACTGCTTTGAGATTGTGGCTGTATATAATAAGACAGTTCATTAGAGTCTGAAGCTTCTAGCGAAGAGATTTATTCCTTAGAATCTGCTGAAACTATTCACGAGCACTGGTTGTTGCGTAGAGCTAAAAATGTAGATTTTTGGCTATTTGACACTGAAAGAAATAGTGGTCTAATGAACCTAGTATACAGACACAGTTACTGAGGCCCCAAATGTAACTGTCTGTGTTATGTAGCCCAAAACAAAATAAGTAGGCCACAAAAGGTTCATGAGCTGTCAGAAGATAAATCGCTGCACTATTTTTAGAAACTAGTTTACGTGAGGGGATGGATAAGAAGGTAAATGTTCTTCTTCCAGCGACTTCTTGTGACCATAGAAATTTCCATTGTGACATATGATTTTTTCTAAACGAGATTTTAAGTAAGAAATTGGATTACGCAAGAAGCCATAGCACTCAGAACAGCATTCATGTAGGTGAGCAATTGTCTAACTGATAAAGACAAAGCAATATAATTTTCTCGGATAGCCAAAGTATTTTAAGAGCGCTTAACAGCAAAAATACGACATTCCTGATTTACGAGCACTAAAGGAATTGATTACTTGTTTTTTTTTTTGGTTTAGTTAATTATGGCAAAGCCTTAAAGGTTATCTTCCTAAGGAGCGGGATGCCTTCGTGGAAGACTTTCTAAGAGAAATTGGTTTTTATACACATTACATGTGGGGAAAACCAAGTAAACGCCCATGCAGCCAGCCCATTTGCGGGATTCAAACCTCAGACCGAACTACCAATATTCAGGGACACCGTTAGGCCTGTGAGCCCAAAGGAATTGATTAACACAGAGACAAAGATCCACGTTGCCGCCTATGGGCCTGTTGGTATAAAGCGGTAAAGAAGGCTGCAAAGTAGGATGACACCGAGTAGCATCTTCCAGTTTCATGACGAGTAGTGAAAAGTAGAGTTGCCAAACAGGAGATTGAAGCAAGGCGAAACATTGCGATGAACGTAGACAGGAAGGTTTGCATGCAAGTACTTTTCCAGGCTTCATTCAAAAGATTGAAGATATATTTGTTACTAATCCAAATGACAACGAGTCACGGAAAATTTCCCTTGTTATTTTAAAAGATTCCTTTGAAGAAATGAAACTTATGGATGAAAGGTAGACGCGGAAGCAGCAGATACAAAGTCTGCTGCTTCCGCGTCTACTATTACTCACTACATCTACTATTACTCACTACATTCGACAGTCAGGGAAGAAATGCCTTCGAAATTTTACAGCCATAATTTCAAAGTCAGGTACATTTTATAATTCACTAATTTACCCACTATTGCAAAGCTGGATGTGTTTTATAATACATTAGTTTAAAAGTCGGTTATATTATATTGTTACGAAATGCCCAGCCATGGTAAGATAGCTTCCCCATAAGACGGGTTGAGGGATGCCATAAAATAACAAGGAAAAGCAGGGTTGTCAAATTTGGCGCCAGATGGCCCATTTGACGATAAAATTGGGGATATGCCGTAGACGGATGGAGAGCCTTCTAGAACGATTTCTTACCGGTTTGGCCCAGAATGTCCTCGAAGGCAGCCCAAAAGCTATATAAACCCTGCCTGTACGCGGAGTAGGAGTATATCGTAGTTCATCGTTGAGTGTGTTGAGCTCCGAGAGCGATCGACCGAGTCGGGAGCTGACTGTTCTCTATTGCTTTGCCGTGAAGCTGTCTTCATCGTTGTAGCTGATAGCCTGAAGGCTGTGTTGCTGAATTGTTTCAGCGTGTTCGTCATAATTTTTAGACTACTGTTAACGTGTTTTTGAAACTGTCTTGAATAATACTGGCTAATAAATTGTGTTTTTATTCTTCGTCAAGTGTCGTCTTTAATCGCTCCAAATCCACGAACCTATAGAGAAACAGAACAGTATATAATATGTTGCTGGTCTGTATAAGATTATGCAGCATGTTATAAGCAACGAAGATAAAATTATTGTATAGAGATCATCTTCACATTTGTGTAACTAAAATGTAGAGATACGTCTTCGCATTTATACATAGTGTAAATATTTCTTTCATTGTATATTATATGCTTTTTAAAAAACGACTAGTTGAATCCTCGTCTTCCATCAAGGATCCACTCGGCAGACATTTAGCCAGAACAGACCACGGGATAGCGTGCAGTCGGTAAATTTTTGGCAAGATGTGTCGAAATTTTAATTTCCCTGCAGTGTTCTTAACTGAACGAAACGGGAGTATCAAAATTAATTAGTTATTTGGTCTTGTGTTAAGATCTAGGTCTGCCTATGCCCACGCTTAAGACACAACCTAACGAAGTACATAAAATTTACCAGTGTTTTGCTGCACAATGCTGCCTTGACCTGTCCATTCTTCCAATATATTTCTCATCGAACATGTCTTGCTGCCCACGTTATTTCCATCCGTAGCGGCGACACAAAATAGTGATTTGTTTTCATGATCTGAAAGTCGAACGGGACCATAATTTTAATCAATTATGTTTTTATCTTATGTTATTTGTTCAGGAAAATGGGCTTGATATCTCTTGTTCTTCGTGGAGTTGCATTTTAGATGGCCAAGGGTGTACTAAAATTACTGTGCGAGTATTAGATTCATTTAAGTTCAAAAGAAGTTTGAAAATGACATAAGGTTTGATTGCTTGTAAGAAGTTTTAACAGAAAATTAGCGGTTGAGAAGAAAGAAAAGATGACAGAAACAGCCTCTGATCAGTGTTGCCACTGAGAGAAACAGTGAGAAAAACTGAGAGAAGCAAATTTATTATTTAAGCGCTCTTAACAACGACGGATTCTCCGAGTGTTATCATTCGACAAGGCATAAAACCTTTAGTTTATCTTTCAATTAATAGAATCAATGGATTATTAATTTATAAAGTCGGTAGTTTAAAAACAATGTGTTGCCAATACGCGGAGCAAAAAACATTTAATTTTATCTTTCACCCATCTTTGCACATAGCTGAGTTTCAGCTGTTTCGTTTCGACAAAGAATCAGATTTCTAATTCATTATTCTAATACAATCACTTGTTATTGATTAAAAATTAAAAACAAACGTAGTCCTAAAAAATCTAAATTTTTATTTTAATTTTAAAGAAATGTGTACTTAATTTATAATAAAAGTAACCTATAATTTTTAAGAATATGTACAGTTTGTTGGAATGCATAGTCTAACGCTTTATGTTACACAATTGGTACAGAAATATTTAAAAAATATTTATAATTATTTACGTTTTTTAGTTTTTTCGAACGCTTTCATCAGAGGCAGAAAATTGAATTGCTTTACGCCTTAGCGCACATTTGTCTGATTTTTTGGAAGACCCTGCTTTCAAGAAGATGTTTAAAGCAGTTAAGTTCTCGTTTAGTATTCAAGTTTGGTCTTAAAATACTGCATAACATTGTCATTGAAAAAAATCTGTCAGTCTGTTCACCGTAGCTTGATTGAGATGTCGACGCTTGGTTGTGGTCTGGACCTCTTTTCCCTTTCATTAGCAGATTATGTATCCATGCGTCTTTATATTCTTCTCCAGCTCTCAAAGAAACTTCCCTGTGAGTTTAGTCACGTTCCTGTTTATGGACTTGTAATTCTTCAATAATAATATAACATTAAAAAATTATTAACCTGCTCTTTTTTTCGTTGTCTTTCTATAGACCAATAATTTTCTGCATCCACATGTTGCCTAAACAGAAAATAAAGAAGTTTAATTTCGCATTTGAACTTTGTTAAATGATAATATTCGCATATGATTCGTAGTGCAAGACAGTGCTCGTTATGTTGGACACGTTCGTTATGCACCCATGGATTGAATATTATTATATATGTAGGGTGTTTCAGCAAGCGGTTAGGAACTTTCAGCAGAGATAGAGTACACCTAGACGATAAAAATCGCATAGCAATGCATGGTCGAAAAGGCTTTCCTGAAGTGGTAGTGACAACACAAAACACAAAAAAGGAAGGACACGAACAGGGTGAGAAAACATGTTTATTATACTTAGTACAGCAGAAACCAAAAAACAAAAACAGACAACGATCATCATCAAAGAAGGTGCTCGAAATTAGGACCCCGAACCGTAATGCAGGCCTCAAATCTCCGACGTATGGAAGATCTGATGTTCTGGAAAATACCGCCTACTTCCAGGATTTCCCCAGCAGCTGCCTAAATGCGTGCAACAAATTCCTCAGAACTGTTAATAGGGGTTTCATACACCATTGTCTTGCTGTACCAAAGTAAGTAGTCAATTCAAGCTAGGTTTGGCGATCTTGCTGGTCAATGCACTAGACCTTCTCTCTTGATCCAATGTTGAGAATGCGTTGCCTTCAGGTGGAGACGCACATCAAGGTTCTAATACGAGGGGACTTCATCATGCTGAAGCATATGCCATAATAAACATGTTTTCTCACCCTGCTTGTGTCCTTCCTTTCTTGTATTTTGCGTTGTCACTACCGCGCTAGGAAAGAGCTGCCGACCATACATTGCTATGTGATTTTCCATCGTCTACGTGTACTCTATCTCTCCTGAAAATTTGCAACCGCGATGCTGAAACGACCTGTATATATATTTTTTAGGCGTTAGCTTGTGTATATTTTCCATCTTCAATTTTTACTTGTAATCATTGTTTCAGTTTAGTAACAGTTTACTTCTCAATTTTTCTATTTTTGTATTCGGATAACAAAAACAACTAGGGAAAAGAGGCAAATTCAATGAGATACTTCGAGTAATAGTTTCAGTTTTTATAAAAAATTTATAAAAAATTCAAAAAATTTTAGACAGATGGAACGTATGAAGTCTCAGTGGAATTGTAGGAAAGAAACTTGTTTTTGATTATCTAGTTAATTGACTTAGTTTAAGGCTTCAAAACACTTTTCCCTTGACAAGTTCTCTTTGAAGCTTTGAATGAAAGAGATTAACTAATGTAGTTCGAACTCTTAAGACCTTTTTTTATATGTATTTACCTTTTCTATTCCAAATTTAAAAAAAAAAAAAAACTCTATTTGCAAAGTTCATTAAAATAAGGAATAGGTTATAGTCCTTACAGCTATTTTGAAAATTTTAATTTAATTTAATTTCCTAAATTCAATTGTAAAATTTAGCAGCATTAGGCGCTAATTTTCTACTTGTTATTCCTTCATCTTTATAATAGAAGATTCGAATATTTTTTCAAATATAT
>KK116299.1:220804-250119 GCA_000611955.2 Stegodyphus mimosarum
TGCCATATATACGTGTACTTTATCTCTCCTGAAAATTTGTAACTGCGATGCTGAAACGACCTATATATAGTCAGCTAGGATTATAGTTTTTGAAAGAAGAAAATCCTATATGTCTTTATTGCCGAGGACCCCATGTGAGCGGTTACAGATTATGTCTCGAATACATCAAGAACCTTCCAGAACCTCGAAAAGGAGGAGCCAGGCAAAAGTTTTCCATCTTGAAAAAGAATTTTGAAGAAAAAATCCCAGTTAGTCAGACCCGAAAGAAATATAGTGAGATGCTCAGGATCAGAATATTAGAAGCAACACAAGCTGATGAAATTATGCAACCAATCATGTATTCACGATTATCATGCGAGAAATCGTTCTGCCTGTTAAAAGGGCTATGGAAAGTTAAGTCACAGATGGATATTCTGAACTTAATTTTAGAAGCAACAGAAATTAATTTTGCAGGAGAAGGATAAGTGCCGATTACTACGTCTCCAGTTCGACAGAGGCAAAAAATGGAATTGGAAGGAACACCCTTCTTTATGCCGTTAGATGGTGGCCCAAGTCTTGCCAATTTTTACTTCCTTGTGCGAACTAAAAAGGAAATATTACAATCGCGAAAATCGAGTATCATATCTTAACGAAAATATCCATTTTGACCGCTACAGAATGCAATTTAACAATATTTTTGCATGACATCTGTACGTAAGAACAGAATAAAGAACTCTTTTTTCCCAAAAAAAATTATAAAACTGATTTAAAATGCATTCTGAAGAGATTTTTTTCATGGCGACTGTGCGTACGTACGTATGTATGTATGTATGTATGTGTCTCACATACCTCAAAAACGAGTAGCCTCAGAAGATGTGCACCTCCTATTTTGGTTGCAATCGGCCGCACCAAAAGTATGTAAATATATGTGTATACACTGCTCGACATTGAAAATGCAACACCAAGAAAGAGTGGTCAGAATTTTATGCAAATTTTAGAGTAGACGCACGTCACTGAGTTATGCGAATGATGTGAAATGCACAGCTCTCCGACGCACGTGAAGTAAGATATAAGGGAAGGAATGTGCAGAATGGGCAATACTCGTGTCGTTATTTCTGCCAGACAAATTACCGAAGAAAGCTGATTTTTGTCCCGGAGGATGCGTGTAATAGGAGAGAATGCCAGGCCGCCGTCAACGAAGGCCCTTCCAGCAGATAGACGATTTTACGAGGGGTATGGTGATCGGACTGAGAAGAGCGGGTTGGTCCTTACGTTAAATCGCAGCTGATACCCCCATGGATGCGAGCACGGTGCATCGGCTATGGCGAACATGGTTGGAACAAGGGAATGTGGGAAGAAGGAGGGGTGCAGGTGCAGCCAGAGTGACGTCAGCACGCGTGGATAGACGCATCCGCCGACAAGCTGTCGCGATCCCGCAAGTCACTTGTACCGCGACTCTGCAGCTTGCGCAAAATACCCTGGATATTCCCGTGTCGACGAGAACCATTTCCCGTCGATTGGTTGAACGTGGCCTGCACTCACGGCGTCCGTTAAGAAGACTGCTATTGACCCCACAGCATAGATGTCAACGTTTAGAATGGTGCCGGACTGGAGCGATGTGGATAACAGAATGGCGAAACGTCGTGTTCTCAGATGAGTCACGCTTCTGTTTATCCAGTGACAGTCGCCGCATTCGTGTGTGGCGTTGGCGTGGAGACAGAACTAATCCGGCAGTAACTGTGGAACGCCCCGCCGCGCGACAATGAGACATAATGGTTTGGGGCGCTATTGTCTACGATTCCAGGTCACTTCCAGTTCGTATTTAGGGCACTATAACGGCCCAACGATACTTGGATAATGTACTGCGGCCGGTGGCAATCCCCTACCTTCAGAGGCTGCCTAATGCAATTTTATCAGCAGGATAACGCCCAACAACACAGTGCTCGCCAACATGCTCTGCAAGGTTTACAGATACTTACCTGGCCACCGTACTCTCCTGATCTATCACCAATCGAACATGTGTGAGATGTGATTGGACGTCGTTTGCAGACTCCGCCCCTGCCTCGTTCAGAAGACGAACTGTGGCAAATGGTTGAAAGGGAATGGAGAGTCATCCCAGGACACCATCCGCACTCTTATTGACTCTATGTCTAGACATGTTTCTTCGTGCATCGCTGTCCGCGGTGGTCCTACATCCTTCTGAGCCGACGCCGTTATCGTTCTGTATTCTGACTATCATTTTGAAATAAAGATCACTTATTGCTGCTTGCTGTCTCTGTCTTTTTTTCAAATTTCATCACTTTCTGACCACTCCTTCTTGGTGTTGCATTTTCAATGTCGAGCAGTGTACATAACCAATTGTTCACTTTTTGTTTTAAAAATGATTGAGTTATGTTTTTCTTATCTTCCAGTTAAGGTTTTTATGTGCTAACCTTAGTTAACCTGCATGCAATCATTATAGAATTATCAACAACTTAAAAGTTGCTTAAGTGCGCCTAAGCCTAATTTTTTAACCACAGCAGCCATATTTGTTCACATTTGAAACTTAGCCGAATAGTTGATTTGTTGACAATCTAGAGAAACTAAGCTTTGCGGCAAGAAAGTAAAGTCTTCTTTTATTATTGCGAATTAAATTTTGTTTAATCCATTCTGGAATTATCATTTAAGTTATTAAATTATCCCATATATTAACTCAGCACAGCGTCCACAACAAAATAAGTCAGTTCCTACGCCTTTAGTGTCTTTTTGCCGCATGAGACCAAAAGTAAACTTTCAGTTTTGTGCACCGAAAAATCGGCCTTCTTACCCGCTGGCCGAATGGCTTATTTTTCCGTAGAAACTGTAATTTTAATTGTAATTTTTTTAAATTGTTTTAACTGTATTTGGTATTTTATATTTTTCTATACCTTTCAATTTCTAATATAGATATTTTGAATTTTATGTATTTTTGCCTTGTCATGAATTGAGAACTGAATTAATCGAGTAAGAAATATATCTCTAATGAAATAAGTTTAAATGAAAGGCAGCAAAAACTCCTACAATTTACGTAATATTCCGTACAGGGAAGTCATGTGGTGTACACATCAGACTTTTGTTTTCACCTTATCGTCGGCGTACTTGAACGTTTAAAAACTACATTTAACTGTCATCCTCCTTAGGACAATGCTCCACAATATTGGTTAAAGCTTAGTCAGTTAAATGCCAATTGTACCTCCGAGTTCCAAGTTCCAATAGTTTTTCATTGAAGCTGTCCACTGAGTAACTATAATTATAATAGTAAAAGAAATTTCTAAAATTATTATTGTATTATTATTTTGTCATTTGTTATCCTTTTCCAAAACTTAAGCATATATTAGTTTTTCTTTTACGTTTCTGTGATCATTCGTGTTCTCTGAGAACAATAAGCTGAGGATGAGAAAAGAATTATTCCGGGATACTTGCTGTGATCGAATAGTAATAATAATCAAGGTGATATTGATGCATGATTTACTCTGATAAGAGTGACGTGTTTATATTACATACATCTTGTATTTCTACTAATACTGATAAACTTGAGAAATAATTCAAAATATTGTACATTCTTAAGTAATGAAACAATACAAAATTTCTAACCGTGCTTAGGAATATCAGAGACACATTCGAATATTTACTTACCCCATTCCACACTCATTATCACTCAAAGCTTCAATAGGCATTGAATAGATGCAATTTGCAATTCAAAAATTAAAATTCACCCTGCCGCGAGCACCAGGCGCTCGAGAAGCGGGTCTTAATGCTCTTTCCCATGGGGAGGTAAATTTAAAATGCCGTTTGATGAACATGAAATCTTAACGATTCCTTCGATGGCTAATGAATATCGTTTAAATTATTCCTTTTAGTTAAAACGAATGGAAGGCTCTTTCAGCCATTATATACAAGGAGGTGCCAATACGTACAATTCAGCGCATATTTGTCATTTTAACTAAGCTTTTTAAAATTAGTATAACCATTGTTAAATTTTGAGATTCGATACTAACATAAGAATTTAAACTAATTTGTGGCTTCATTTAAACGGCGAGTGTGAACATTCGCATGCATTTGGAGATCAGTTCAAATGCACTCAGCTTTTGAACCTTTTTTACTGATAACCTGAAGCCATGGTTTCAGCGTTTAATTCTTTCCTGAAATATTCTTCACCCCATTTTGTAACTGTTTTCATTCATTTTGCAATATTTGCGTATACATAGGTTTGCCATACATCTCGTGTTACTGTTACCATATTTCACTATTCAGACCCGTATTACTGTTTGCCCCATATTCTTCCTGACTTCCGCAACAGAAAGCTGGCGAGCGATGATACAAAATACTTGTAGATATAAAGTATTTTTATTAGAAATCATGTCTAATAAAACTATGCGAAAGCGTATTTGCCATTTCAGCTCACAATGCAAATGTTAAAAGAATATTTTCCATAACATCAACGTAGTGGTCGAAAGAAAGGAACGGCTTGTCAGTGGAAAAAACTAAAGCAATTGTGATTCGTCATTATAACTTTAAAAATGACTTGCGCGAGGTTTTTACTTCCTTGTACGAAGTAAAGGAAGTATTTCAGGCACGAAAGATTTCAGGGAATCATATTTCGACAAAAATATCCATTTCAACCGCTCTCGAAACCATTTGAACGATGTTTTTGCGTGACATGTGTACTACGAACGGAAAAAAGGACTGTTTTTGCCAGAAAGGATTGAAAAATGGATTTAAAATGGATTCAGAAGAGATTTTTTTTCTTAGCGTCTGTACGTACATACGTACGTATGTATGTATCTCGCATAAATCAAGAACGAGTAGCCGTAGAACGTTGAAATTTTGTACATGGGACTGCTATAACATGTACTTTAGCACTTCCCTTTTTGGTTGCAATCTGCTACACCAAACATTTATATATATATATTCCCACTCTGCTATCTGGCTCGTTGAGCTTAGTTTTTTAATCTTATATGCTGGTAAATTGTGCATATTTTGCTTTAAAAGTGATTGAATTATGCGATTTTTATGTTCCAGTTAAGGTTTCTATGTTTTTAGTTAGTCTGCATGCAATAGTTGTAGAATTATCAACAATTTAAAAGTTTAAGCCTAATGAACCGCCATTTGCTTACATTTGAAATTCAGTAGAGTAGTGAATTAAACCAGTTTCTGCACATTCAGCGTCTTTTTGCCGAGTGGGACCTGAAGTAAACGTTCAATTTTGTGCACCGAAAAATCTGCCTTCCTGCCCACTGACCGAAATGCTTGTTTTTTCGTAGAAACTCTAATTTTAATTGTAATTTTTTTTTAACTATTTGAACTGTATTCGGTGTTTTAAGTTTTTTTTTTAATATACAATTTTTAATGAAGATGTTTTGTGTTTTTTTATGTATTTTGGCTTTGCCGTCAAGTAAGAACTGAATGAATTGAATGAGAAATGTATGTCTAATGATATTCGAGGAAATAAGTTTAAATGAAATGCAGCAAAAAATATGTGTATAATTTAATAGGCCATACAAGGGAGTCATGTGGTGTCCACATTAGCATTTTATAATTATGTAAAAGAAGAAAATGATGTAACAAGAAAGTAAAATCGACTTTAAAACAAGACAGGATTAAAAAGGATTAACCTTGAATCTTTTTTATTATTCTAAGTGTTTATTTTATTGCATTGCTTAAACTTTATTGATTTTTTATCGGTGTAAAATAGCATCACCTACACACTTTTTCATGTCTTATTTATTTAATACTTAAATGTCCCGTATCAATACTTGGCAATTATGTCAACACTACATATATATTGGGTATTTATGAACGAATGAACTGCAACAGATCTCTTCATAGTTTGTAAAGCCATGAACCCAATTTAAGAAATGAATCAAATAAATAAATTTGAGTGACGTGAGAATTTTATTAAAATAAACAAAACTTAAGTTTTTATACCGACCTATAAGAAGAGATGTTATGCTAATCAGCTAAGTTTCCTGCACAGAAATGAGCTCCCCTAAGCTGGAATTCCTACGAAGTGTCACTGATTAAAAACCAGAGAACAACTTGAGAATAGCGTTCGCTGTCCTATTTAATTAAATTAGATTCATTGTCGTATATATCATCTTAAATACTTGGTGTTTCGATGTCAAACAAGAAAAATCAGCGTTATATTTCCAAGCTTTTACAGAGCCTTTTTCGATGGTTTTAACCGAAACATCATCCTCAGCTGCCAAAAAACTGATTTTTGTTCGTTGATTTCGAAATTAATATTTGTTCGGCGTGTTATTTTACTTTAATTACTTGGTGTTTATTCATGGCTTGAACTTTCTATTACAGTATACAAATCGAAAATAAGCGACCGCCCCCCCCCCGAAAAAAATGTGTTCATATCATAGTTTCTTTGATAATTGCAACAGATAATTAATGCGAAAACGCTTTATTGAAACACATACATGCAAATAAATATACACAAATAAATCATTAATTTGTAGGAATTTATATTTTATTTAACGAGTTAAGTTTACTTTTATGCTTACTTTCCTATAAGCCTTTATTTCCTCTAATTGTCAATGCCAGAATATTTAAATTTGGTAGCGCGCGTGAAGTAATGCAAATTCTACTTTGAGGAGAAAAGGTTGAAATATCAAATTCTAGAAGGGAAAGTTAGAAAGTTTGGGAAAACTTTGTGCGTGTCCCGTAGCGCAAGCTTCGGCTTAGGAATTATTGCTGGTTAACGTGGCGTAACAGATGTTATTTTGCTGCCACTAGATATTCGGCGCGGTTTCAGGAAACAGGATTATCTGAGCCCTATAAAGTAATTCTACTACTTGCTATTATCTTCGAATTTTTAGTTTAGTTCTTGTTATTTGAGTTACCGCTCGAGTGAGGCGTAGTGTGTTAGCGTCAAGTCGACGCATTATGAATTTTTAAAGAGTTAATAAAGGGTTCTTTTTACCCTTCTCCTGTGTGGTTTCTACACGTTCTTCAGCTGTCACATCAGAAGATAGACAAATGGGTCTTACAAATTGTAAATATAATATGAAGTATCATTTTCTCGTAGTTAAGGTGCTTTTGCTTACCAACTTCCTGCTATTTTTGCAACACTAGGAGGCGGCTGAAGTTAGGCCACGTTCAGCAATGCTTAACATCTAAACAACGTACATCTATTCAGGTCTTAACTGCAAGAGTACAATAGGACATGGACTCTAAGAACGTGCAGAAACACTGAACACTACACATCTTATAGCGAGGTCCATAATTTTGCTGTACGCAGAAGAGCAGAATCTCTGTCTTTCACTAATCGTTGCATGGTGTCAGATATGTTCTCGGTGATGCTTTGATCTGGTACTTGGATTGCTGTGGCAAGCTCTGAAACTGAAATGAATGTTGGTTATCATTATTTAGCGTCGCAAGACTTGTGTGGGTGAGCATTATGGACACGCAGGTGTCGGCCTTGCTCCAACTTATACCTGTTAGAAGAGGCCAAATCCACCAGAAGGAACATAAGGTATATAATTTAGTAGAATGGATGTGCCCACCGTGTTAGTAAGGTTTCACTTATATAGAACTTTAAGTCAATGTCTTTCAGACCCTACTAAACAGACAAGGGAGTTATTGTTCTAGTCTTAATCAAAATGACAAAGTCCTACAAAGATTAAAATAACCTTTTCATTAGCTCTTTAAATTTAACAAACAACACCACTTGTGTTTATAAAACAAAACTCCACCACTTAAAATAACCTCGGATTCAAGTAACATACTCGGAGACTGCACAGATGCTTTACTTAAGCTGGCTCAATTATTGAAGGGTTTGCTTTCAACGTCTGCTAACAGAATGGCCAAAGCCGAAATAAACTTTGGCAAAGACGGCCATAGTGCTTTAACTACGAAGAGATGTGCGAAAACACTAAAGTTAACAAAACTAAACAAGCAAAACCGCCGAAACTCAAATTCTAAAGCATTCAAACTCTCGCCTTAAATACTCAACAACTAGTTTGCATTTTGGTGAGTACTACAGAAAAATGTTATGTTAAAGATTAAAATCGTAATAATTAGTTAATTAACATAACCCTTACGTGTTTACTTGTGAGAAATTCCTGTAGACTTAACAAGAGTTATATTGAATGCCAGCTAAACAATCCCCATGTCATTATGGAGATAAAACGGTGCTGCTTAATGAGCATTCAATGTTTGTTTTTTCTTAATTAGGATCTTCATTACCTTTAATAAATTTTCTTAATGCAACTACTTTCGAATAACGTACAGGACTTGAGATAAAATTGCGTATAAGTCAAACTTTGCATACTTTATTCATTCGAATCCAAAATATGGATTATCTGATCAGCACTGATTTCCCTTTAAAATGCATTACGTTATAAACTTATGAGTTAAAATTGCATGCTTTCATTCGTATATTAAGTAATATTATAGACTGCCTGTGGACTTAAACACATGCTGTTCTTTAACTGTTGAAGGGCAATGTATTAAAAATATTAAACATTTTCTTGAAATTTTATTGTCATAATAATGATGATTAATTTATGGGAAATGTCCTCGAAAACATCATAAAATTATTTCGGAGGCCAGTTTGAGACCACTGTACTAGATATTTTAAAAGAATAAAAGAATGTTCGTTTTAAGATAAATATTAACCAACATATCGTACTTTTATTACCTAAAGGAAAGCAGTTCTAAATCAGCATCTAATGCTAAGACAATAGAATTTTATCTCAAGCCAAGGAACTCAATTTGCTTGTAAAGAATACCATGTTAATTGAGTCTAAGAGCTCCCTTAGTTTTCTTTTACTGTGCCGTAACAAGGCCTCAAAATCGAGCGCTAAATAAAAGAGGTTTAAAATTTCGTCTTTAATTACGATTGTAAATGTTTGAGATGTTTTGGATTGCCGGATGTTGAGCAAAATATTAATTAAACCTATTCGCATTTTATCTGAAAGTACCATCTTTAACAAGTTGCGATTAGTTGAGTGTCAATCAATACTGTGATTTGCTCTATACATACATGAGTTAGCAATGTAAGTCGGAGTTGCTTATTTCGAAACCAACTTACCTAAGGAACCAGTGGCACAAAATGGCGGAGATGGTACCGCAATTTTTGTTTAGAGAAGGTTAAAGCGATAGATGTCAGCGGTGCTCGTTAGTGGCCATTTCTGTGATTACACACGCCGTTTTAAAAGTCGGAATAACAGCAAGCGAGTCAGGCAGATTACTTAGCATAAATCATCCGGCTAGTCCGAAGCGTTGTCGGCAATCAAGGACCGCTGCGATAATTTAATAAAGATCTCTGCTGCTGCCGGATTTGCATCCATAAACACGAGCGGCAATAGCGACCATGAATTATGCATAAACCCGAGGAGTTCCTTTTCTGCTTGAATTTCCCACAATCTTGATTGATCGTCGAAGATTTCTCCCGCGTGGAAAGGAATGGCGCCAGAATTTGCATTCGCCTGTTTCCTGCAAAATGAAATTGCATTTATTAACTATTACACTACATGACCAAAAATGAGAAACACCACCAACAACAAAAAGGTTAGGCAAAAAAAGGCGTCATTTACGAATAAAAATATTCCTTATTATTATTTATTTTCGAAACAGCGGTTGCGTTTCGTGTTTTAAAATTTAAGTTGCATTCGTTAAGCCAGCTCGGAATTCGAAATAAATTAAAGTTTGTTTCTTTATAGCTTTCCTGCGCTTAAGCAGATGCAACCTTGGAGCGCATTTATTATTTACATTACGCACATTTACCTCAGGGAGAGAAGTAAATTCTAAATATACTTTTTGAAGAAAAAAAAAACGAAACGAAGTTAATAATGGCGAACCCCTTTTAAAGAGGGGGAACTTTTTTATTCCTCTCCCATTTTCAGGTAATCTATATTTCGTTCTTTCGCTTCTGAAGTATACTTGTTAAAATAAATTAGGCATACAATGCGGGAAAACACTTTTTGATGCTTAATAAAAACGAATATTTCTACATACCCTATTCAAGGATTTGTTTACTTGGAAAATACTATTCCTAATTAGACTCATGGAAGATTTTCATTTACATCTGCATTGCCTTATAGCTCGGCTACAGCTCACCATTATTCACACTTTCGCTGAAATAAGCTTATCACTTTGTGTAGCAGTTCTGCATGTAGTCCGTAGTCATATACTGTAACTCGCATAGCAGCTTTTAAGCAAGTTAAAATGTATAGCAATTGTTACATTCTTGGCTATAAATTGCATTCGCCTGAATTCATACGCAAGTGAATTCTTTAATCTTAAATCTATATAATTTGAATTTACATCTTTAGTCTATATTTTTAATCTTAAAATGATAAAACCTAAGTGGGAAAAGCCCAACACTATTCATTGTAAAAAAGGTCTCTTCATTTATAAGGTATTTCTCCCGCCTTCTTGGCATGCCTTCGTGGTGTAATGGTCAGCACGCTCGGCGCGTATTCGAGGGCTCTGTGGTTCGAGTCCTGGCGAGGGCATTGCTCATTTTTCATCTCTCCTGCTTCCAAATAACCTAACGTCTCTACACATTGTAATAATGTCTCGAATGGGGATTAAAAAAAATCTTGTATATTGTTACGAATTTTGTATTTAGATAGATATTTTTAGTAGAATTATAATTAATTTTTTTGTATTTCCAGGTGCAATGCAGCGCGAGACAAATTTTAAGAAAAAGCTATGCCGTAAAAGTAAAAATACAGGAGCACGTGCATTTAATGTTGAGTACTTGGATATTTCGGTAACTTGTATTTTAATTGAATAAATGCAATTGACCACCATGTTAGCTATAACCGTAATTCCACTCGTTTTGCTTTCCAGAAATCTCGAGAAACAGAAAGAACTAGAAATATCTCGCGACTGGTTGAAATCTATGTAAAGGCAGAAAGCGAGAGAGAGAGCACCTCAGCTTAGTTGTTTAGTTCAGTTGCTTAGTTACTATTGTTGCGAGTTGTTGTTTTCGCGTGAACTGAGAAATCCGAGTTAGCTTTCTCTTTAGATGCGCTTTTAATGATTTTTATTTTATTTTATTTCATTTTTAGTTTGAAGTATAACTACTGATTATATTGCGTGATATTGTGAACACTTGTACGAATATCTTTGAGGAAAATTCCAGAGTTCATATACATTTCTTTTGGTAAGAATAAATTTTATTAACCTATTATCGGACTTGTGCATTCAATCTGTTACGAACTGGTACGCGTGAACAGTGAGAAAGTTCACAATGCACGTATGGTCATAAGCATTATAATTTGTGAAGTTTTCAGAGGAAGATTGATACCCGCTGATATTCGCTTACCACATTATTTGCCATGATCCTGGAACCTCTAGGAACACTTGGCTTGCTGCGATACTGTAATCCTTGACCATGCCATTAGGTTTCTTCAATCTTGTGGTCATTCTTTGCGTATTTTTTAGATATGAAATGTAATAAAACCTGCTGTTCATTCGGAAAACTTTTGTACTTTTAATCAGCTGAAGATCGTCACCAGGAAATGCATAAAAAATTTAAACTGTACATTGAAAGATCTTAAGTACAAAACACAGCTTTTAAATGTGTTGCTGAACGAAAGTGTGAGTCTTTTTGAACATCTAACGCAAATAGTTAATATCATACTTCATTCTTGTATCATCAAGTGCTCAGCGATGTTTTGCACCCGCAGTATAATACCCCTTAGCAATACTTCTCCTTAGGGCATGAAAAAAGCAACTTTCAAAGACAAACTTAATTCCTTGTAATTAATTGCAATGCAGAATGGTTTCCAAAGACGGGATGTAAATTTGAAATTAGTGTACCCATTTGTAAGCCACAAATTACATTTGCAATATTTTATGGAGTGTGAATTAGTTGATATGCATATTTGGATCGTAATATATCCAGAGCTCTAGTCCTCTGTTTACTGAAAAACAGTGAATCTGTTGATTACCTTCGTTTCCATCAAGAGCTGAATAAAAATGTTTGTCAAAACTAAAGGATATCTGAAAAAATATGCCCAGTGATTAAAGTTTTCAACCAGTTGTGTAATTACTTATGCTAATTATCTGCACTGAACTTAAAAATTGGACATCTGCACAAAGGCGAGGGCATTAAATAGGAAAATTACGCAATTATCAATATATTGCACAATGGACACATGTTCAAATTCGAGCATGCGGAATTGTTTAAAGTTAACGCGATTCTGAAAATAATCATTGTTCATTAGTTATGGATCAAAAGCATCATTTAAATGAAGGGGGAAAGTAGAAGCTAATTGGTAGATTCGACTGGAGGCAGACGCAAATGGAGATCACTCAAGATCTGAATATTCCTTAATGTGTCATATAAAGAACTGCTTTTTAAGAAGTGAAACAATTAGTACACAGCCCCGTCAAACGAAGTCAAAAGCAACAACTGCATCTGAAGACCATTTTTTGGAACTGCCAGCTCGAAGAAACTACGAAGAAATCTTAAGAGAGTTTGGTATCTTCGTGCTGCCACCGGAACTCGAATCAACCATTTTGCTGCATCTTTGTGAGGTTGGATTTATGCAAGAAAACAAACGGTTTGTATTTTACTCAATGTGCCTTCCAGAGGGGCCCGTTTAAGATGGTGCCTTGTGATAATGTACTTTTTACTGACGAGCCCATTTGTACCCTGAACTGTGACTCTTGATCTGGAAGAAGTGGGAAATATGCAGCTTTGTTTTTCTACACAGTCCAGTCACATTAATGTGACCACCCCGTACTTTCCATGTCAGAGTTAAATAACCAATCACAGAAGGCAGGTGGCAGCACAGTGCAGTTGAGCGTATATAAAGGGTGTGTGAGGGCTTCGGAAAACATTTCAATCGTTGGCGTAATGCAGAAACGAAGCGATTTATCCGACTTCCAAAAGGGCATGATAATTGGCTTTCGGGCCAAGGGTGGAAGCATTTCCGAAACGGCTGAGTTTGTGAACTGTTCGCGTGCCGCCGTGGTAAAAGTGTACCGTGCATGGCAAAATGGGACTGTCCAAAATCAGCGACGTGGCAAATGTGGTGCACCACGGGCCATAGATGACAGAGGCGAACGACGGTTGCGGAGATGCGTTCGGGCAGATAGACGGGCTACCGTTGAGCAACTGACCACCAAAATGAACCAAGGGGCTACCAAAAGTGTCTCCCAAAGTACTATTCAGCGAACATTGCTGCGTCTGGGCCTCCGAAGCAGACGCCTGGTTCGTGCACCTATGCTGACTGCTGTTCATCGACGGCGAAGGCTAGAATTTGCACGCCAGTACAGCAGCTGGACGTCCACTGAGTGGCGACAGGTTGCGTTTTCGGATGAATCGCGTTTTATGCTCCATCGGACAGATGGACGTTGGCGTATAAGGCGTGAAACCTCTGAAAGGAACCACCCTGCAACCATTGCCGGAACGGTCCAAGCTGGAGGCGGGAGCATTATGGTCTGGGGAATGTTTTCCTGGCATTCTCTAGGTTCACTGATCATTGTGGAAGGCACAATGGATCAATACAAGTACGCATCTGTCCTTGCGGACCATGTTCACCCCTACATGCGCATTGTTTTTCCTCAGGATGATGGCATCTTCCAGCAGGACAATGCGAGGTGCCATACAGCTGCCAGTGTACGTGCGTGGTTCGAAGAGCACCAGGATGAGTTTACCGTCCTCCCCTGGCCAGCAAACTCACCTGACTTAAACCCAATCGAGCATCTGTGGGACCATCTCGATCGAGTTGTTCGCGCCATGGATCCTCAACCGCGTAATCTAGCGCAGCTGGCCACGGCATTAGAGTCGGCATGGCTCAACATCCCAAAGAACACCTTCAGGGACCTATGTGACTCTCTTCCTGCACGTCTCGCAGCAGTCCGCTCTGCGAAAGGTGGTTATTCTGGCTTTTGACAGATGGTCACATTAATGTGACTGGACTGTGTAGTTCATGAAAGACTCCGTTTGCATGGAACCGGTTTCATAGTTTGAGGTATAATCACCAAAAATAGACACACTTAGCTCCTTCCCTTTTAGGGAGGTTCTAATACCGGCCAGAGATATCTGGGCAAGGTCTTGGAAATCCATACAAAACTATTTAAGACAGCTATTGACCTAGAGTTTTTCCTAATGGATGAGAATGCTGGTCTCCATCGAGAACCTCTGGTAGCAGAATACTTGCAAACAGAAAACATCACTTGCATAGATACTCCAGTTTATTCATCAGACTTGAGCTCGGTTGAGCATGTGTAAGATGTATTTGGCCACTAAAAAGCAGCGAGCTCCAAATAACTCTCCGGACCATCCAGGATCTGAATGCGTTTTTAGAAGAGTAATATCAATTTCACAAGACTTTGGTAAATTCTTTGAAATAATAGCTACGTAGATTCTGTGAAATCAAGACATTTTTATTTTCCCAGAGATGGCTGCAAAACGGAGGAGATCATTCTTCTAAAAGTTTTGCAAAACATGGACAATCCTTTAAATTCCCATAAATTTGATTTAATATTCAATGTTTACTATTTGGACCTCCAAATATTCAATATTTAGAGATTAATATACAAATGTAATAATTTATGTTAAATGTTGCTTTTGTACAATTATAGTTTTCATCATTTTTCATTAAGCTACAGTTAATTTTTATTTCTCTCAATGTCTTTCAATTTTCAACAAGCAGCATACCATACTGTTAAAAGGATCAGATACCCAAAAATATCTTAAGATTTCATGCAGGTTACTTGGTACTCTTTATAAATGTATACTTGATGCTATTATTCCCATATAAAATTCTAAACTATTATACAAAAATACTTTTTTCAAAAATTTATGGAGCTGTTTAGAAGATTACCAAAAATTAAACGGCATTTCTTTATAGTAATGTAAATTCATTTCTTACAGTAAAAATAATATTCTTTTCAACATTCAGGGTGCTTTGAAATGATTATCATATAACCGTTTAAAAACACCTATAGAACAAATTAAGTTTGAAAGAAATCATTTATTTTAATTTTATCTATTTTTATATGAATAACTTTTATACTCCAAATTATCATTTCTTAAAATTCATTCAAAAGACAGTCCGTCAAAAAAATACTACTTACGCATGAAAAAAATAACTTAGAAATAAACATGTAGGCGTCCGAGCTACAAAGCAATAATTTTCAGTTTTATATATATACATGAATTTTACTTTGAAAATTAATCGATAGATTATTTGGGTGCTATTAAAGAAATAACTACATTTATAAAAATCTAAAGCAGTTACTATTGAAAAATAATCAATAGTATTCACGAAGGAAGTATACCAAAGAAGAAGCTTTTTTTTTATTCAGTTATTACCATATATTTTTAATCAAAGCTACCATTTCTGCCGTTATATTATAACTATTACATCAAAATAGCTGTTTTGATTGAAAAAATATAATGCAAAACATTTTAGGTGTAATTTTCAAAATTAATGTTCGTTAACAAGTAAACGGTTATGGATTAGCCGAACATAACAAAGCACAGGAGGGCTATCTGTCTGAGGAATGGAAGGGTTGCCTTCGCTGACGACGTCTCGAGAAAAGCTTCGTATCCACGTTGCACATGAAAAAACACTTATAGAAAACTATAAAAGTAGTATAAAAGTGTGGATTCTGCATCAGCTGGTCAGTGGATCAGGGGGGTGGCCAACGACGTCACAGGTGCAATGCGCAATGTCATCGGTGACATCATAGCAGGGGGCGTAGCCAATAACATCACGAGTTGAGTTGAGTTATTTTTAGGGTGCTGTTTGAGTAGTAGATCTCCTGCTTTTCGTTTAAATTTAGTTTTTCAAAATTGGCAACGGATATCAAGTGAATATTTTCTTCATCTTAATTTTGATTTTATGCTTATGCTGCCCTCTATTGACGAAGAAGTGAATTGTGTAATTTAAAAATTTTTTAAAGTCTGTCGTGAAAACCCTTCAATGCGGCTCTCTGAAAACAATATAAGAGAAAAAATTATACAAAAGGGATTTCCCTCTAATAACAATTCATCATGTCATGAAAAGGAAATAGCATGATAATTTTTTTTAAATTTATTATTCTACTAATTTTATTTTGTTACTTTTATCCTTTCAAATTTTCCATGAACTTTTAACTTATTTTTTGTATTTTCTATTCATAATAACATATTTTTACTGCCATATTTTTTAATACTTGAGGCTTCTAATTTGTAATATTTTCATTTAAATTTTCCAGATTATTTTTTTTCATGACTTTCATAATTTCAATATACTCTGAAGTTTAACTTACATGCTATGTTATGCGAACTTCCCATACAAGCTATTTATTTGTTACATTACTTAATTTCAGATACAGTTTCGCACTTTTTTATTTTTTAACGTTATAGTTTTCAACATATTCTGAATTACAGTTTAGTTCTTATAGTTAAATAGTTATAGTTACAGTTTAGTTTCCCATCATGTGTAACTACTGTTTCAATTTTAAACTTAATTTTTAACATCTTTATTTTTTATTAACCATACTAGTTTTCTATACACACATTCATTTTAACTTATTTGTTTTAAATTCTTTTTATAAAGAATCGTTTATTTTTTATAACCTCAGTTATTTTACATTATTGCATACAGAATTTCTAATTTCTTTCACATGTTTAACAGTATTTTCCTTAAACTGCCCAATATTATTTTTTTTTTCTAATTTAAGCAATTTAAGTGTCTAAATATTAATTACTTTTCTTTTTCTTTCTTCTTCTTTCTTTTACTTATGTTTATGATTTCCCTCCTTAGTTTATATTCCATAGTTCTAGTTTAACTTATTAACTGTACTCTTTTAATTTGTGTCGTACCATTCATAATTCTAATATTTTATTCCATTTTAGACATTAACACAATTTTTAACAATATGAATTGCTTTCATTTACTGCACATTCAGACATTTCCTTATAATTTTCAATATATACTTACTATATTCTCCAATCATAATTGATCATCTACGTGATTTCATTTAACTTAGTTTTACTCGGAAATTTCGATTCACAAATTTACAGTTTAATATCATTTACATCTAAATGTAAGTATTTATTTCTCATATAGTTTTAAGGTCTTCAAAAGTTTCTAACATCATGTTTAATTTTAAATCCCGATTACTTTTAACTGTATTTATAATTTTCATTTCTAATTTTACGAGCATATTAACTGTTTCATCCATTCATAACGAAGTATTTCTTACATCTTTTCATATTTAATATACATCATAGTTTAATGTTTCATATGAATTTACACCACTCAAACTATTATTTTTTCATATTTTAGATCCACTGACTACGCTAATTTTACCTTTTTCTACACTAATTGCATCTATATCTATACTCATGAAAAACGTTTAAGGGAAACTAACAACTTTTCACATCACATGCACAAAGAAATTCTTAAAACCAATTTTCTCAGTACCGTACTCAAATTACCATTTTTCAAATATGAATTATTAGTGTTCTATGGTTTTACTTAATTGCATCTTTTTATATTTTATTTTAACATCTTACTTTTAATTCTAACACACCTTTTTTAATTGCTTTTTCTTTCAGTTCTAGCGTCTAACCTTAATTTGTTTATTCAAATTTCATACAGCACCAACCTAATTCACTATCCATCCGCAATGCCTTTCACATACATTCCATTTTATAACTTTAGAATTTTTGCTAATTTAAAAAGCTTCGAATATTTAAATATTAGTCTTTTCAAAATGGAACTAATAGTGTATATTTTCACAAACATTACCTTCTTCTGTTCGAAACACCCCTAAGCCCATAACTGATACGGATTACAAAAGAGACCCTTATCATACGTTGTTCCTCTGCAAACATGTTTCGACATTTCAGATTCTTACAACTTCTTTCGCAAGTATATCAGTACCATCGGAAAATATATTTGACATTTTTAATCAATTTTAAACGCGATATACTGTTATAAGAATTTTTTTAGTTAAATTTATAACGCATTTCGTGCTAAATATGTATAAAAGCATAGATTTAGAATATTTCTTTTTAATCTGATGTAAGACATGAATTTCATTCATGATATGGATTTTCTTTGGATTTATTTGACCATACACTATAGAATTTTTTTATTTTACAAATTCAGCTTTTAAACAAATACAGAAATAAGAACTGCGATACGCCTGCTGTTTTTAAGAAAAGGAACTTTGATATTATACATCTGGAAATGTAAATATTTGTATAGTTTTCTTTCCATAACGTCGGTTTTCATTCGTTTAATAATTTCAATATTTCTTTTATTTGATAACATATTTTTTTATGAACGAAAGATTGTCAAAAACGGGACACTCTCTTATAATAACTCTTACGAATATACACTGGTGTGCAAAAATTAAGGACGAAGTCGAAAATTAGCATATCAGTTGAACGAAGAGGCAGAGCGGACAGAAAGACCAATCAGGAGATTAAGTAGGGTGATGTACGGTAGCACATGCGCAGATATGCAGGTAGACGTAATGGGGGAGTGTCTGAGTAGTATAAAGCATGTTGTCGGTGTAAGATCAGTATTTCTGGCAAAGAGATTGCACGCCGTATAGCAGTTAAAATCACACCGAGTTGCTGCCTCAGCGAGAAATGGCGAATAATCAATCTGTTAGACAACATCTGGATGCTTTTACCCGAGGTCGAATCATTGGGAAGTTGGAGGAAGGCCGCAGTGTGACAAGTGTGGCTGCAGAGTTCGGAATTGCTCACAGCATCGTTTCACGACTTTGGAGACAATTTCAAACTACAGGAACAGCTATCCGGGGGTTTAGTAGTGGTCGTCCACGAGGAACCACACCCGCAGATGACCGGTATATTGCCTTACAGGCCAGAAGAAACAGGCGGCAGACAGCGGGAGAAATCGCTAGACACACGACACAGGCGACTGGACGACCGATATCGCGTTTTACCGTGGCCAGAAGACTGCACGGTGGTGGTCTGTTTGCACGACGCCCTGTACGGTGTGTACCTCTAACGCCTGCCCATCGGAGAAGGCGTTCTCTGTGGTGCCGGGAACACCGGAATTGGAGAGACAATGAATGGGGACGAGTACTCTTTACAGATGAGAGCAGATTTAGTCTGAGTTGCGATTCTAGACACATACACATCTGGACAGAGCGGGGAACACGCAATAACCCCTTCAACATCATCAAAAGGGACTGTTTTGGAGGTCGCGGAGTTCTCGTTCGAGCAGACATAATGCTTGGTAGCCGGACCGACCTTCATATCTCCCAAGGAGGTTCGTCACCTGGGACTGCTATTGTAACGAGGTTCTTCTTCCTTACATGCGTCTTTTCACAAGGGCTATGGGTCCTCAGTTCCTCTTCATGGACGACAACGCTCCACCTCATCGCACAGTTACTGTCGAAGAGCTGTTGGAGAGTGAAGATATTGAACACATGGATTGGTCGGCAAGGTCTCTGGATCTAAATCCCGTCAAGCATGTACGGAACTTACTAGGGAGACCCGTGGCAACACGTAACGTATCGCCAGTAACGATTCCGAAACTGCGATTGGTGCTACAAGAGGAACGAGCAGCAGTGTCTCAACAGCTCATTAACAACCACATATCCAGCATGCACAAATGATGTGAAACCTGCCTAGCAGTCAGGGGAGATCATATCCCATATTAAAGAACGGATGTTTCTTTGCTGGACACCCATCACAGGATGTTTCGGCCTTCAGTCGCATTGCGCTCCATGCTACTTTTTCAATAAAGCTTCTTTTTATCCTTCTGATTTCTCTTTTAGTAAGTGTTGCTTACATTACTCATGTCCTTACGTATTGGGGATCTTACGGTATTAAATATGTTGATTTGGAAAGCTTTTGTACAAAGTTATATTGAAAACACCGTCTCGTCCTTAATTTTTGCACAGCAGTGTGCATACCTTTATCAGCATACACACATTACCGATTGAACCGAAGAAAGACACAGATATTTTACTCCCAATCTACATTATGTTTTTTTAAAGATTTAAACTTTTGGGAATTCCCGAGTATAGACGAAAACTACATAGATTATAGAGTCATTAGTTTTTTTTTTTTTTTTTTTTTTTTTTGCTGGAGACGGGAAAAATGTGCAATACCGTCGTCGGGACTCGAACGTGGACTTCTCGAATACGCATCGAGTTACCTACCGTTACACTACGAAGGCATGCTGGAAAGAGGGAGAAAATACATTATAAGATATTATTATACACAGTCCAGTCACATTAATGTGACCACCACGTACTTTTCATGTCAGAGTTAAATAACCAATCACAGAAGGCAGGTGGCAGCACAGTGCAGTTGAGCGTATATAAAGGGTGTGTGAGGGCTTCGGAAAACATTTCAATCGTTGGCGTAATGCAGAAACGAAGCGATTTATCCGACTTCCAAAAGGGCATGATCATTGGCTTTCGGGCCAAGGGTGGAAGCATTTCCGAAACGGCTGAGTTTGTGAACTGTTCGCGTGCCGCCGTGGTAAAAGTGTACCGTGCATGGCAAAATGGGACTGTCCAAAATCAGCGACGTGGCAAATGTGGTGCACCACGGGCCATAGATGACAGAGGCGAACGACGGTTGCGGAGATGCGTTCGGGCAGATAGACGGGCTACCGTTGAGCAACTGACCACCAAAATGAACCAAGGGGCTACCAAAAGTGTCTCCCAAAGTACTATTCAGCGAACATTGCTGCGTCTGGGCCTCCGAAGCAGACGCCTGGTTCGTGCACCTATGCTGACTGCTGTTCATCGACGGCGAAGGCTAGAATTTGCACGCCAGTACAGCAGCTGGACGTCCACTGAGTGGCGACAGGTTGCGTTTTCGGATGAATCGCGTTTTATGCTCCATCGGACAGATGGACGTTGGCGTATAAGGCGTGAAACCTCTGAAAGGAACCACCCTGCAACCATTGCCGGAACGGTCCAAGCTGGAGGCGGGAGCATTATGGTCTGGGGAATGTTTTCCTGGCATTCTCTAGGTTCACTGATCATTGTGGAAGGCACAATGGATCAATACAAGTACGCATCTGTCCTTGCGGACCATGTTCACCCCTACATGCGCATTGTTTTTCCTCAGGATGATGGCATCTTCCAGCAGGACAATGCGAGGTGCCATACAGCTGCCAGTGTACGTGCGTGGTTCGAAGAGCACCAGGATGAGTTTACCGTCCTCCCCTGGCCAGCAAACTCACCTGACTTAAATCCAATCGAGCATCTGTGGGACCATCTCGATCGAGTTGTTCGCGCCATGGATCCTCAACCGCGTAATCTAGCGCAGCTGGCCACGGCATTAGAGTCGGCATGGCTCAACATCCCAGAGAACACCTTCAGGGACCTATGTGACTCTCTTCCTGCACGTCTCGCAGCAGTCCGCTCTGCGAAAGGTGGTTATTCTGGCTTTTGACAGATGGTCACATTAATGTGACTGGACTGTGTATTTGCATATATTAGATAAAACAATTTAAAAATTTTATGAATAATATTTGCAGTAATGCTTAGAACTTCATAAAAGGGAGCATTCGCTATGTTAATACATGTATCATAAGTTATTTACATTAATCAAAGCAATATCATCATTCAGTACATGTATATGTATTATACTTAAAGTTTCATAGTCTTACTTTTATTACAGCTGAATAATTAACTATTGGAAGAAAGAGGTCCATACCTTACAATATTTAGTTCGCATTTAACAACTCTTTCTCTAACAACTCTTCCAACTCTCTCTCAAGACCCACATTGAGCCACGTTCATTAAATTCGTCAAAGCTTTTTTTTTATTTTTTGAATACTTCGTCAATCTCTCTTTCTATATCATGCTCTTTAAATAATTGCAAACAATTGCTACGAAAATGCGGATAAATGTATTCCATTTCTCCATTTTCACATTCACGACTCATTTTAACGGTAACTATGTAGAGACATTAGGTTATTTCGGAGCAAGAGACATGAAAAATAAGCAGTGCCTTCACCGGTAATCGAACCATGGACCTCTCGGTTATGCGTCGAGCATGCAGACCACTACACCACGAAGGTATGCGAAGAAGGCGGGAGAAATACCTAATAACTACTTAATACCATTTCAGACAACAATATGTATCTACATCATAACTCAATTTTTCTCCAAGTGGCAATTTTATATAATCGAAAAACACATCTAAATCTTGATCATTCTCTGTGTTAGAGAAAATCGACTCAGTTCAGAACATACCATTAAGACCTTTGATTTTACTGGACTTACAGTCATTAACAGGATTAAAACTTTTCTTTGTATTTGCAAGTTTCATGTCAGACCATGTTCCATTCGAATGTGGTGTAACAGATCGCATTTTCTTTTAAATACTTTTAAGCATTGGGTTCAATTTCTAAATTTCTAAGAAAGTTTCATGCTGTTTCAAAGCATCATCATCAGTAAATCTTTTCGGACAGCTACTACATTCAAAAAACATTTCATGAGATTTTTCATGTGTGTCTTCAAATATCTCTTATTTGAAAAAAACGTCCGAACATTCAGTACAATGTCTGACATGTAAAGTTTCATGTTGTTTTGTTTTAATTTATCAAGTTCACTAAATATCTTTGAGCTTGATTTACACTTAAAAATAACTTTATGAGTTTTCATATGTCTCTCTAAATTCCTTTTACAGGAGAAAACTTCTGAACACTCACTACAGATTCTAAGATGAGAAGCTTCATGGCTTTTCAAACTATCAACTTCACTAAATTTTTTAGCACATGCACTAAATCTGAATGTTCTTTCATTAGATTTCAAATGTCTATTCAGATCACTTGTTTTCAAAAAAACTCGCAAACATATCGCACAAGTAAAGTTTCGGAGATGAATCGCTTCATGAACTCTTAAATTGTCAACACGAGCATACTGCATTGGAAAGGTGTTTTTTCAGTATGAATTCTCATATGTGTGTTCAAGAACATTGTGTCTACAGAAAGACATTCCACATTCCATGCACTGAAAGAGACGTTCTCCAGTATGAATCTTTAAGTGTTGATTTAAATTATGCTTTAACGTTAACTTTTTGCCCCAAGTAGGACATACCTAAGACAAAATACTAGAAAATCATAAGTATTAGAATGATTTAACACCCATACACACAGACACAAGTATCAGATATGAATTTCTTAAACTGTAATTGTATTATTTAAAATAGCCGTCATTTATCTTAAGGATTAACAACCTAACATTATCATGTTAAATCATTTTATCCAAATTTATTTTCCACTAAGAATGCGTAGCTCTAAATGCATAAACATTTAAGTATTTAAACGTATATTCCATAAAACAAAGTAAAACGTACCTCCTTAGATACAAATGCATTATCAGTAGTATCATTGGACACTAATGTTTAGTTATCCATTCCGAATTTCAAAAAGGGCAGTAAGCATACACACAATGCTCAAGCATAAAGCTAGGTTACAAGACAATGTAATGTAGATTTGGAAAACATGAATTTATATATGCTGTTCTGCAGATCAAGAAATGAACTCTGTTCGCCAATCAAATAAAATGGATCAAGAAGTAACACCCCTTAGGCAATTCAAAAACACATACATTTCATTAATATACTGAGGTATGATTATTTCCTAATATTTCAATCATCTGATAACATCTTGACGTTTCTAACCAGAATAATGCGAATGGCATCAAAAGTTACCTGCAAATTTATCAGAATTAGACAAATCAGCAAGATTAAATACATGGAATAGTTACATTTTCTTAAGATCTTTAATATGCGAAAGTAAAAACCTATTGATCATAACTGAACAAATACAAGCTACTATTCCCTAAATAGTCAGAAAATAATAAAACATCATTAATAAAACTATTAGATAACACTATGCATGAATAATTATGATAACTTATTTTTATTTGATGGGTTCTCTCAAATTCTGCCAATAAAATACTTGATACTAATTCTAAATAATTTAAATTTCACATTATTGTGAGAAACATTGATTATTTTGCAAAAACATTTTCTCTTTGATCCATACATTTACCTCTCTGAATCATTTAATGATAAAACTTTCAGTGATACTAACAACTAAATATTACATTTCTTATTAAAACATGGAAATGAATCTCAGTTCTTCTTCTACGAAACACCAACAAATTCTAATATAATTCTTTTCGAAATGCTTTTCAGCTCAGGGTAAGTTTATTCAGATGAATATATAAATATTCTTTAAGTTTGGAGAGCTTCTTAAATGACATAGCGTATACATTTACAAGTTCGAATAATAATAAAATGACAACTTTAAGCGAGTATTCAATCCTCGCTTTTACCAAAACCTTTTGTAGAACTGTAAATTCTACGTAAGAGCGAAGATTGAATACTCGCTTAAAGCTGTCATTTATTATTATTCGAACTTGTAATTGTATACGCTATGTCATTTCAGAAGCTATAAAAATTGCTTAGTTAATTATGAAAATACTTTCTTTCATGTTTGTTATTCTGATATTATTTTGGTGAAAATTATATCTGGTTTTGTTTCTGTTTATTCTTAAAGTGTCGTTAACATTTCTTGCGCTTCCAAATCTTTATATATAAGTATGCATTTACAACTTTTAAAACCTGAAAAACGCACCAGTGCGATGTTATCGTTCTGCGATGATTTGCAGGTACTTTGTAGGTGTTTACCACGATATTTTCGACTACGATGTTTTTAAACTGCGAAGTTTTTGAACCGCTTTATTTTTGACGACGATATTTTGTACCTCGATATTTTAGAATTGCGATGTTTTCTCTTTGCTTTCTTTTCTTCTATGATGTTTTGAACCACGATGTTTTCGCCTTGCGTTGTTTTCTCCACGACGTTATCGTCCGCAATGTTTTTGCCGCGATGTTTTGGTCTATAACCTTAAAAATATGTGTTCAGTTTCCACTCTGATTCTTCTAAACAATGTTTACAATGTTTCTGGTTTACAGTGTTTCTGGCGTAGCAATATTTCTGATTTATTTGAACAGAAAAATTTGCAATTTACTTTATTTTAAATTACCATAGGTGTAGTTTGAGTCCAACTACTAGCAAAACGTGTGGGTAAACATGTCCGACGAGTTTGCTGTGTATTAAATGAGATTTTAGATATTTAACCATTGAATACTTGCGTTCAATTCGAGAGAATTCCCTGGCGATTTCATTCCTTCTAAAATGGACCATCGTGAGTAGATCAAAAGCGCCGCCCTGCAGGGGGGCAGCAAAACCGCTCGACTACCAGATGATGGACTGTTTTATTTTTGTCGGAATTATGATACTGTTGGGATCCTCTCAAAAGGTATTACACTCAAGCAAGCAGCGCGAGTTTTCCTCAGAGCGCATTAAATGCAGTTTGTTTTTAACTCTGGACTTCAAAATGGCCAACGGTTTAAAAAGTTTTTTTTTTGTTTCGTTTTGATTCACCGCTTTTTGATCGAGATGCCTAAAAAGTAAGAATATTTGAGTGAAGCGGGGAGATGGTACCTGAGAAAAAGACAGTATCTAATGATTCCTAAAGGAGAGGGTTGTTTAACTTGTATATCAAAACGTTAATATGATAACAGTTAACTGCTAAAAGATTTAATTAGTTTTATATACACGTTTAATAACTTGACAAATGGCTTAATATTAAATAATGAGAGTAGCTGCATGGAATGTTTATTCCAACAGAGCCCAAAACTCGCTGAACCAATCTTTGTTTAACTAATTTTCTACTTTAACGAAGATTGAATCTTAAATTAAAACGGAAAAGTTTGTTGCGAATGGCATCATTTCACTCGCCAGCCTACACGAGTCAGAGACTGACGTCACGAGATGAACTGTTAGGTTTGAAATCTTTAGAATATAGCAATGAGACGTAATTTCTTCAGTAATCAGATGTAGTCAGAAAAATGTTTGCATGTTTAATGTAGGTTTTTATACAATTAAATTGTGTCCTGTTACATATCATACTATCTCTTCATCTTAAGAGTTACTGAAGTAACTTCGGGTAGACGTTATTTATTGTATTATATTTTCAGAACTAGTCTTCATTATGAGACGCACAATACAGTTAGTCTGAAGACCATATTTTACCCTTTTTTGTTTAATGAACCTTTTTGCGCCTTTTTATTCTTCAGAAGTAAATACATATTTTTATAAAGTAAATAAACCATTGGTTGGTTGCTAAATGATTAATAGAAAATACAGGAGGGATGCCTTTATGGAGGATTTTCTAACGGATTCTGGTTGGTATTTTCTTTAGACATGAGATAAACACGGAAACGGCATGCAGCTAGCTCGTTTGGGAGATTTGAATTCCGGTAGAAATGTTACTGTTCAGAAATCTCATACATTGATGATGTCTTAAACATGTTTTAATTACGATTGTACTTCTGGCACTTTGCGTTGATTCACTTTTCAAACTGTTGCCACCAAATTTTACAGCCCTGAATTATATTTAAAGAAATTAAATAATGAAGAATCTGCATAAATGTATATATGTTTCTCGCATTGGGATGAAACAACGGTACCTAGAGCCATCAAATTTTGAATAACGTAATCCTTCATCGAATCTGGGCATCTGGAAGCCCTAATTTGGAATTTGTTTTATTATCTATTTCATACTTCGTCAGACATTAAAGAATTTTTGATTAACAAACTCAACGATTTCAAAGCGAGGAATATCAGCACTGTACGGGGGGGAAAAAAGGAAAGAAATCTCTTTAGCGCGTGAGACTGTTTATCGGAAATTCTAAAGATATGCTCATTTTAAAATTACTTTGCGATATTGCTGTTGAATGGAATTTTATGGTTTAAGGGAGAAAAATATGATATTTAATAAATAAAGTTAAAACAGAAAACGTTCAAAAAAAAGTCCCTTTGGGCGTAATGTAAATCTAAAAAGCTTTCAGATTTTGTTTTTTTACTTTTTATGTCAGATTTTCTTTTATTTTTATTTATTAGTCCAAAGGGATTTAGTCCCGAAGGACTATTACTTTCGTTTTGCGATTTTGCGTTGATTCACTTTTCAAATTGTTGCCACTAAATGTTATCGCTCTGCATTAAAGTTTAAAAAATGAAAAATCTGCATAAATGTATGCATGTTTCTCGCTTTGTGATAAAATCTAGAGCCATCGAATTTTGAATGACGTAATCCTACTGCGAATATGGGCATCTGGAAGCCCTAATTTTGAATTTGAAATTTGCTTTATTATCGATTTTATGTTTTGTAACATTTCAACGAATTTCTGATTAACAAACTAAATGATTTCAAAGCGAGCAATGGCAACACTGTACGGAAAAAAAAAACATTTTTATCTCCAGCGCACGAGACTTACGGAAATTCTAAAGATATGTTCATTTTAAAATGATTTTGCGATATTGATTTTGAACTGAATTTTATGGTTTGAGTACGTAGTACATGATATTTAATAAAAAAAAGGTAGCACACGAAACGTTAAAAAAACGCGCCTTTGGACGTAATTTAAAATCTGAAATCTTTCAGATTTTTTTTTCTATTTCATATTTTGTAAAACTTTAACGACTTTTTTTTAAAGTAAGTTTAAAATGAAAATTTCCAAGACTATTTTAATTTGGTTGCATTCAACAAAAAATATAACTGTGAAAAATAATGAGTTTAAAAATAAAATATTTGTGTTTAAGAAACCAAACTTCAAAGAGGGTCATCCGAATTTTTTCCGGAATCCGTAGAGACATCCCAAGTCTAGAAGCATATTACTCGAATGCCCTTTTGAAGGAACCTACTAATCTGCGAGGACATCGTGAAGTCTAGTAACATACTCCTCGAATGCTTCTCTGAGGGGGCATCGCAAGTTATAGCATACTACTCGGGTACGAATCTAAGCATTCTACTTAAATGCCCCTCTGAGGCGTTATCATTAAAGTCTAGCATATCACTCGGATGCCCCTTCTTAGGAAACATTAAAGCGTAATTTTATGCATAAGTTTGTGTAGCGATTACACAGCATAAACCTACGCCAGCACAACCTTTTGGAAAAAAGCGTGTTTCCTTAAAGTTTTCTGCTTGAAATAGCATAAAAATCCAAACCAAAGTTATATATTTATCTATACATATATATACATCAGCAGTTGTTACGTCTAAACAAAACGTTTTAAATTCATTCACAGTGCAGTCCCTTCTAAAGAAAAGAATAACGTGCGTTTTGTAGAACATATACTCTCTGTAGGGTATTACATGAAGTGTAATACCCTACATAGTGTGAAAAATGGATAAGCAGGTGTAACCTGCTGACCGGATCCGTATAGTGGTTAACTTTGCTGGTTGCCATATCTTTCGGCCCGAACTTAAATCCTAGAGATGGCTTGGATATTTGTTAGAGTATACTGTATCTGCAGCAAGAAAGCACTTAAAATGCACGACGAGCCAAAAGTCTTCTCGAGCGGTTTGGTGGTAGGACAAGAAGGGTGGGTAACCCTTAAAACCTTCCCACTCCCTTCAAAACTGGAATGAAATTGGGCAAACTTGTATAGTACCTCTAAAAGGACATTCAGACTGCGGTTTATTCGAGCTAACGGAAACATGTGACTTACCCGACCCATCTCCAAAACCAGTTTTTCCCCATAGCGCAGCAAGTTGAAACATCTTAACTGCACGCATAGCGACTCCGTTAAGAATGACTCCGTTAAGTTCTGAACCAGTTCCAGTTTGAACGGCCCTTTAGACCCAGCCCAGTGGCTGAAGCAATTATGCGGTTTTCGTTACGATAAAATTCGTGGATTTTTTCTGATGTTACCATCAGACAAATGAAAAAAGTCATAACAACAACAAGCCAATACAAAGGAAATAGATCTTCAAAGCTGAACGCAGTTCATGATACTGTATAAATCGAGAAACGTATACTATATAAAACCTGTACTAAGTTGTACATACACTGGTGTGCAAAAATTAAGGACGAAGTCGAAAAATTAGCATATCAGCTGAACGAAGAGGCAGAGCGGACAGAAAGACCAATCAGGAGATTAAGTAAGGTGATGTACGGTAGCATATGCGCAGATATGCAGGTAAACGTAATGGGGAAGTGTCTGAGTAGTATAAAGCATGATGTCGGTGTAAGATCAGTATTTCTGGCAAAGAGATTGCACGCCGTATAGCAGTTAAAACCACACCGAGTTGCTGCCTCTGCGAGAAATGGCGAATAATCAATCTGTTAGACGACATCTGGATGCTTTTACCCGAAGTCGAATCATTGGGAAGTTGGAGGAAAGCCGCAGTGTGACAAGTGTGGCTGCAGAGTTCGGAATTGCTCACAGCATCGTTTCACGACTTTGGAGACAATTTCAAACTGCAGGAACAGCTATCCGGGGGTTTAGTAGTGGTCGTCCACGAGGAACCACACCCGC
>KK116299.1:252140-264766 GCA_000611955.2 Stegodyphus mimosarum
CTTTGATACATACAAAAGTGAATGATATATTGCGGTAAGTTCAGCTGTTAAGACTGAGGAAGCGTGGTGCAAACTTCTGCCTTCTACATGGTCACCAATTACAAATGCCGTCCCGACATGACAAGTTGACTTCGAACCATCTGTGTATATTGGAACATATTCTTGATATTTATACCTATGATCAGCAAAACGTTGGGTATAGATGACTTTGTTAGTGTTTTTTTTTCGTGTGATGGGGAAACATTTCAATAATCTGGATTCCTGCCTGTTCCCAAGGAGGAATTTCAAAGTATTGCATGGCTTGGGGGGATATATCAGACAGGGAGAGTTCCTCGATCAGAGGGCGAAATCTCAAAGAAAAGGGAGGCACACAGGATGGCCGTGCATTAAATAAAGTGTCACAGCTGTTATCAGTCAAAGCTAGCCTATTAGGATTGTCAGGTTGTGATAAGATGCTAAAATAATGCAAGAGAGACAACTGCTCACGCCTCAAACGAAGTGATGGTTCATAACAATCAACATAGAGACTCTGGACAGGAGATGTCCTGAAAGCTCCAGAGCAAATCCTCAGAGCTTGATGATGCACAGGATCTAGTTTTAGCAACACAGAAGACCGAGCTGATCCGTAGGTAACTGAGCCATAGTCCAGTCTAGAGCGGACAAGCGCTCTATAGATGCGAAGCATGGAGCATCGATCAGCACCCCAGGAGGTATTCGCCAGGACTTTTAGTATATTAAGTACTTTCATACACTTCTTTCTCAGCTGTAAAACATGAGAAAGGAAAGTTAGTTTCTGGTCGAATATCACTCCTAAAAATTTTGCTTCAGGTGCAACTGGAATGATAGATCCATTAAGGTGTAATTCAGGCTCAGGATGGAGACCTCTCTTTCTACAAAAATGCACGCAGACGGTCTTCTGTTCAGAAAACGTAAATCCTTGGTTGACTGACCATTCGTGGATCTTATTCAATGCGATCTGCAGCTGCCTCTCTATATGTCTCATATCTGCCCCTCGACAACTAATCTGGAGGTCGTCAACATACAAAGATCCTAAAATAGTTGGAGGAAGTTCTTTTAATACAGAGTTAATTTTCAGACTAAATAGAGTGACACTAAGAACAGAGCCTTGAGGCACACCCTCTTCTTGTTCAAAGATTTTTGACAAAACAGAGCCAATCCTAACTTGGAAGGTCCTAGCACTCAAAAAATTCTGAATGAAAAATGGTAGGTTGCCACGCAAGCCACTATCATGGAGATCACGAAGGATCCCATACCTCCATGCCTTATCATAAGCTTTTTCAATGTCAAAAAAAATAGAGACAAGATGGTTTCTTCTAAGGAAAGCTTTACGAATAGATGTCTCCAAAAGGAGCATATTATCTACAGTGGTCCTTCCCTTTCGGAAACCACTTTGATAAGGTGATAATACACTATTCTTTTCTAAGAAATACACTAGGCGGCTGTTTACCATCTTTTCAAACAGTTTGCATATGCAGCTCGTAAGGGCTATTGGCCGATAATTCGAGGGATTCCGCGGGTCTTTTCCTGGCTTAGCGATAGGAATGACAACAGCTCTCCTCCATGCACTGGGGAAAGTATGCTCCTTCCACACCCTATTGTAAAGAGTTAGAAGGGCATTCAGTGACTTACAGGATAGATGCTTCAGCATGTCGTAGCTCACGCCGTCAAGACCCGGACAAGATTTGTGTGTCTGGAACAAAGCTCTCTTTAACTCAAGCATAGTAAAATCCCTATTGTAGGGTTCAGAGTTGGAGGAATTGAAAGCAATGGGATTTTTTTCGGAGCGCTGCTTAATAGAAAGAAATGCGGGAGAATAATTTCTGCTGGAAGAAACAGCAGAAAACGTCTCACCAATAGTATTTGCAATTTCTTCTACGGAGCTAATCACTCGGCCATCTTTTTCCAAAAAGGAAAGTGAGTGGTCTTTATATATTCCACATGCTTTTTTAACTCTCTCCCAAACTCGTTTACTTGGTGTAGAGGATGTTATTGTTGACACATATGAAATCCAGGAATCCCTCTGGCTCTGCCGTCTTACTTTTCTCGCATTTGCTTTGGCTCTTTTGAATGCTAAATAGTTTCGCAAAGTAGGGTATCTGCGAAAGATTCCCCAAGCTTTTCTCTGTTTTTGAAGTGCTTCCTGACAGTCACGGTTCCACCAAGGTTTGGAATATTTTAGCAATTTACCCGATGTTCTGGGGATACAAAGCACAGCTGCCTGGTTTATAACATTAGTAATGCATTCCACTGCATCGTCGATTTGCACATTTTCTACCATTTCCTCTGTGAGGTCAGGAACAGAAGAGAATAGGTCCCAGTTTGCACTTTCAACTATAAATCGAACGGGCCTTGACATGGAGTTTGCTCCTCTTCGTGCGAGAGATACAAAGATGGGGTGTCGTCAGAGAAATTGTATTTGATGGATAGTCCAGTGAGCTGAGGAGGCCTACACCTCCACTGGCACGCTCACTTGCAATATTGTCTTTCCTGACGAAGGAAAACCTCCGAAGTTTTGCTGGCTGTTCCGGTTTCAGGTTAGTCTCCTGTAGAGCGAAACATACAGGATGATGAGCGTTGATGATATCTTTTATATCTGTCAAATTCCGGTGGAAGCTGCGATTGTTCCAAGAGACGAGGGTGGCCATTATGTTTGATGTTTGTTCTTTCTTAGTTTTCCGCGGAAGCAGATGCTTGGGAGTTTCCAGGCCCTCCTCTACTTCCATACTATCCGAATCCAGAGAATCAGTTATCATGCCGTCGTGTGAGCTATTACTAAGGCTACTATTTTTATTATATGATTTCTGAGCGGTATTTTTTGGTTTACTTTGTACTTGTATTTCTTTTTTTTGAACGGAGTGTGTCGGTTTTTCGTTTTTCTGCCTGCTTGTAGTCTCCTGAGATTTATTTGGGTAGGTTTGGGTGCTGACTGAAGTTTGTGTTCCAAAAGATCTTGTTGACTTAACAGCGTTAGCATAGGAAATGTTTGGTCGGGTCTGTGTGCTTTGAACTAGCCTTCTGGCTTCGGCATATGATATGTTTTTGTTGACTTTTGTTGTTTGTATTTCCTTTTCTAATTTCCATTTGGGGCACGAGCGAGAAAACGCTGGATGTTCGCCTTTGCAGTTTATACACAGTGGGGCAGCAGTACATGTGTCACTATCGTGGCCAACCATAGCACAACGTGCACACGTGAGTTTGCCACGGCAGGAGATCTTAGAGTGACCAAAGCGCTGGCACTGGAAACATCGCATCGGGTTTGGAATATATGGGCGTACGGGGCAATTGAGGTATCCAGCCTTAATATTCTTAGGCAGATCAGGCGATTTGAAGGTCAGGATCACATGTTTTGTGTCTATCAACTGACCTTCCTTACGCATCTTGATCCGCCTTGCAGCACAGACGTTTTGGTTGGCTAGCTCGGAAACGAACTCTTCTTCGGAAACAGACAGAAGGTCGAATTCCGAGATTACGCCTCTAGAATAGTTTAGTGTTTTGTGTGCTGTTACAGTTACATCAATTTGCCCGAGCTTGGTTAATTTAAGGAGGGAGGCAGACTGTATAGACGAAGTTGTTTCAATCAGCAAATCTCCAGACCGAAGACGCTTTATGTTTCTTGGCTCACCTATGCATGAATGAATATATTTGTTTATTACAAATGGAGAAATCTTTTGCATTTCGCCAGAAGGACTTGAGACCAAAAGGAAACGTGGACAATTATTAGGACTATTCACATCTGCTTCAGTACGTACTTTTTTGACAGTTGGCGTTTCAGGAGCTTTGGCATTTGAAAGGACAGGACTAGATTCAGGGTGACTTATTACATATATTTTGTGGGATGCCATATTGAAGAGATTAAAGATTCGGGTCCGACCGCCCCACCCACCACGGAGCCCAACAAGGGAACACAGAATCCTGTGTTAGGGCTAGCCAGACCTATACGCAAACTGAAGCCCCACAGTCGGCTTTCCCGAAAGCAGGAACTCCCGAGAGCTTATCCCCAAGCCACTGACACAAGGACTAGTGACCAGCCGATTGACACCCGTGAGGACGACAAGGTGCCTCCCGTTTAGCTGAAGCAGAGGCCAAAGCAGTGTGTTGGGGACAGTACCTCGCCCCTCAACTACCAGGACCCTCCTTTCCAGCGACACGGGTCTCCACGCACGGCAAACACGTGGGCAGTTTTCTCGCCACTTCAGAACCAGAGACAAGGGCTGTTCCAGTCTGTCGTGGCAAGCCCCAAACTCCGAAGAGAAAAACCACAAGGGAGAAAGGAATGAAGAAAGCTTTAGCTCAGAGGAGAAGAGACGGAAAAGAGGATAGATCACTGGGGCTCCAGGATCGTGACACCCGTCTCATCAAGAAGATGATCCCCTGAAGGGCTAGGGTACCTCGGGATTGCCACACCCGTACTCACAAAAGTGAGCCCCTGAGGGCATATAGAGAGAAAGATGGATAAGATAGATATATAGATAGATAGATAGATAGATAGATAAATTTTATTCTCTAATTTCATAATTTGTAATCTAAATTTTTTGCGAACAAGTTGTTGATAGATCAGCCGGGAGAAGGCTTCGAATGCAAAGGTTTAAATCGGCTTCAGAACTAGCTCATATAGTAATAGTACTGGTTGTCTTCCGTACAGCAGCCCACAGAAAAGTTGCATATATTAAAACCTGGTTTAATTAAATTCAGGTATAAAAAGTCTTTTAGCTTCTGCTTATACATTAAAAACAATATTTACATGAATATATATTAAAACTTTATGTGCTTTATCAAGTGAGTAAAATATAATTTTTAAATAGCATTTTATCATTCAAAATGCTTCTAAGATATTAAGTTTTATGATATATAGAACCTTAATTTTGATATTACTGTGGAAACTGTAACTGTAACTGAGTAAGATTATGTAAAACGCGCCAACTAGATGAAGGCGCGTAGAGACGAGAGCTGAACGATAGCAAAGACAGACGTGTCCGAAATGTTTTGATGATTATTCCTTTTACTTTTCTTTTCATTTTAATATAAATAAATAAATTATTCTACGTGTGAACGCTATTCTCTACATTACTAAAGGTCTGATCCTGTGACGGCAAAAAAATGATGTCTTTCATTGTGTTAACTTTGATTTTCATTCAAACTTCTCACTGATTTGGTCGAAAGCAGTTAGAAGAACCTTAAAAACATTTTGCTGCGACTTAATTAAAAAAAAAATTTCCTTTTTTTTTTCTCCCCCCACCCTTTTTTTTTTTTTTTTTAGAGAGAGAGAGAGACAGAGAACTTAATGTAGTTTTAAAACTACATACTCGTTGTCGTCTCGTTTCCTTGCCTAGGAACGAACTTTTGAATTTCATGTGTTTCTAGTAATGTTGCCACAACATTCGTAATAGAGTCTTTCTATATAATTGATTTAGACTAATGTCTCTAGCTAAATATATTCTTGAAAGCGTTCTTCAGATTCATTATTTTCTTCGGGTATTTCAGTTAATTCAATGATTATATGAAGAGGCCGATAGATACTTCTCATCTTATTTTTGGCATTTATATTCCCATTGGCTGAAGGAATATTCGAAATAATTTCAAATTCATAATTAGAATTGTTTACTTCAGAAAATATATTTTCGTTAATAATAACAATTATTTCTCTTATTGAAACATTCGCTACTTTGCTTTCGTTACTTTAGAATGTTTAAAGGAGCCAGGAAGAAACAGAAATTGAAAACGAAATGTGATAAAAATTTCAAGCGAATGGAACTAAAATAGAAAAAGTGAAAAATCGAAGCTAACAACGAGAAACAAAAGGTTAGAAAGAACTGACAGAACTAGAGATGAATGCGAAATAAAATAGAAGCGAAGTTCTAAAGTTATCGACTGGTGGAAAATAAATAAATAAAAAGGAATAGTAAAAGAAACACAAATATAAAAGTAGAGGGATTCCTCTTTCAAAATGCATAGAGTTGTTTGTAAAATCAATACTAGTCTAAAGTTGAATTTTACCAAATCTTAAAACTAATTTGTTATTGGTGGTAAACAACGTCATCAAGTGATTGTTAGAAAAGTATTCCAAAAGGTAAAATTATTTAAGAAAATAAAAGTGAAAAAAAAACACCTTCAGCTGTATTAATAGGTACATTTATTGATTCTAAATCCCTCAATTTGTTAATCAATAACAGAATGATTAAATTTGAATGATAAATTATAGTTTAGTTTAAAGAGAGTTTATGATTTATGGAATGGCAACAGTTTGAGGATGGCTGTGAGCAATGGCGCGTGGAAGGTAAATTTAAAAGTCTTGAGTTTCGTCTAGTGACAATACTTGCCAAAGACTGCTTCTGGATTTCCATTCTTCTTGTCAGTCACTTTCCAACGTATAAAGAGTCACAGTGGACTTTTTTATTTCTCTGGACAAGATTAAGTGATAAGACCACATATATATTTAGGAGGACTAAATTAGGTTTTACTTTACTTACGTTTCTTTCTATTATCTACATAAGGCTGTCCCAAAATTCAAGTAAGATTTGAATTTTGTACAATTTGTGCAATAAAGGGTCGCCAAGAAAACAAAAAAGGTAGCGAGACAGCTGGCAATTCAGGGTTATTAAAAATAGAGAAAGAACAACGCCTTTTCATTCTTGAGCTATGTTTTAAGATTAATGAAAGTTTGGCAGCTTTAGCTCGCAGTTTTCTTATAAAATATGCTCTGAATAGTGATTTAGCTTCATCAGCTGTGAAGATATTAATGAAAAAAATGTAGGGAGACTAGATCAATTAGTGACACTAAACGCTCTGATTATCCTCCAAGTCATTCAACACAAAACATCGAAGCAGTTCTTGAGAGTGTTGCTGAAAGTCCAAGGACACAAATTTGTCACCGTGATCAAGAACTGGACATTTCGAAACTCTTTACAGCGTTATCCCCACGAAAGATTTACATCTTCATGCTTATAGCTCTAATTTTCTCAAGAACGGTAGAAACGGTAGCCACACAGCAAAGAGGAATTATGGAACAACGATAAGTGGACGCTGAATTTTCAAACAAAATCGTCTTCAGCGATGAGGCTCATATTCATGTTGATGGCTTGGTTAATCGATAAAACTGCCGCGTTTGAGGTTCAGAAAAATTCACGAGTAATTGTTAAGAAACAAATGCATCCACAACGTTTCACTGTTTGGTGTTCAAAATACGCCAATATATAAATTCACGTTTATCTTCGAAAATTTTGTATAAAAAGCTCTAATTTTTTGCTGGTATACTTAGAAATGCATCTACTTCAAGTTGATGGTAAAAATTTTATAGGTTAGAATTCAAAATTTTTTTCGAAAAATTTATAAAAATTATTTAAAAATACAAATTTTAAAAATAAATCATAAAAAATGGGTAAATTTTTTTTTGGAATGAACCCAAATTTCAAACTGCGTAAGAAGGAATCAAATAAGTTTCATAAAAAGAGAGATATTGATAAATACATACCAAATTGAATTAACTAAAATTTTGAGAGCTAATTTTTCAAAAACTACTCATGCGATTTTTACAAAACTTGGCAGTTTGGCATAATTTGAGTCGTAGAATCGAAATATGGAAAAAAAATTGGCATGTCATTTCAGAAAAAGTCCAATTTTTTGTCAAAATACCTATACTTGAACAATGCTATATAGTATAAGTCTAATACATATCCTAAGTCGCGCTTTCGAGACATGAAAAACGCAGTTTGAATTTCGTCGATCGGCCCAGTAGAACGGGAGGTATAGAACTGTTCTTTTTTTTTTCCCTCGCAATATACAAACCCCCCCCCCAAAAAAAAAGGTTTAATTCCGACTTAGATACAGGTAGTACGTACGTTTGAGAAATTACAAGTTTGGGAACTGTTACAGGACAAGAACTTAAGTATCTTAGATTGCATCTACTTTGCCAAGTATGTTAATCAAGACAGCGATATATATTAAAATAGTAATACTAATGATATTAAAAGAGCAAAAATAAAATAAATAAAAAAATCTGAATGCTTTCAGATTTTACATTACGCTCAAAGGGGCGCTTTTTTAACTTTTTATGTGCTACTTTATAAGGTATTTCTCGCGCCCTCTTCGCATGCCTTCGGGGCATAGTACTCGACGCGTAACCGAGAGGTCCGTCGTTCAAGTCCCGGCGAAGGCGTTGCTCATTTTTCCTGATCCTGTTACCAAATAAATCCTAATGTCTCTACACCTTTATTTATTAAATATTATGTTCTTTGCACTTAAACCATAAAATTCAATTCAACAGCAAAATAATTTTAAGATGAGCATATCTTTAGAATTTCCGATACACAGTCTCGCGCGCTTGGAGTTTTTTTTTTTTTTTGTGTGTGTGTGTACAGTGTTGCATTGCTCTCTTTGAAATCGCTGAGTTTGTTAATGAAAAATTCGTTAAAGTGTTACAAAATATGAAATCGATAATAAAACAAATTCCAAATTCCAAATTTGGGCTTCCAGATTCGCATATTCGGAGGAGTATTATTCAAAATTTGTATCGTCTTTTCGTGCATGATAGTACAAGATACCGTAAAACAAAAAAATCTAATTTTTTACCTAAAAAAATGAAAAAGTATTACTTTGTCCAGAAAAAAATAGTCTGCTGTAAAAAAAAAAATTTAAAAAAAAAAAGGTAACTTTAAAAAAAAAAAAAAAAATTTAAAAGATTTAATTTGACGAGCGATTCTGGGCGTATACAAATCTAGAGAGAGAATAGAACACGCAATCCTCCCTCCAATATCATAGAAAGAGACTGTCTTAGAGATGCCAGAGTTCTGGTTTCGGTGATATCAGGTTTGGTAGTCGTAACTCACTTCTGTATTTTCCAACGAGGCTTAGTTAGGCTCGGCTTCTTCTTCCGAGATGACAATGCTACACGTCCCCATACCGTAGCTTTCGTAGAGTTTTTGGAGAGTGAAGATATTCAAGCCATGGGCTAACCTGCAGGATCCCCGGACTTAAACCTCACAGGACACGTGTCGAACCTTCTTGGAAGACGCTTGAGGGCACGTGACCAGCAACGACTCCTCAGCTGAAATTAGCGCTACAAGAGGAATCCCTCAACAACTCCTTGACAATCTTGTATTCAGCATAGACAGACGTTGTAATTCTTGTGTCGTAGTCAGGGGGGATCAGGAGTGGAATTTTTTTTGTTGGGCGCATATCACATGAACGTTTCTTTCTTCTGTCCAGTTATATTCGGAGTTACCTTTTCAGTAAAGGGCTTTGTTAACCTTTTGGTTCTTTATTAGGATGGTTTTGCTCTCTTGTTCCATATTTTCTAAACTCGAGGATCTTATGGCATAATTTTGGTCTATGTGGAACACTTCTGCACGATGTTACATTCGAAAGACAGGCTCGTCCTTAAATTTTGCACACCAGTGTATTTACATTTAGTTAGATACCTGTGATGTTTGATTATAATTGCATAACTAATTATCTTGTAAATGGTTGGTCGCAGAGTTGTGGTTCCAGTTTAAGAAATGAATTGTTAAGGTGAATCCGATAGGTTTTCAGGCTGTGGAAATTTTGGTTGTGTACTACCTGTCTTTTAACATATACAAAACATAAATTTTTATGCGTGCCCTATGAGGAAAATGTTTATGAGAAAAATATTTTTTACAGACAAATTAGCTAAAAAATTCTTCTCAGAAACTCTTCTGACAAAAATTATTTTAATTTTTGAGGATCCATACAAAAACTATCGTTAAAGACAAGTATATATTTAAGTTTCAAAGTTAAAGTAATTTTTACCAAATATTCATATAGATACATTGGTTTCAATCAATCTCTTTAGCAGAAATGGATTTATTTAACGAAATTAAATTCACATATAGTATCAAAAATCGAAGTTTTTGATCATTGTTTTGATCGTGTGAAAAGTGGTTTAAATTATATACTGTTGATCATTTTCTTCAGCTCCAGTTTTGCATAGTTTTAAGAACAATGTTCCAATTACTTGAAATTTACTAAGTGGAATTATTTTCTAAAAATTATTTCCTAATTATTTCTTGCCTAAACTTCAGCAAGAAAATTAACTAACATTATAATCATCAGGAATGAAGTTTAAAACAAAAAGGATTGGATTTATAACAAATATGTTTTAGAACGTCAGTCAGGTCACATTTAGTCTTCAGAAATCAAGAGTTTAGAAAGCACAAAATAGTTTACATATACTTAACATATGGCTTAATTATAACCAAACTATTTCGTTTGAAAGTACAACTAAAATTTTAAAATATTGTTACGGATTTCGCATTTATTTGGTTATTTATTTAGAACTGTAATTAAAATTCCTTTATATTTCCCCGTGCAACGCAGACGATTTTTGAAGAGAAAGCTACGTCGAAAAAAAAAATAAGAATAAAAGAACGCGTGCATTTAATGCTTAATAAATAAATATCTCGTAATTACTGTTGCCATCCAGAAAAGTCTAGAAAAATCGAGATTGTTCTAATGATAATTAAAAAGCTTATAAAAGCCGAATAACACACCTTATCTCAGTTGTTGTTGTTGTAGCTGTAAAAAGCGAACTGCTGTTTGTTTACTTTATGCTGTAGCGATTTCGCTGTGAGATAGAATTAGTTTATCGGTTTTGAATTGAGTTTTGATAAACGTTTGAGATATTGTGACATTGGGCGAATATCTCTGAAGATATATTTCAGCATTTTGATTTATTTCTTGTGGAAAGAAAACATTTTTGTGAACTTTTTAACGACTTGTGCATTCAATCCATAACGAACCCGTACGCACACAACAATATTATATTTAAGAGCACTATTTAGCATATTTCAACTATTCGTAAGCTGGAGCAGTTTGATTAAAATAATTTGCTTTTAATTATTGTGATTTATATTTACCAGTAATTATATTTAAAAAAAATATTTGAGAACATGAATTTCATTCCACGTGTCGCGTCACCTTTTTAGATAAAAATACACTCTTGGTAAGGCAGGCGAAATGCTTTAATGTTACCTTAACGGTCAATTTCTTCTGGTAAATGCAGAATATTTAGAATTCGTACATGGGTTTGCCCCATGTGGTAAGGTGAATACCAGCCAGTTCCTCTTAGAAAGTCCTCAGCAAAAGTTTTCTTAAGCAGATAGACCTAGTTTGCTTTGCAGTATTTAAAGAACCTAATCTTCTCCTATAAGGTATTTCACCTTCTTCGTGTGTCTCCGGGGTGTAGTGAGAGGTCCGTAGTTCGAGTCCCGGCGAAGGCGTTGCTCATTTTTCACAACTCCTGCTTCGAAATAACCTAATGTCTCTACACTTCTAGTAAAAGTACTTCAAGGAAATCGCTGCTAAAGCCAGAATGCATACTACACTGGTGTGCAAAAATTAAGGACGAACTCGAAAAATTAGCATATCAGCTGAACGAAGAGGCAGAGCGGACAGAAAGACCAATCAGGAGATTAAATAAGGTGATGTACGGTAGCACAGGCGCAGATATGCAGGTAGACGTAATGGGGGAGTATCTGAGTAGTATAAAGCATGTTGTCGGTGTAAGATCAGTATTTCTGGCAAAGAGATTGCACGCCGTATAGCAGTTAAAATCACACCGAGTTGCTGCCTCAGCGAGAAATGGCGAATAATTAATCTGTTAGACGACATCTGGATGCTTTTACCCGAAGTCGAATCATTGGGAAGTTGGAGGATGGCCGCAGTGTGACAAGTGTGGCTGCAGAGTTCGGAATTGCTCACAGCATCGTTTCACAACTTTGGCGACAATTTCAAACTACAGGAACAGCTATCCGGGGGTTTAGTAGTGGTCGTCCACGAGGAACCACACCCGCAGATGACCGGTATATTGCCTTGCAGGCCTTATGATCTCAAAACCCTTTGGAAAGAAAAATGGATCTCTGATACGACAGGCAGACGCACCTTTTTATTTATTCCAACTCCTTCAAGAAATCTAATATCTACTGAACGTGCAATCACAATTCTACTCACAGGTCATGGTCCATTTCCTTTCTACCTGCATAGATTTGGATTACATTCTTCAAGCCAATGCATTTGTGGACACGATGGAACAATAGACCATTATCTGTTTCACTGTGAAATTACTAAAGAATTTCATCTTAAACCATATAATGCAACATCTGCTCCTCTTTGGTTCAAGCAATTTAAGAAAAGTAATATACTTCGTAAAAAATTGCAGTCACTTTTAACTTATCTATCTTTAAATTGTGACAATCTCAAAGCGCCATAAATATTTACATAGCTTACTCCCTCCCACTTGGGAACTTCTGTAAACTAAGGATTCATACTTTCTCAAAACTTCGTGTAATATGAAATCATCATGATTTTCCTGAATTTATTAATGTAGAAAATTTAATTATCCTAATTACGTCCTCTCTAATTTTACTGTCTTCATAATTGTACATGTTTATATGTCAATTATCTTGACTTCAATTAATTACTACTCAAATATTTTTAATTTAAAGACTACAACTCAAGGACTGTTCTTTTCATATATTCAAGACATACTTTTCTGCTCAAGGATTGTTTACCTTTTACCTTTTACTTATCTCTACAGTTACAGACTACTAAATTATTTCTAGACTGATTTAATTTTTTTCTATATTTAGTGTTTT
>KK116299.1:265892-286953 GCA_000611955.2 Stegodyphus mimosarum
AGAGTTGTTGGAGAGTGAAGATATTGAACACATGGATTGGTCGGCAAGGTCTCTGGATCTAAATCCCATCAAGCATGTACGGAACTTACTAGGGAGACCCGTGGCAGCACGTAACTTATCGCCAGTAACGATTCCGAAACTGCGATTGGTGCTACAAGAGGAACGAGCAGCAGTGTCTCAACAGCTCATTAACAACCACATATCCAGCATGTACAAATGATGTGAAACCTGTCTAGCAGTCAGGGGAGATCATATCCCCTATTAAAGACCGGATGTTTCTTGCTGGACACCCATCACAGGGATGTTTCGGCCTTCAGTCGCATTGCGCTCCATGCTACTTTTTCAATAAGGCTTCTTTTTATCCCACTGATTTCTCTTTTAGTAAGTGTTGCTTACATTACTCCTGTCCTTACGTATTGGGGATCTTACGGTATTAAATGTGTTGATTTGGAAAGCTTTTGTACAAAGTTATATTGAAAAAACCGTTTCGTCCTTAATTTTTGCACACCAGTGTATTTTAACTCAAGCCAATTCTTTTAGCAAACTTTTGTTAAGATCCCAACTCCCCGAAAAGGCAGCTTTATATCTCTCTGATCAGGTGGCTCCTAGATGGGAAAATTGTTATTGACTCTGACTCCCTACCAAAAGGCCCGAGTTCGAATTCCGGATAAGGCAGAGATGTAAATTACCTGTCCCTTCACAGAAGGTAATGGTGATTGTCTATAAAAGTGCTTCCATAATAAAACGACCACCGCTCTTAGCCTTAGAATACTGTTTTAAGAATGCAATCTTGCATAAGGACCTCAAATCACAATTATTCGGGAATTCGTCAAAGCAGAAAATGAAAAATTCTACAAGCGTGAGCAACGTGTTTCATTCTATGACATTCTGAGTTACGAAATTATTCTAGAAGACATGTATGTAAGACTCTACATTACTCAACACATATATATGAAAACCTAAACTTCTCTTCTCCTAGAGTGCGTTTCCCTGAGATAAGCATCTTTCTATAGATATACTATTATGCTCCATTTTTCTGCAAATATTTTATTTCAAGTTTCTCATTCCTTATGACATATATAATGTTTCAGTAACTTATGGCATTGTTGTGCTTGTTATAACTTATGGCAAGGAGTATATGTTTCATAATTTCTCAAATTTGTTATTGCATTATATGGAAACTGTGTATTTGTGATTTTGTCAGCTTGTCCTACTTGTTTAATGCAGTTCAAGAACCGAGAACTACTCGTAGTTACAAGAACTATGAACTTTTAATGTGCTTTTTCATTCACTACAAGCAACTTTTTAAACACACAATTAATTCATTATACAGATTTTCGCAGCTGTGTTAAAATCTCTTAGATTTTATCACAGCTGCGAAAGTGTATGTATTTCGATAAATACTTAAGTGTATGTATTTCGATAGTGCAACTCAAATATTGCAATTTCTCTGCTCCAGCTTCTGAGGACTTTTATATTTTTCATAGGCGATGTGCCTCTTTTCTGTTACCAGCATATGAGTTCCACTTCTCTACTTAGGAATTACTTTACTTAGCACTTAACAGTTGAACGTGTCTTATTATGATCACCTAAGTTACATTAAAACATGTTAGATACCTGACAGTGCAAGAAATACTCTTAGCAATCCAAACGGGGAAAAATTCGTATAAGGATTATTGCTGTTCTAATTTTTTAAAAACTATAATTTTAAATGCTTTCAAACGCTACAGATTTAATAGTAATACTAATAATACTTTTATATTATTTAATTTCGTAAAAATAATAATGAAGAATGAATAATATTTTTTAATGTTAAGCTGTTTGCAATTAAATAGATCACAGAACTTGAGCAAGATAAATAGGTCAGATGCTGCATTATAACATCACGCAGAACGTTTGACAAATCCATTTTCAACTAAATGCCAAAAATGAATCTGTCTGATGTTACAAAGGAGATCAAAAACTGGTTTAAATGGAGGTCCAGTGAAATCTGACTGTAGAATTTAATTATAATTTATGATAATGAATTTAAAACAGATTTCTAAATCATTGGTTAGCCATCACTGGTCACTGTTTAATCTGTTTAATAGATGCATTAACTCTGAATTTTGTAGCAAAAAATTCTGTTTAGCATCAGAACTTCTGAACATTAACAATAATTTTCAAAATTATTCAGTCAGAGAAAATTTGTCTTTAGACATAGTGCTGCCATCTATTAACGTAATTTAGCAACATTCGAAGTATTAAACCATGAAAAACTGTTTTCATTAATATTTCATATTCTATCATCTTTCATGCAAGTTTGCAAAAGCTCGTATTTAAGCGAATACATATCTATACCCAGGTACTGTGAGAATGTTTAAATAAATATTTATACTTATACTTAAAACCTAAAATACGCCATTAAATATTATCTACTCTTATTTTCTTCTATTCTCCGAAATTGTGTCATTACTTTATTACGATTATTTATTTATAATTCTTATCATTTCATTACACTGCATTTTATTATTAAAAATTCATTTTGAAATTTATCTTATTTAAATGCAATTAACGTAATCATCTTGCAAATAAGATATCATTCTGTTTCTGTCAACCCATTTTAAACACAATTTGGACTTATATTTAGATTATTCATTTAATTTTTCCATTACTTAATACAAAATCTTTCATTCAAAATAGATATACAGTGGAACCTCGACATACTTCATTAATATGTTCGAGATCCTTGAATGTATTACCAGTATACCAAACGAACTCTCCCAATAAGAAATAAAGAGAAAATAATTAATCCGTTCGTTTTTATTAAAAAAAATCCATTTTTACTTCCTTGTACGAAATAAGGGAAGTATAGTAATCATAAAAAACTTCGGGTATCCTATTTCAACGAAGATATCCATTTTGGCCATTCTCAATTCCATTTGAACTATGTTTTTGCGTGACATCTGTACGTACGGACAGAATAAAGGACTCTTTTTAACAAACTGGCTTGTGAAATGGATTTAAAATATATTCAGAAGAGGTTTTTACGTGACGTCTGTACGTTCGTATGTATGTATCTCGCATATCTTAAAAACAAGTAATATCAGAACATTGAAATTTTGTGCATGGGACTGCTATAAAATGTAGATATGCACCACCCTTTTTGGTTGCAATCGGCCTCACCAAAAGTAGTATATAAATATATATGTACACCCATACTGTTACTCGGCTCCGCTAAGTTAAGTTTTTTGTTCTAATATTTTGGTAAACTGTGCATTTTTTAGCTTTAAATGTGATTGAATTATATTGTTCTTATATTCCGGTTAAGGTTTTTATGCCTTTAGTTAATCTGCATGTAATAGTTGTAGAATTATCAACAATTTAAAAATGGTTAAGTTCCACTAAGCCTAACGACGTCGCCATTTGTTTACATTTAAAACTTAGTAGCGTATTGAATTAAATCGCTTCTGTACCAAATTTAGTGTCTTTTTGCCGAGTGGTGCCAAAAGTTTTCTGCACCGAAAAATCTGCCTTTCTGCCTAATTTTAATTAATTTAAAGTCTAATTTTAATTGCAAAAAATTTTTTTAATGGTTTTTAACTCTATTTATTGTTTTAGGATTTTCTGTATGTTACAATTTTTAATGAAGATGTTATGAGTTTTTTATATATTTTCTCCTTGCCACGAAGTGAGAAATGAATTGATTGAATGAGAACTATATCTTTAATGAAATTCGGAGAAATAAGTTTAAATGAAATGTCGCAAAAATTGTGCATAATTTAATAGGCCGTCCAAGGAAGTCGTGGTGTCAACATCAGATTTTTTATTATTACAACATTGCTTACTATTAAAATACAAATGCAATGGGGGGAGAATACTGTAAGTAAATATTTTTCTGCTATCATACCAAAAGCAATTTTTCAACATGCTGTAACGTCTCTGATCTGTGGTAATAGATTTCATACTCTTCGCAACTTCGTCAAACGCGGAGGTTCACTATTGTCACTTGTACAAAGGAGTCTTATATTTATTTTCAATTTGTTATTTTATCGTGGTCAGGGAAAATTTCTGCTTGATGGCGAGAATTATATCGACAGGGTATCGTTATCAGAAAGTCTTGGACATTTCCCTCTTTATCTGTAAAGTTACACTTTTCTGTTAAAATTTCCTGTCGTATCTTTATACTGTTTCTATAATTCTCACTATTCTCCTTAACGTCACTTTAATCTCTTTATCTTTTTTCATTCGTGTGCTGCAAAAACGAATGGTTTTTGTATCTGTCATCGTAGTATGTTATATATATAATCATGGCTTAATTTCAGACGGAGATCGCCTGAGATAATTCTTAGATTTTGAGTGGAACTGTAATTACAGCCGGAGTTCCAAATAAGACTAGGTTCGATAATTTGTTTTTTATTTAGTTATTTATTAAATTACAGAAATTTAACAACTAATTAAATTTCTATTTATCCCCTTACCTTTTTAAAATTTTAATTTAATTAATTTAATTTTTAGTTATTTTAAATTATTTATTTATTTTTATTTATTTCTTCCTTCCTGACTGACAGTCTTCCACAGGGTTCCGGCACTTTTAATTATAGAAATTAAGCCCTGATATACAGTATTATGTGCAGCTATGTACAGTATATACACTCTTAGACAAAGAAAACAACGCACCAAGAAGGAGTTATCCTAATGGGACGAAAATCGGTAGAAGTGATGTACATGTGCAGAAAAACAAATGATTACAGTTTTAGAAAAATTGAATGATTTATTGAAGTGCTAGAGCTTCACAAAGTGAAAAAGTCAGTAACGCGTTTGTCCACCTCTGGCCCTTATGCAAGCAGTTATTCGGCTTGGCATCGACTGATAAAGGTTGCGGATGTCCTCCTGAGGGATATCGTGCCAAATTCTGTCCAACTGGCGCCTTAGATCGTCAACCTCCCGAGCCGGTTGGAGGGCCCTGCCCATAATGCTCCAAACGTGCTCAATAGGAGGGAGATCCGGCGACCTTGCTGGCCAAGGTAATGTTCGGCAAGCACTAAGGCAAGCAGTAGAAACATGTGCACTGGGGGGGCGGGCATTATCTTGCTGAAATGTAAGCCCAGGGTGGCGTGACATGAAAGGCAACACAACGGGCCTTAGAACTTCGTCGACGTACCGCTGTGCTCTAAGATTGCGACGGATGACAACCAAAGGGGTCCTGCTATGAAATGAAATGGCACCTTAGACCATCACTCCTGGTTGTCGGGCAGACAGGCCGTTAGGTTGGTATCACACCGCTGTCCGGGGCGTCTCCAGACTCGCCTTTGCTGGTCATCGGGGCTCAGTTCAAATCACTGAAGACTATTCTGCTCCAGTCAGTGACATTCCAGTGCGAATGAGCCAGACACCACTGCAAACGAACTTGACGTTGTACAGAGGTCAATGGTAATCGGCGCAAGGGGCTCTATGACCTCAGCCCCCTTTCTGTGAGCCGTCTATGAATGGTCCTTGCGGTCACTGAAGCACTAGTTGCACGTACAATCGATTATAATGATGCATCTGGGGCTGTGAGTGCCGCTCTGACGATTGCTCGGTCTTCACATTCCGTCGTTTCTCTAGGCCTAGCGCTTCCTTGTTGACGCTGTGTGCGGCTATGGTTCACCCATTCCTGCCAACATCGTCTAATAGTGGCATCGTTCCTGCTCAAATGTCGAGCTATTCGCCGATAAAGCCAACCGGCTTCTGAGCCCAACTACACGACCTCTCTCAAATTCTGACATCTGCGCATATCGTTCGCGCAACCTGTATGTGAGACATAGTTACTGTCTACCAGAGTACACGGAATGAAATTCGTGAAGAATTTATGACCTGGAATCGTAATTTCTCCTCTTAAATATCCTGCCAGTTGCGCAGATCAGATGCGCTGTAGCGACAACCGTTCATTCATTGGCAGCCAAAATGTAAAATTTTGCATTTTCCGTCGAAACCTGTATGCATATCAATTTGTGTCCAATTTGCTTTATATCTTCTCGGTGCGTCGTGGTGCATCTTTTTTTTTTTGGGTCTAAGAGTGTATTTATTTACTGCATTTGTATTTTAATAGCAATAGTTTGTCAAAATAATAATAGCAACAAGGTTTTTTTTATAACAGCGGTTTTAATTATTTGCTCTTTATTTTTTATTGGAAAAGTTCGCTTCGCAACTTTAGCCGATTTAATAGTGCTTTTGTTTTTCATCACAGGAGAGCAAGGTGCTCGTCATATGGTATACGATAAACACCCAAATCCCGGATACCCATGCCATCATCATACATTTCAACAATCTCTTCTTTCATATCTATGGTGATCCTAACAAATGTCTTTGCTTCTTCACTCTTCTTGTTAACTTTTTTAAAATTCATTGTTAATAAATTTACAAAAAAAATTACGAGAGTGAAAGCAAAATTGCCCAAACCTCTTCCCCTACCATCAAACCTCAAAAGGACATCCAACTGATAAGTATTTTCAGTACCCTTAGGCCGCATAGTGACTATACACGTATACAAGCATCCATGTCTTCCTCGAGATTCAAACTCGGGCCTATGGATACGGCAGCTAGCGTCGCTAAGCCCTATATCGAAAACGAACCTGCGGTCTTGGACTTATTAAACGAAAATATACCAATTAGATTTGTCAACATAAGTGATAGACCAACTGCTTTAAGAAAAGGAGAAGAAATTGCTTCATACTTTATTGTTACAAACATCCATGAGGTTCCCTTGATTGCAGGCAGCGTCCGAGTAATTTAAATATTTAATTACGGCACATAATTAAATGTTTCTCAGTTATATAAATCAAGAAGAATGGCTGTGCATTTGTCTTTTATACAAATTTAATGTTTTATTAAGATCTTGATGAAACTTGGTGCACTTCACCTTCGAAATAAGAGTAAGGTCATTGTCTACATAAGATTTCTGAAAAACCAACTCGAGAAGTCCGCATTCTAATATAGGTATCTTTTACGTTAATTTAACGAACTTTTGATAAGAAATTCACATCAGTTTAAAATCTTTGTATTGCACTCTGCAAAGCGTAAAATATTTATGTTTCAAATTTAAAACTTGGCGATATAAAAAAAGTGTGTTGCCACTTTGGAAACGCAATATATTTATCGAATTTAATAATAAAAATGTGTTGCCACCGACCAAATTAAAATATTTCTAAGTGTGACGGATTACAGGAAAAACTATTTAGACACACGGCAGTGTGTCAGCCAAGTTCGGAACAGACGGAAAAGAAAACAGAGAGACACCGACTTCTGTATCTTACAGGAATCATTTCAAGCTACTTTCGACACCCCTATTACTCAGAAACTAGTAGACCTACAAATTTACAATTTTGTATGTCTAATATAGAACTCCCTTAAACATCCAAAAATCTAGAATCCCAAATTTCACTACTCTACTTCTATTAGGAGATAGTATTTTTTTGCCTATTTATTTCCTAACATAAATATAATGTACAGTACAAGCAAGAACATTTATGAATACAAAAACGTAAGTGATGCCATTCACAAAAAGGGTAATGTTATTTTTAATAGTTCGATGGCTTTGCCGCAACATCCTCCCCACCCTGGTCAACCTCCAGGGGGATGACCAGCTGCACCGGTCGGGTAATGGTATGTCCATTGATGCGTAGAACACAAGTACGGACTTTCTTGTCGCGGCCAAGGATTAGCTCCTCGACACGTGCCTTTTTCCAAGTGTGGCGAGGTCTAACATCTTCTTGTAGTAGGACAATGTCCCCTTTACGGATTTTATTTGTTTCAGATGGATTCCGCACTTGATGAAATGTACGCAAGTCCATCAGATATTCCTTTTGCCATCTTTTCCAAAAGGAGTCCATCAAATGTTGACGATTCTTCCACATACGATTTAAATTTGTTTCAGGATTTGTGGGGCTGGAAGGAATAGTAGTTAATTTCTTTCCTATGAGGAAGTGCGAGGGTGTTAAAGCTTCCTCAGAGTCATCTTTTATTCCATATTCATGGACAATCGGTCTACTGTTAAGAGCGGCTTCAATATCACATAATACAGTGATCAAACCAGCGTCATCCAAAAGAGCCTTACCTAATGTTTTCCGAAGGCATTGCTTAATTGAGCCTATCATTCTTTCCCACCATCCTCCCCACCAAGCCGCTCGTGGGGCGATGAATTTCCATTTGATGTTGTGGTGGGCATAGAATTGTTGTACCTTGGCAGAAGATATAGTATCCCAGAATAATTTCAGCTCTTTGTCCGCAGCACAGAAAGTTGTGGCATTATCAGTATACACCGTATGAGGAAGTGAACGTCTAGAGACAAAACGTTGTAATGCAAGTAGGAAGACGTCAGTACGCAGATCGGAAACTAATTCTAAGTGGATAGCTCGGGTTGTAGCACATGTAAAGATGACAATGTAAGCTTTTGTAACGAAGTTGTTATTTTTTACGTAGAGTGGTCCAGTAAAATCCATTCCGGTAGTTTCGAAAGGAGATGACTTTTGAATTCGCTCAGCTGGTAATGGAGCTTCTATCTGTTCACTTCTCTTTTGTTTCAGTACTTTACATGGAAGGCAAGTCTTTAACACCTTTTTAATGGCGTGCCTTGCTCTTAATATCCAATATTCTGAACGAAGCTGAGAAAGTACAATCCGAACACCGAGATGATGCATTCGTAAATGTGTTTGGCGTATCAGTAGGGTTGTAAAATGATGAGAACCTTCCAATAATATGGGATGTTTTTCAGCATGAGATAAATCAGAAAATTGTAGTCGACCACCAAGAAGTATAACATTGTTCTTGAAAAAGGGGTTAAATTTTTTTATCCTTGATTTCTTAGGGAGTGATTTTCCTGTCAACAGAGCTTCATATTCTGAAGGAAAGGATTCTTTTTGAACGGTCTGTATCCAATAAATACGAGCTTGATTTAATTCTGTGGCAAGTAACTCACCCACTAACTTTTCTTGTTTCCTACAGTTGTGAATAAAGCGAAAAATCCAGGATGTTACACGTAGCAATTTAAAGTAAGAACTGTAGTTTGTAGCATTTATGATTGGTTGAGTAGATACGATGTGAAGGGTCTGAACTTTTTCTTTCTTTCTTTCTAAGTTATGACTGTAATCTGTAGAGATAGTATCAGAATGAGGCCAATATTCTGGAGATTTGACTAACCATGGAGGGCCGTTCCACCAAATTTTTAGGTTTTTTAGTGTTGATGGTGAAACACCTCGAGAAAGTTTGTCAGCTGGATTGTCTCTGCCAGGGCAATGTCTCCACTGTGAAGGATTAGTATAGGAAATAATTTCTGTTACTCTGTTGCTAACAAAAGTTTTCCACTTGTTGGGGTCACTGCGTATCCACCCTAAGACAACTTGAGAATCACTCCATAATGTTGCATTCGACGAACATATATTTGTTTCAGCACAGAAATATTGTAACAAACGTGCTCCCATTAGGGCCGCTAAGAGCTCCAAACGAGGTAAGGTAACTTTCTTTATAGGAGCTAGTTTGTTGCGACTACACACTAAATGCACATTCGTTTGGTCACCTTTAAAAGTAACAATGTAGAGAACTGAACCATAGGCACGTTCAGATGCGTCACAAAACACATGAATAGCAAAGGGAACATGTGATGAAATGCCTATGCATCGAGGAATTTGAAGGGAGCAAATGTCATCAAGTTCTTTTACAGCTGCATACCATAAAGTTGATAAATTAGCAGGTAGTAATTCATCCCACTTGATTCCAAGAATCCATGTATCTTGGAATAAGATTTTCCCAAGGATAGTAAATGGTGAAAAAAGTCCTAAGGGATCATAAAAACTAGCAATGCAGCGGAGTAACCATCTCTTTGTAAGTGGTTTGTCTGGGGTAGAAACACAGAGGGAAGTCTTGAATGCATTCTTCAAAGTATCAGAATTTGTATTCCAGCCAATACCTAAGACGGTTGTTTCCGTTTTGTGAGATTCTTCATGTGTTTGTAGTACATCTTTGAGTTTCAAAGAGTTTGTAGCCCATTTTTCCATAGGCAGTTTCATTAGAGCCATTAAATTCTTGATCTCGTGATATAGCATTATAATGCGTGATTCAGTTTCCATACTAGCAAGAAAGTCATCCATATAGAGATGTTTATCTATCATTGATGCAGCAATTGGAAATTCTGTGATATGTCTTGCAGCCAATTCTCGTGTGGCAGCACAGAGTAAAAACGGACTGCAAGTAAGACCAAATGGTAAACGAGTAAATCTATAAACAGTTATTTCATCTGTAAAGGTAGTAGGTTGAGATGAATCAGATTGTAATTTGTACCAAAAAAATTTTGTGATGTTCCTATCGTCTTTATGTAGTGACAACTGTAAGAAAGCTTGCTTACCATCACATGTAACAGCGAATTCATGCAATCGAAACCTTAGTAGACAACCAATAGTTTCAGGAAGAAGATTCGGGCCAGCTTCCAAGATATCGTTCAGTGAAGGCATTCCTGGAGCATGCGAGGAAGCGTCGAACACAATCCTCCACTTGGTTTCAGATTGCGTTTTCTTTCTTACAGCATGATGAGGAAGGTAATATACTGACTTCTCATTGGATTCATCTATGGAACATACTTCAACATGTTTTTGTTCAATGTAATTCAGCATGCATTTGTCATATTGTGTCTTGAACACATCACTAGATGCAAGTCTTTTTTGAAGAGAATGAAATCTGTTTTCCGCTATAATTTTGTTTGTAGGCAAAGGTGTGAGCAATGGCTTTTTAGGTAGAGACACAATTCTTCGATTGTCCTCAGTGTTGTAAGTTTTGTGAAATTCTGATAAAATTTCTTCATCGCGAGTAGTCATTTTTCGTTTCTGCGCATCTTGTATCGCAATGGTGTCTAATTCCCAGAAACGACGTACCTGATCATTTAAACAATCAGTTTCAACTTGCACACAAACTTGATGGACAGAAGTCTTGTCTGCGATTGTAGTATGCGTTCTTGTTCCACTAAGAACCCATCCAAACACTGACGGTATCAGAACAAAAGATTCTGAAAGCTTGATTGGAGCTTCTGCGGAAACAATTTGCCAATAATGATCACCACCAATAAGTATTTCTATGGGCAGTGAAGAGTCATCCGGTGGATCAGCAATTCTCAATCTTTTCTTCTGAGCAAAGTGAACTATTTCTGGTGGAGCAGTAGGATGTGTAGTATAGGAATTGGAGCTTTCAAATGCGGAGATCGAAAATGTTTGGTTGCTCCACAAACTTGAAAGTGACAGTTGAACACATCTACGTTGTTCTTGTGAAGTAAAAGATTCAAATGCTTGAACTAAAAGTGAGGCGGAACTGACAACTTTAAGCTTAAGTTTTTCAATGAGGTTTGTGTGAACAAAACTTGCTTGGCTACCACCATCTAAAATGCAGCGTGTTAATTTAGTAATGCCTGTGGGGCCAGTAACATACACACGAGCAGTTTGCAAATGTGTGAAAATAGTTTTAGGAAAGGTTATGTGATTTACAGCACTGCTAGTTACCCGCAGTTGATTGTTTTCAACAGGAGGACAAATAGAAACATGATGCCTTTTCTTGCATTTAGTGCATCGTGCAGTATTTTTTCTTGGGCAGTTTGAAACTCTATGACCACGGTTAGTACACAGAAAGCAGCGATTTGAAGTTTTAAGTTTCTGAACACGAGTATCATAGTCTGTAACAGTTTCACAATATTGAGGCCAATGTCCTGTAGTATCACAAAATGAACAAAATGGCGAAATTTTCTAACGTTTATTTACTGTTTTGGAATTGATACTAAAATTTTCTACCGTGAACTTTGCGGTGTGATCAGAAAAAGACGTACCTTTAACTCTTTGTGTTGCAATTACACCTTCCACTTCTTCTGCCAGGAACTGCATCAGTCTAGTAATATTACCTTCATTTAGCTTTTCACGCTTGGCATAGATAATCCAGCGGCAACAAATATCATTGATAAACGCACGAATAATTTTTGGCACTAGAATTCTACCGTATGCTTCAATATTCTCACCCAGAGCAGTTAAAGCTTGAATTCTCCTGTTACATTCTATGTAAAGATCATTTAGATGCGTAGGAGATGGGTCTTGAATAACAGTTAAATGTTCTAAGTAATCTAAGTGTGACTGGATAATTCGATCTTTATTTCCGTATCTTTCCTTTAACAATTTTTTTGTTGTTTCATAGGTGTCTCCTATTACACTAATTCCATCAACAAGGCGTTTAGCTTCACCATCTAAATAACCTCTGAGGAAAACATGTTTATCAATAACAGAAAGATGTGGATTGGCATCTATAGAAGATATAAACTGTTCCCAAAAACATTGCCACTGTTCAATTTCTCCTGTAAATGATTGTAGTTTAATTGTTGGCAATTTAACTGTATATGATTGAGCCACAGGCGCTGTAGTAGAAAGGTCGCCAAATTTCATCGCCAAATCATTGGTATCCATATTGGAAGCAGTAACATTATTTGCAGTTAGCGATAATTTGTTCTGAATAATTTTTTGTGCTTTGAAAACTGCGGATTCACCAGTATCTATGTAGTTTTCACACTGCAAATTATCATTTTCGTATTCATCGTCAGAAAGAAAATTGTGAATTTCGTTATGTATTAGTTTCATATCATTTAAGGCAGCTGTTAAACGATTAGAAATATATTCAATCTTTTCAATTGAGAAATCATCGTTCAAAGTATCAATTTCAGTAGAAAAGCGAGAAACATTACTTCGCACGGCTTTCCGCTTTCGTTTTAGTTGCGTCATTTTGTCTACAGCTTCAGCGGTCGGCGCCATTGCTCGAGTAGTAGAGAACACAAAACAAAACTACGCTTTAATGTCGGGAGTAAAATAATTCAGCAAAAATAATCCAACAGTAGGAAGTATAAGTTCAAGGTCCTGTTTCGTAAATGGTTATTTCGGCACCAAATATTAGGAGATAGTATTTTTTTGCCTATTTATTTCCTAACATAAATATAACGTACAGTACAAGCAAGAACATTTATGAATACAAAAACGTAAGTGATGCCATTCACAAAAAGGGTAATGTTATTTTTAATAGTTCGATGGCTTTGCCGCAACAACTTCTTATAGTTATGGAATTATTAAGGTCTAAAAAAATCATTTTTGTCACTCACTGACGGATCAAAAACCTAGAGTACTTCTAAATGCCAGATACTTCAAATTTCGCATCAAGGTAGATCATTAGCCATTATACACAGAAAAATTCTAAACCTTCAAAAAACTACATTATTATCAACGTTAAACCAAATAATATTGATAACGAGCATTTGACAACGTTACCAATAGATAGCATTGAAAGCGATCGCCGGTTTCCGCGCCACTCAGATGCTAATCAACTCTACCGAATGTGGAGAATAAAAACCCGTTAATAATAGATGAATCGGTAGCGCATAGGTAGAGTGCAGGACTGGATCTCCTTTCATTTTGGTAATGGATTCGGGCCTAACTACAGCGATATCGCGAAAAGAATGTAAACAGCTTCCAAATGACAAAGCGTTGCCGTTCAGTATCTCAAATTTAAGTAACGAAACAGATACCAGATGCAACTAAAACAATAGAATAAAAAAAGGAAACGTGAAACTGTACTTTAAAATAAGATCTGAACATGTATATTGTTTAAAAATTAAAAACAGCTGTTTAAATTTATTGTTTACACTTTTACGCCCCTTTAAAAATCTAAAACTTCAAAAAACTATATTATTATTGAGGTTAAACCAAATAATGCGTGGCAACGTTATCGATAAGTAGACAACATGTCAAAAAAATGCCACACACTGAATGGACTACGCGCTCTAACTTTTCCACTGTTATGAAAAATACAAAAATCGCTAATACAAAGAAACCAATGCAGTGTAAACGCAAGAACAAAATTGAAGATCACGTATTTGTTTAGACGCTTTTTCTTTTAAGTGTCTAACTAAGAACATAACTTTTAATTTAGCTGTTGAAAAATTAATGACATCATAACAACATAAATGTGAAAAAGGGGCCAACGATGTTCGGAGTAGTCGGTGTCACCGACAGAAGAGTTGAGATCTAACGGATTGCAAGTTCCATAGCAATTCTTTAATCATAGCTGTAGGAATGGGCAACGTTCTTCAATTCATTTAAAAAACAATTTATTACTTTCTAGGATTTCTAACTTGGTAAGTTAATTTCTATTTGGAGTAGTCAAATTTTTTAACTTAATTTATTGACAATTAAAATTGCCAAGTTAAAAATCCGATATCAAAGAAAATAATAGTTTTTTTAAAATAAACTGGAGAACATTCTTACAGCTATGATTAAAGGAACTGCTATGGAATTTGCCATCCGTTAGATCTCAACTCTTTTGTCGGTGACACTGACTACATCGAACGTCGTTTCTCCCGAACTTTGCCATTTTTCACATTTACACAGTCCAGTCACATTAATGTGACCATCTGTCAAAAGCCAGAATAACCACCTTTCGCAGAGCGGACTGCTGCGAGACGTGCAGGAAGAGAGTCACATAGGTCCCTGAAGGTGTTCTCTGGGATGTTGAGCCATGCCGACTCTAATGCCGTGGCCAGCTGCGCTAGATTACGCGGTTGAGGATCCATGGCGCGAACAACTCGATCGAGATGGTCCCACAGATGCTCGATTGGGTTTAAGTCAGGTGAGTTTGCTGGCCAGGGGAGGACGGTAAACTCATCCTGGTGCTCTTCGAACCACGCACGTACACTGGCAGCTGTATGGCACCTCGCATTGTCCTGCTGGAAGATGCCATCATCCTGAGGAAAAACAATGCGCATGTAGGGGTGAACATGGTCCGCAAGGACAGATGCGTACTTGTATTGATCCATTGTGCCTTCCACAATGATCAGTGAACCTAGAGAATGCCAGGAAAACATTCCCCAGACCATAATGCTCCCGCCTCCAGCTTGGACCGTTCCGGCAATGGTTGCAGGGTGGTTCCTTTCAGAGGTTTCACGCCTTATACGCCAACGTCCATCTGTCCGATGGAGCATAAAACGCGATTCATCCGAAAACGCAACCTGTCGCCACTCAGTGGACGTCCAGCTGCTGTACTGGCGTGCAAATTCTAGCCTTCGCCGTCGATGAACAGCAGTCAGCATAGGTGCACGAACCAGGCGTCTGCTTCGGAGGCCCAGACGCAGCAATGTTCGCTGAATAGTACTTTGGGAGACACTTTTGGTAGCCCCTTGGTTCATTTTGGTGGTCAGTTGCTCAACGGTAGCCCGTCTATCTGCCCGAACGCATCTCCGCAACCGTCGTTCGCCTCTGTCATCTATGGCCCGTGGTGCACCACATTTGCCACGTCGCTGATTTTGGACAGTCCCATTTTGCCATGCACGGTACACTTTTACCACGGCGGCACGCGAACAGTTCACAAACTTAGCCGTTTCGGAAATGCTTCCACCCTTGGCCCGAAAGCCAGCCAATGATCCCTTTTGGAAGTCGGATAAATCGCTTCGTTTCTGCATTACGCCAACGATTGAAATGTTTTCCGAAGCCCTCACACACCCTTTATATACGCTCAACTGCACTGTGCTGCCACCTGCCTTCTGTGATTGGTTATTTAACTCTGACATGGAAAGTACGTGGTGGTCACATTAATGTGACTGGACTGTGTATGTTATTGTTATGCTATTTCTTTCAAATTTATTCTGTTATTAATTAACGAACTAATCGGTATAAAACCAATAAACGCAGATTCATTTCAGTTATTAACAATTACTAGTTATAATTATTATTAATTTTATTACCCTGAAAATTATCCATTATACTACATTAACTGGATTCATTAAAATCATATACACTCACTTCCAAAATTTAAGCATGAAGATTTAAAATGCAAAAAAATCAACAAATACTGTTTTTGATTGATACAAAATTCGGCAGGAAAGTAGCTTATATATTTATGCATAAAACAAAATCAATAATTATATACAGAAATGAAAACAATATTAAATTTTTGGCAGTTATCAGATAATGACATACTGGAGACTTAAACAGAATTATGTATAAAGTGAAAATAACCAGCATAAAATAAAAAAAGGGCATTAATAGGGTATGTGATCCCCCCTCATCTGTATACAAAGTTTACACCTCGTGACCATACTTTCAATTAGGTGATCAACCAGCGCAGATTTAAGCAATCGCCATTCTTCTTGTAGAGCAGTTTCCAACTCAATAAGATAGGAACGGGAAATGTGAAGATACATCACGGCCGAGAGCGTCCCAAAGATTTCATTGGGATTAAGGTCGGGCGAATATGCTGGCCACGCCATACGCGCAATCTCTTCACTCTCCAGGTAGTCATCGACGATGTCAGCTCTATGGGGACGTGCGTTATCGTCCATTAAAACAAAAGTAGGGCCAACTACTGCAGCGTACAATCTCACAATGGGTTCTAGGACTTCATCTCGATACTGGACAGCCGTCAAAGAACTCCGTTTAAAGATGTGCAGGTCGGTGCGGTATCCTAATGAAATCACTGCCCATACCATAATGCTTCCGCCTCGGAATGCGTGATGTTCGGTGATGTTTTGGGACTGATTGCGTGTTCTTGTTCACGTCATATCCTTATAAGCTTGTCTTCTGGCTCCAGAGCAAATCTTGACTCATCAGTAAACATGACATTGCCCCAGTCAGACATATTCCAGGCACCACTGTAATCGTGCCCCTCTTGATTTTACGGATAGAGGAACACAAACTCGAGGTACCCGGGCGTACAGTCCACTCATATGTAATCTTCTGGCGTAGAGTAGCTGCAGATATCACCTTACCAATGGACGCTGTAACCATAGATGTGACACGTGTGGAGGTCGCTCTGCGATTCCGCTTGGCTACAATAACAATATATCGATCTTCCGCGGGGATTGTAACTCTTGGGCGACCGGCTACGGGCCTTCGGACAACTGTCTGTGTGGTTTGGAATTGTTTCCATAAACGTGAAATTACAGAAATGATGAACGGCGAAGAAAAGAGCAACATCTGTGATCGACTCTCCTGCTTCAATGGGCCCCACAGCACGCCAGCGCTCAGAATCTTCCATTCGTGTTCTGGAAGTCATAGAAACACGTATGTCTTGAAAACAAATTGTGCGAAAGTTTTAAACACCTTCTATCAGCACTGACAATCAACTTCTGTAACCCTTCACAAATTTGGCTTCTTATAAAACTGCCTTTTTTGCATATTTCTTGACATGAAAGCGCGATTGGCTGTTACCTAACATATTTGCATACTTCCATCTACCTCTGCAGCAAATTGCATCCTCTTCAGTTCTGATAGGCTTCCGGAAATTAGCATTTCCCTCTCCGTGCTTAACTTTTGGAAGTGAAAAAAAGGACATAAAAAGTAAGTGTATATATGATTCAAAATGATGTAACGGTGGAGTTTTTAATATGAGTAGTGTTTAATCTAGCGCAAAAAATGCATTGCTTAAAAAAATGAACTGCATAGATTAAAAGCAATATACACTGCTCAAAATAATTAGAGGATATTGTGAGTTCAGTATGACATAATCACATAATCGGCAATTATTTTTATAAAAATGAAATGAAAGAGGTTAAAAAAGAAAGCTATAACGTTTACAAAGTTTGGAAGTGTGCAAATTTTGTCTGTGACGTCGTCGAAAACTACCCGTTTTATACAAGAAGTGAAAAGCGACCTGCAGCATTCCTTCTGCAGGGAGATTAAAAACAACTGACACGCTTTGAATGTTTTGTGAGAGCGGATATGATGTCTCAGCAAGATAACTGAGTCGGTAGCCTGGAAGATCATTTGTCGTTTAGAAGCAGCTCAAACGCAATCTGTTGTATCGGAAGCGTTAGGAATTTCTCAAAGTATCATTCCCATATTACGGCATCGCTTTTGGGAAATTGGAAATGTTGCTCCAAGATGGCAAGATCGTACACCTGCAACGACTTGAAAAGAGGATGAGTATTTAATACAAACGGCTAGAAGAAACTGCTCTATGAATGCCACTTTCTTGCAACAACAACTTAACAGGGCTAATGGTACCAGAGTTTCCGCTCAAACTGTTTAAACTGACTTTACTATGGATTTGCATACTCGCAGACGCATGGTTTGTGTTTCGTTGCATGCTGTTCGCTGAAGGCAGGCACAGGAGCATCTCAGGTGTGGACGAGAAGTGTGAAGCCACGTGCTCTTCCCGAGCGAGTCCCACTTTAGTGCGCAATCTGATAATAGGCGGATTCTCATCAGGACAGAACTTGATACAGAGAATACTTCTGCATTTTAGTATGATATTGGCCGTTTGGCGGAGGTGGAGTGATGACTTGAGTCGGTATTTATATCAATGGCCGGCCCGACTTGCACATTATCAGGAATGGAGCACTAACAGCTCAGATGAGATCCTCAAATCTGCTGTGGTCCTTTACGACGTAGCAATCGTGGGTGAATTCATTCTCATGAATCATAATGTCAGGCCACATCATGTAGCTAGTGGACAATTTCCTTTTAGACGAAGGAATCCGTCGGATTGGCCAGCATATTCCCTAGATATGAATCCAATAAAACATATTTGGGACATTCTAGTGAGAGGGGTTGCTAGTGCCTTATCACTCCCCAAAACAATTCAGCAATTTAAAAGCTCTCTTCTACAGGAGTAGGAGAGAATACCCAAGTCCCTCATTGATTCCATGCCTTGTAGGTGTGCGACATTGCTTTCGGTCAGGGGAAAACATACTCTTTATTGAAACGCATTTGTATTCCAGAAATCATATTTTATTTGTTTGTATAACAGTGTGCATTTTTTATTTACAGACAAATGTCGATAGTAAAATTTATTATTCCTTTTTCGTTGCATCCTTTTCATTTCTCGTTATCTTACAACACCTCTACATTATATATCAGTCACCTAAAAATTTCCTCATCCGCAATTTATATCCGAAATCATAATATCCATTAACTGCTTTGAGCAATGTGTTTAAGCACCCCACAGCCATTAGGACCTGTTCGTTTTTGACCAAAGTTTATTATTATTTAATGATTTTGTTATTTTTCTATGTTTACTAATGCCTAAAATTCATTTTCAAGTTTTTTTATGGTAAGAAAAAGAGGATTTTATACAATCTTATGTATATTATTACACACATATGTATGTATATATGCATGTGTGTTAGATATAAAATGTAAAAAAAATGTTCTAACTGTAATTTAGCAACAGTAATGTTTATTCCTCATTTTAATTAGGCTACTTCCTCTTCTTGCCCTAATGAATCTAAAATACGCCATCTCGAGATTAATCCATCGTGCCAATTTATGTAAGCGTAGCAATGCATATACATTTTTATATTTTTTCACCAATCAGATTAAAGGAACTATTGACTATATCTAATGCATGGGTGTCTAAACTATGACCGCTTGAGGGCCGCATTGCAAAAAAAAAAAAAAAAAATTGCGGGGCCACACGTGCAATATTTTTTAATAAATTGAAATAAAAATTAGCTCTATGTTGTTTTATTAAAATAAATTTTCTTTTTATAACTAATTTTTTAATTTGAATTAGATACGTACAGGTACATATTTATTAATTATTTGTAAAAGTTTCGTTTCATTTAGTTTGGATTTAATAAAGATGAAAAAAGTTCACATTAATGAGATGGATGAATTCTTTTTTGTTGAACAAGCAAATCGATATCGGCTTCAATAGACGAGGTTGCAATTCGTAATGCATTTTTAAGATGTTTGTAGTGATCTTTGTCCTAGTTTTGTTTTCTGCATGCTTCATTCTTGAAAATAATTGCTCACAAATATAGGTTCTGCTAAAAGCTGAAGACATTAATAAAGCATGATTGTGAAAATTGGGATATTTATCGAGGGGTAAGTAAGCTTTATAAAATTCCAGTAAAGAAACACTTTCAAATTTTTCTTTCAGTCGAATATCACTTTGCAGTTCAATGCATTCATTTGAAGATTTGAAGGTAATTTACTTATATCCAGAGAAAATTGGGTAGGAAATATGTTGACATACTCTTCATTTTTTCGAAAATCTTGAAATCTACTTTCAGACTTTTGAATTAAATAAAAAATTAATGCAGCATATTTTACATATTTTGTTCAACTCACAGGTTTATATGCAGCCAAAGTACTGGAATGTGTCAAATCTTTTATTTGATTGTGCCAATTTTAACTTTCTTTCAAACGCTGTTATTGTTTGGAACATATTATTAATAAGTCAATTTTCCCTTGAAGTCTCAAATTTAAATCATTCAAATGTTCTGTTAAGTCTACTAAAAATGCTAAATCTAAAACCCAATCTTCGTCTTCAAATTCCGTCACAGGTTTCCCTTTTGTTTCCAAAAATATTTTTATTTCAGTTCTTAATTTGTAAAATCTTTTGAGCATTTTCCCCTTTTCTGAGCCATCTCATTTCTATACAATAAATAACATCTGCAAATTCAGTGCCCATCATAAGAAAATCTTGAAATCATCTATAATTAAGTCCTTTTGCTCTTATAAAGTTAATGGTTTTTATAACAACACTTAATACATTAAACAAATACATACACTTTACATTTAAAAATTTATTCACATAAATTGCCCTGATGTACAATACAATGATATGCCATTAAGATCATATTGCCGGCAGGCAACGCCTTCATTATTAAGCATTTTAACGAGTCCCTCATTTTTACCAACCATAGCAGAGGCTCCATCGGTTATGATAGCTGATAAATTTTTCATAGATAAGGAAAACCTATTCATCGTCCTTTTTAATGCGTCGAATAAATCTACAGACTTGGTTGAGTCCTTTAATGATACTAAAGCAGCCATTTTTTCCGTGATATAATGTTCACCGATTCCTCTGACAAAGCTTGCCCCAATTGGTGCCGTATCAGAAGCGTCAGTGCTTTCGTCCATGCTTATGCACGCTATTTTTCAGTACGCAGTTTTCTCGCAATAATATTAATTCAGAAATAAATATTTTTTAGCAAAATATTCTTTCTCTGAACTAGCGTTCATCGCTGCTTCTTCCGCCATTAATTTTTGGTGACAACATCTGATTGCTCCTTTTTTACCACGTGACCCCAACGCTT
>KK116300.1:0-17125 GCA_000611955.2 Stegodyphus mimosarum
CGGATACACCGCATCTTATGTGGTATCCCGGCGATAGATTTCCAGACTAGACTAGACTACAATATATACATCACCACCATAACGCATTATGGTGCATTGTTCGAGGTCTTTTAACGGTATATTCTTCAGTAGGATCATATTCTGTGAGGCTTCTGATAGCTGTATATGGAGAGTTTTTCATTTTTTCAAAGAAATTATGAGCACTTATGAGAATTTGATCATGTATAGGGTAGATATTGAGATCACTATGAATTTGAGCATTTGTAACGTTTACTATGTTTCTGAGGATTTTATTTTGTAAAACATTAATCTTTTGCCTTTCGGTTTTACTGGCTGTAGCCCAGGCAGGGACCGCATATAGGATGACTGGCCGAATGAGAGTGACATACAAGGTTCTCTTCGTACGAAGATTTAATTTTGACTTTCTGCCTATTAATGAGTAGATGGACATGAAAGCAGCATTTGCCTTATTTAAGATATGCAGGATATGGGTCTTGAAGTTGAGAGCTTTATCGATGTGCGCTCCTAAATATTTGTAAGAATCAGCAACAGGAACTAGAGAATTATTAATCGTGATATTGAAGTTAACAGGATAATTTTTCTTGTAACGTCTAAAGAAAACTATGCACGTTTAGATAGATGAGTTGAGAGATATTTTTCAATATTGGCGGTGCTTTTGTATGATATTAACCTGAAGTTGTAACTTGTCCAGAGCATGCTGGGGACTTCTGGAGCTAGTAAGTATAACTGTGTCATTAGCATACTTTAGGATGTTGAAGGAGAATAGTGTTGTCATATCATTAATAAATATTGTAAAAAATATTGGGCATAAAACGGACCCTTGTGGGACTTCCATAACGTTTTTGGTGGATAGAGTATCTCTTGATTTGACTTGAAAGGTTTTTCGCTTTAAGTAGGAATAGATGAGTTTGATAAAGCTCTTTGGCAGTAAGAAGTTAAAAAGCTTGTGTAGTAAGCCTGCATGCCACACTCGATCAAAGGAAAGAGCCTTTCTGATAACGATTGCAGTAAATTTGAACACACTTATAGATGACATTATTTTCAACAATTATAAACTCATCGAAAATAACAGCATCTACCCGAACTGTCTAAAACTTAACAGGACTAATAAAAACAAAACAGAAATAGTTTATCTTGATCTAAGTATTCATAATCTTACAGAAATTAAACTTTTTGATAAAAGAAAAGATTTAAATTTTTCTACTATTTAACTTTTAAACTGGAACTCCAACATATCTAAAAAACGTTATTGCAAATATTATTATTAACCAAATTAGAAGAATTAAACAAGTTTGCACTGAAAGAGAAACTAAAAAGAAGAAATTCTAATTCTGATAAAAATTTTAAAAGAAAATGAAATTCCTATAAAATTTATTAATGGTCTATTAAAAAGTCTGGAGTGGTCTACACTGTATAGTACTTTTTTAAAGTATGAATTTTTTATCTGAAAGGTGTAAAAGAGGATAAAGAAGGATGTTTTAAAGGTTTTATAGGGTTTTTTAATTTTATTATTATTTTTTATTTAATTTTTCTCCTAATTACTATTCTGTCATTAAAACAAGGGCCTTCTGTATTCAAAGTCTTCATGATAAGCCCATGACATGAAGACTTTTTACTTTTTTAACAATAATTCCTTCACTTCCTTTTCCAAGCTTTCTTAAATCTTTTTCTGAAATTTTAAATAAAAAAAAAGTTTTAAAATCTAAAATTCAACTTTATGGATTTTTTACTCATTTGTACAAAACAATTATTAAAAACGTTTTGACTATTTTTAGGAACCCTTTTGAGTCTACCATTTTTAACGAATAATTCATTCTAAAATTTAATTGAAGTTTTACACTGAATGACATTTTTTATTTTCCCTTTTTGTTTTAAAAGAGTCAGAATTTACTTAAAATTTCATTTTAATTAGTAAAATGATCTTTTTTTTCAAAATAAAAAATTTTAATAGAAGTATTAAAAAGTTTTCCTTTTGGTTTCAAAATTCTATCTTTTGTTCCAATTTTTTGCCTTTTGGCCGATTACTTTCTCGCCACAGTATTTTAGTTTCGCCAGTGAAGCCAAAATGGCAAACCTAAACGTCACTACTGTAACGATCTTATTTATAGTTTCGATTGTGCTCTAAATATGAAGTTTTTAGTTACTTCTTGTGAGTTTTAATTTAGTCTGTTCACTAAAGTAATTTTCACTTACGTTTTAAATTCTTTGGATTATGTGATCTTTGTTTCAAGGTAAAATTTTGATTTGAATTTTTCGCTGAAGTATTATATTATTTCACTTACGTTTTCAGTTTTTTAAATAGAACTCTCTTTATTTAAGGTACAAATTCTAATTAGAATTTACTTTGTTTGTTCCTTGCGTTGAGGACGGCCAAAATTTTCGGGTGAACTATTATAATTAAAATACATTGGAATGGTTCATTGGCTAATTCTGGCATAGAAAAGCAAGGATTTTTGTGGAGGAGAGATAGAAATTGATTTCAATGTTCCTCCTTCTGACGCAATGACATTGAAGTTGATTGAATTCCTCTTCTATTAATACAAGAGAGCGATCCGTCACATCACGAACCATAGCACAGCGCATTCAATCTGTAACGCATCATCCAGTGTCTGCGCGTACCATTCCACGCCGTTTACAGCTGAGTGGTCTGTCCGCAAGACGTCCATTGCTTCGTCTGCCCTTGATGCAGAACCACAGACATCTCCGCCACCAATGGTGCGATGAAAGAAGGATGTGGACGATAGAATGGAATGAAATTGTCTTTACTGACGAGTCACGCTTCTGTCTGCAACACCACAATGGTCGGATTCGAGTCTGGAGACACCGTGCAGACAGGATGCTGAACAGCTGCGTTATGCACCGCCCCACTGGTTCTGCACCGGGTATTATGGTATGGGGCGGTATTGGATGTCACTTTCGCGCTCCTCTAGTACGCATTGCCGGTATTTTAAACAGCCAGTGCTGCATCATCGAGGTGTTGGAGCCAGTTGTCCTTCCTTACCTTCAGGGTTTGCCCACAGCCATATTTCAGCAGGAAACCATACGTAGCACGCATTGTCCAAGGGTTCTTCGTCAATCGCCAGATTGAATTGTTTCCCTGGCCGGCTCGCTCTCCGGATCTTTCGCCGATAGAAAACATGTGGTCCATGGTTGCTGAACGGTTGACCCAGATTACATCCCAAGCTGCCACAATAGATCAACTTTGGCAACGTGTGGAAGCTGCTTGGTCTGCTCTACCCCAAGAACACATCCAGAGTCTCTTTGATTAATACTGAGGCGTGTGGCAGCGGTGATCTCCAACAATCACCGCTGCCACACGATGATTTTGAATTACTTTTATTGGATTATTTCGACTTACCAAACCTATAGCATGGATACTTCTGAATGAATTAAAGCCTTGCTTTACAGGCATATTCACATCAATAACAGCATTAACCCCTGAATTAAACATAAGGCATAATTTGCTTGTTTTCATATTTGTATGATATAGGCTTCTGGCCATTTATCTACCAGATAAGCAATTCCTTAATTTAATTTTAGTGAAAATAATATTCCTGTTCCATATATAAAGTTAAGAGTGCAAACTTTTAAATTAAAAGTGTAATTTTTAAACTAATGTCTATACTAGTAGACTCAATTTCATGTTTTGATGAGTAATTCATAAATTTTGAAATTTTATGCTTTAAATTGTAATGTATTTCCCTCTACTTTTATTTTAATTTATAGTGTATAACAATGTAATACATTAACAAATGCATTAAAAAATATACAGTATATATTCAGATTATGTACATCTTAAATTCAACATTCACACTAAATTGTTTTCAGTTAAAAAAATATTTAAGTAGTTTTAATTGTGCCGGTTCTGTAATCTTTATTTCAAGGTAAAATTTTGATTTGAATTTTTCGCTGAAGTATTTTACTATTTCACTTACGTTTTCAGTTTTTTAAATAGAACTCTCTTTATTTAAGGTACAAATTCTAATTAGAATTTACGTTGTTTGTTCCTTGCTTTGAGGACGGCCAAAATTTTCGGGTGCACTATTATAATTAAAATACATTGGAATGGTTCATTGGCTAATTCTAGCATAGAAAAGCAAAATTTTTGTGGAGGAGAGATTTAAATTGATTTCAATGTTCCTCCTTTTCCTACTTCTGACGAAATGTTATTGAAGTTGATTGAATTCCTCTTCTATTAATACAAGAAAGCGATCCGTCACATCATGAACCATAGCACAGCACAGTCAGTCTGTAACGCATCATCCAGTGTCAACGCGTACCATTCAACGTCGTTTACAGCAGAGTGACCTGTCCCCAAGACGTCCATTGCTTCGTCTGCCCTTAACGCAGAACCACAGACGTCTCCGCCACCAATGGTGCGATGTGGAGACACCCTGCAGAGAGGATGCTGAACAGCTGCGTTATGCACCGCCACACTGGTCCTGCACCGGGTATTATGGTGTGGGTCGGTATTGAATATCACTCTTCGCACTCCTCTAGTACGCATTGCCGGTTCTTTAAACAGCCAGCTCTACATCTCCGAGGTGCTGGAGCCAGTTGTCCTTCCTTACCTTCAGGGCTTGCCCACAGCCTTATTTCGGCAGGATAATGCGCGACCACACGTAGCACGCATTATCCAAGTGTTCTTCGTCAATCGCCAGATTGAATTGTTTCCCTGATCGGCTCGCTTTCCGGATCTGTCGTCGATAGAAAATATGTGGTCCATGGTTGCTGAACGATTGACCCAGATTACATCCCAAGCTGCCACACCAGATCAACTTCAACGTGTGGAAGCTGCTTGGTCTGCTGTACCCTAAGAACACATCCAAAGTCTCTTTGATCAATGCCGAGGCGTGTGGCAGCGGTGATCTCCAACAATGGGGCCTACTCTGGCTACTGAATCTGGAAGGAACTACACTTCACAGAAGTCTATAAATTAATCATTTGATACTTGATCAACATGTTATCTACTAAATAAATTTTGTTGTCATATCTCTTGTCTTTCTAGGTGTTGCAATTTGGGTAGAACAAGTGTAGATGAAATGATAACACAGAGGTAGTGTGCAGGACCGGCTCTTTTTTCATTTTGGTAGTAGGTTCGAGCCTAACTACAGCGATATCCCGAAAAAAATATAAACGGCTTTCAAATGATAAAATAATTGCAATTCAGTAACTCAAATTTAAGTAAAGAAACAGGGGCAACAGGCAAATAAAATAATAGAAAATATCTAAAAAATAGCGTGATTTAAAATAGAATTTTAACATTTATATAGATACGCATTTTGTATTTATTTAGCTGTTTATTTAGAATTGTAATTAATTTTTTTTTATTTTCCCATGCAATGCAGCGCGTGACGAATTTAAAGAGAAAGCTACGACGGGGAAATAAAAATACAATAATACCTAGTATATAAATGTCTCGTAATTGCTGTTGCCATCCAGAAAAATCGAGAAAATAGATTTTACCAGAATGCTGTCGTGAGTAATTAAAAAGCTTATAAAAGCCGAATTGAAACAGCTTAGGTCAGTTGTTGTGGTTTTTAGCGAAGTGTAATGTTTACTTCATGCTGTTATTAATTGTAGCGAATTCACTATGAGATCGAATTACTTTCTCTGTATTTTGAATTACTTATTTATTAGTTTTATTTAACGCTGTAGTAGTTTTAAATATAAGTACTGTGAGATATTGCGATATTGTACGAATATCTCTTAGGAAATATTTCAGCATTTTATTTTATTTCTTGTGAAAAGAATAAATTGTATTAACTTTTTAACGACTTGTGCATTCAATCCATTACGAACCCGTACGCACGCAACAAGTTTTTGGTGGCAGAAGATTAGGATTCGAATGCCAATTACACGAACGGTGGAAGAACAATTGAGACTGCTCATCACTGCTTTTCGTGCATTTCAAGAAAAGATGTAAGCTGGCCAAGCATCCCTTAAAGAAGAGAATAAAACTGGTCAACAATCAGTTAAGGAAGAGATAAAAGGCGTTCAAGCTGGTCAAGAATGCGTTAAAGCAGAGATAAAAACAGTTCAAGAAACGATCGAAGGAACCGTTAAAGACCAGATGAAAGCTGTTAAGAAAGAAAGGAAAATGGGTCAAGAGGAAACAAAAACAGAAACCACCTGCAAAATAGAAAACAAATTCGAAGCTATGGAAGACAGAATTGACACGTTGAAAACAAAGTTGGAGAAATAGAACAAAGCGTTTCTTTAGTCAAAGAACAAATAGAAGGAAGATTCTCTGCCGTCCAACACTAAATCGAACAATAAATTGATGACAAGATTGCTGCTGTTGCGAAGGAAGTTGATACTTTAAAGAAATTCTTAGCGTTTACCAAAAAACCATGTTGTATTCCGTTATTTAATAATAGTGGACTGTATAAAGATTTGCTACATTACCGGAGATGTACTTTAATAACTTCAGAGTCGTAATGTTGACCGAATCTCTTTATTGTCTTTAAACATCCCGTTGGCTGAGGAACGGCGTCAGAACACGGCAAACCTGTAGTTTCGGAAGCGCAACTCAAAAGAAACTCTGTTTCGTTGGAACTCCAGTAATTCCCAGCACCCATTGAAGTGCCAAGCGCGTGCTTAAAAACACTAGCAAATTTGCGTCTGCGCCGCTCCTCATTTCATCAACAGAAATACAGTTTGCATAATAACAAACATACCCCCAGCCTTGAAGTCCCAAGGGGGTTCAAATAATAAATTGAAAATTATCAAGCTGAATAGACCTGAAAAATAAAAATTAAGTCTCTAAATCAGGAATTAAATGGCAAAGGGCATAGCTTCGCTATTGGTCGCTTTATCTCGCCACTGGATGTGCGTAAGTCCACCACTCGAATTCTGTCATCCAGACTAGGATACACTTTAACAATTCTGCCTAGCTTCCAGCGTAGCGGAGGTAAATTCTCGTTCTTAATGAGAACCATATCACCAATCTTCAAATCTCGCTGTAGCTTACACCACTTGGGTCTTTGCTGTAACCTCGACAAATACTCACTACTCCATCTCTTCCAGAATTGCTGAAATAGCCTTTGCAAGTTTTTCCATCTGTCACCGTAACTCAGCTTATCTTGAATCAGGTTAGGCTCTGGAAGAGCACTTAAGCCGCTCCTGCAAGATAGTGTTCTGGCGTTAAGGCTTCCAGGTCACTGCAATCGCTCGAAGCTGGTACTAATGGCCTAGAATTAAGACAGGATTCAATTTGGGTTATTAAAGTCAAAAATTCCTCATAAGTTAGAATAAGTGTTCCTAAACACCTCTTTAAGTGGTGTTTCATCGACTTAATCCCCGCTTCCCAAAGACCTCCAAAATGAGGTGCAGAGGGCGGATTAAATAACCACTTAATATTCTCTGAAGAAATATACCCCTGAAGGCGTTCATTACGTTGAACAGTTGATATAACTTTCCTTAGCTCTTTGTTAGCTCCTATAAAGTTCGTTGTACAATCACTATGAATTTCACACGGTTTGCCTCTACGAGCGATAAACCTTTTAAGTTTCGCAAAGAAGGATTTTGTTGAAAGATCTCCGACTAATTCTAAGTGTATTGCTCTAGTAGTAAAACAAATAAATAAACATATATAACATTTGAAAATTTTAGCTCCTCTACCATTGCGATATTTGACGTTAAATGGTCCTGCAAAATCAATTCCTACACGAGAAAAAGCTCTACTTTGAGTAACTCTTGAAACAGGCAAATCTGCCATTTGCTGAGTTGCAATTTGGGCTCTAAATCTACTGCAAATAAAACATTGATTTAAACATTTTCTAATAATATCTCTAGCACTCACAATCCAAAATCTACGTCTTATGACAGAAATGAGTAGTTCAGTACTTGCATGAAGATATGTTTCATGATAGTGCCTAATAATCAAATGCGTAATATTATGACTCTTAGGTAAAATCATAGGATGTTTCTGATCATTTGAAATTCTTGCATTTCTGAGCCTTCCGCCTACACGTATTATTCCTGCGGAATCTAAGAAAGGATTTAACGGCAAAAGCTTGCTCGACGGTTTTAAAGGTTTACCCGATTTTAAACAGGATAACTCTTCTGGAAATTCAGAATTTTGTACGATCATAAAGGTAACTTCACGAAGTTCTTCAGTAGACAAATAATCCTTTATACGTTTTGCGGGTAACTTACTACAGTTATTCTTGAATCTTATACACCAAGCTAACATTCTGCATAGCTTTAGCCAGGATGAAAACTTAGCATATACACTGGGTTCCTCGAACTTAAAAACATTTGAAATGAAACTCTTTTTCATTTCTTTTAACATAATCTCACTCTCTAATTCTACACTTAAATCTTGCTGTACATGAATCATTGGTTGTCTTAACCGTTGTGGTCCCTTCATCCATAATTTGCATCTTAAAAATTCTGATGGAATCAAACCTCTGGTTCCAAAATCTGCAGGATTTTCTTTTCCTGCCACATAATTCCATTGAATACCTGGAACAGTTCCTGAATCCTTGCAACTCTGTTTGCCACAAAAGGTAGCCAACGGCGAGGTTCTGACGAAATCCATGCCAATGTAACCCGTGAGTCTGTCCACGCGTAAATATTGTTAATTGGTAGTTCAATGCATGATACCACAGCATGCAAAAGGTTTGTTAAAAGTAACGCAGCACATAGCTCTAATCTAGGAAGAGACTGGGGTTTCAAGGAAGCAACTCTAGTTTTCGATGTTAAAAGGCTAACCTTGACTGAAGAATCAGCGCTGATTATTCTGAGGTAAATGACTGCACAATAAGCTTTCTCCGAGGCGTCACAAAAAGCATGAGTTTCTATAATTACTGCCTTTGGACTTAAGACATACCTTGAAATTTGTAAACTTGATAGTAAGGGTAATTCTAACTAAAATCGTTTCCACTTCCTATTTATTCTCTTGTCCACGACTTCATCCCAACCAAGTTTTAAGCTCCACAACTCTTGCAGTAATACTTTCGCATATATTATAGTAGGCGCTAACCACCCCAATGGATCAAAGATTTTGGCCACCTCTGCTAAAATGCTTCTCTTGGTGAACTCTTTATCATTTATGCACTCTGAGAAATGGAATGTATCACGAGAGGGGTTCCAATAAATACCCAATACCTTCACATTTTTATCACTGGTTATTTCCAGAGAAGTACTAGGTTCTCTTAACGACTCAGGAATCTTTTCTAAAATAATTGAACTGTTCGAAATCCACTTCCTTAAGCGGAATCCACCTCCTTCCATCATTTCAGTCAACTGCTGAACTAAAGCTATCGCTTCCTCTTCACTTTGCGTTCCTGAAAGTAAGTCATCTACATAAAAGTCGCGAAGGGCAACCTTCGATGCCAAATGAAATCTAGCTTGTTCGTCTAATGCAAGTTGTTTCATTACTCTAGTAGACAAATATCGCGCACTGGTAGTTCCATACGTAACTGTTACCAATCTAAAAGTACTCAAAGACTCACTGGGACTATTTCTCCATACTATTCGTTGCCAATTTGTATCTTCTGGGTGAACTCGTATTTGTCTGAACATCTTTTCCACATCGGCGCATACCGCGACTTTGTAAGTTCTGAATCGTAGAAGAATTGGAAACAGCTCCTGCTGAACTCTCGGCCCAACCATCAAAAGGTCATTTAATGAAAGTCCAGAGGTTGTTCTAGCTGAAGCATCGAAGACAACTCTCAACTTAGTAGTACTACTTGATTCCTTCAACACGGCATGATGAGGCATGTAATACGCAGAATCAGTAAAAATCTCTCTCTCAGGCACTCTTTCCATATGTCTTAGCTCAAGGTATTCCCTCATGAAATCCTTATATTGTTCATAAATTTGAGGCCTTTTTAATAATGAATTCTCTAAAGACCTGAACCTACGTATAGCTAACTGTCTCGAATCTCCAAGCTGGGAAGGCGAAGAATGAAAGGGTAATTTCACTACGTATACACCACTTTCGTCTCTTCTAAATGTAGATTTGAAGTGATCCTCACATGCTCTCTCCGACTTAGTAAGCAAATCAAATGTAGGTACAGCATCTAATTTCCAAAAGTTAGACAGCAACTGCTCAGTATCCGCTTGTATATTATTCACATAGATAGTGGGTTTATCCTCTGTTGAAGTATCCACACTACCTGAAATAATCCATCCTAGTTCAGAACGAGAGGCTATTGGTTTACCTTCTCCGCATTTAATCGTTTCTCCCTTCAGAAGCGGTAAAGAAACATCTACGCCTAACAGTATATCAACAGGCCCCCTCTTGTAGAATGTCGGATCCGCCAACATTAAATCATTATATTCCTCTATGTACTGCTTATCTAAAGTAAAATGCGGCAGTTCTCCAATAATTCTATTGATGATAAATACTGGAACTGTAAATGAAACTTTAGCTGGAAAATGCGGGACAAAACTAATTTGAGCAATTCCATTAGCCTTTGTATCCGAAGATCATAAACATGAAATAAAAACCTTGGCATTTCTTCTCGGTAACCCTAATCTTCTTGCACACTCTTCGGTAATCAGGTTCACTTCACTGTCAGGGTCGATCAATGCTCTACACAACTGGTATTCACCAGATGAATTTAATACTTTAATAGCAGCAGTACATAGCAAAACCTCACGCTGAAAACTAAGGTCTGATACACAAGATTTAATTACTGGACTAGAGTTCGTAAAATTGTCCTCAGACTTTGCCAGTTGGGTACTAGATTCCATTATGGGAGAAAATGGCTTAGCAGTCACCGATAACTCTCTTGAACTATTGATAACTCTCTTAAGTGGTTGTGGCTCCTTTTGAACCCTTTCAAAATGCTGCAATGTATGATGATTTTTAAAGCATTTTTTACACATATGAATACTTCTGCACTCGAAAGCTTTATGATTTGAAACTAAACAATTAAATCACGCATTACTTTTCTTGACAAAATTAACACGCTCCTGAACATTCAGATTTAAAAACTTATTGCATTTCAATACTGAATGACTCGCTTTACAATACGCACACCGCGTGCGAATTTCTGACGCTAATGAGGTTAATTTGTCTTTCGTAGGTTGTTTTCTAACACCTTGTTGTTTACCTGCTTGCAGAGTTCTGGCATGTGACTTTAAGAATTCTAACAGGTCATTAAGGGTTGGTATTTCCTCTCGCTTTAAAGTTCGCTCCCACCAACTTCTCGTTGAAGAATCTAATTTAAATTGTACTATAAACATCAAAATAGTATCAGCGACTTCTTCTACTTTGAAACCCAAAGTCTCAAATAAACATATACATTCCTTCACTGTATCTACGAGAGTCAATAATTGACTAGGATTTTCAGTTTGTAAACTTGTTAAAAATAAGATTTTCTTTAATAATGATGAAAGTAATTCTCTCTTATTTGAAAATCTTTGACACAGAAAATTCCACGCAATTTCAAAATTCTTATCACAAATAGTTAAAGCCTGAACAATTCTCAATGCATCTCCCTTTAATGAACATTTTAAGTATTGTAATTTTTGTGCTCCCGATAATTTGTCATTATCCACTATCGCCGTTTTAAATAAATCATTAAATGATAACCATTCTTCAACACTACCACTAAATACGAGAAGAGTTAGCTTAGGCAAGCGAATGCTTGATATTTCACAAGAATTAGCCTTCACACTTAAATCCTTAACGTTCTTAGCATTAACTCTGGTTAACATTAAAAATAGCTCATCAATATTATCTTGTATATCCTGTTGTTCTTCAATAAAGGCATCAATATCTTTCGCTTCACAAACTACAAATATGTTACTAAAAATATCCAAAATTTCAGTCATTAAAGTACTTAAGTTAGATTTAAAAATTTCCAGCTGAGCGAAATCAGCAGAGTCATAGTTCGCAGTAATTTTCTCTTTTAATTTAGTTAACTTAGTCTTAGCTATACGCTTCTTCGTTTTAAGCGTAGAAAATTCCATTCTCTAATCAGAAAGTATTATCTAATCACAAAGATATAAAAATGCACTGACTCATCAATTGCACTGTAACTCCGGCTCCGACTTACCAAAAAACCATGTTGTCTTCCGTTGTTTAATAATAGTGGACTGTATGAAGATTTGCTACATTACCGGAGATGTACTTTAATAACTAAATTCTTGCTCTAGTAGTAAAAGCAATTCGTATAGTTTTAAATTTCTCCCCATGCCTGCTCGTCCCTCTCTGAAGCTATCGACATGTGATGAGAAGACCTCCTGGCAAGTGTATAAGATACAATTTTATATAGTTGTAGGTGCGAATGGATGAGATTCTTAAGCTAAGGCCTGTCATCTCGCCGCTTCTCTGAGCGCAGATGCACCGGATATCCTGCAGATTCTTCCTGAAAACCAGAGACTAGACTTCGAAGCCCTATCCGGCGCATTGAAGCTGCGCTTTGGGGATAAGTGTTTAAAAGACTCTACCAGGCTTCAATTAAAATCCGATCAACAGAAGCCCATCGAAACACTCCCGGAGCTTGCTACGGAAGTTGAAAGGCTGTCTTACATGGCCGTTACGGAGTGCCCTACAGAAACAACGGGAAATCATGTCCCTGCAGTACTTTATCCATGGCATCCGGGATCTTGAAATACAGAAAACTATGCAAATAGCGGATGTCAAGGATTTAAAAAGTGCTCTTGTGTGCGCCATGACCAGACCGTCACCATCGAGATAGATAAGGCCTGCGCTCTGAATCGAAACTAGCTTGTGACGTCACGGTTAAGGGACCGTCATCAGTAACTTACACAATGACACTCCCCGAAACTTTCTCCGCGTTACTTGTCCACTCCACATATCAGTAGCTTTCTACCTCTTAACGCTGTTAGACATACTTCACACACTTTTGTTAACTCCACAGATTTCCTTAGTTTTATAACATTTCCGCATTATTCATTGGTTTTTCAAGTTAACTGCTTAGTGATAGATTTTCGTTTCTCCATATTTCCGTTTATCATCATTATGGCTTCCCGTTGTGTTGTTCCTGGATGCAAAGGATATTATGAAAAGTCCCCATAAAGGAATACGACTGAGAAATGAAAATATGAACCCATTAATTGATTTGTTTGACGATGAAAATTTGAAGTTCCAGTGTAAATTTTTGAATTGGCTGGACGTGCACTACAGGGAATTTTACGAAACAAATTCATCATGCTCTTACTCACACAACTCATACTTTGTTGGAAATGAAGCAGTATTGTATTGAAGAACTGAAAATGAAATATTTCTCTGTGGTAAAACACAAACTGATTCCTTAGAAGAGAGATTCAGAAAGTATAGATTTTTAGCCGGATCGCAATATCATGTCTCAGTGAAGCAAATACTTGAATGCGAGTCTAAATTCATATTACGAAACACTTTTTCATTGAGATCTGCAACTTCTGTCAAATTACTATTGATGAGTTGTATGCTGTGACTTCATGCAAAAAGGAAGATGAAGTAATTAATTACCTGGATAGTTATGTAATTAATGAGTATATTTCAGACATCGAAAGTGTCTTACCAGTCTTAACATACCTTGCAGGATATTGCTTTAGGCCATGTGCAAAAAACAGAAGCAGTTTTCAATTGATAAAGCACTGATATGTGAAGATGCATATCGCTTATTTTCAAACATGGATAGAGGATATTTAAAGTATCCTCACCCAGATATTATAAATATTATTGTGCATTGTTATACAGCAGTTCAAAAACCTCTTTCTGAGAAATACGAAAGTGAATTTTTAAAAGTTCAAAATCAAAGAAATTTTGACTCTTGCATTTTCTATTATAAATAAGCTAGAATTATTTATTTCAATTGATATACTGCTCAATATCGTGTCGTAAAGCTGCTGAATATCGTGTCATAACAAATTTTGTGGGTGTGCGTAAATATTTTACTGAAGAACTACTGTTGTAAAAAATACATATATATATAACTATAGAAAACCCTGTTTAAAAAGAAAACTGCAAACACTACAGAAAGCAAATATTTAAAATAAAGTATTTATATTTTAGAAAGTATTTCATTGCATTTAAAAACATCAGTTATTTTATTGTATATTTATTTGTAAACTTTTGTTGGGTTTTATAATTTGCATTTTTTTTATTCATTATGATTTAAGGGATAAATTTATGTTTACTTTTGTTATCTAAAAGGATCATTCCTTGTAACAGTTACTAAGACTAGTAATATAAAAATTGTCAGCAAAATTAATTAAATGCATTTATTTAGCTAATTTAGATTCTGTTCAATTTCATATTTGTTAGTATCATGTAATCAGTTTGTTTAAAAGGTAAGGTAAGTTAAATTTCTGACTGATATAAAACATTTAAATATTAGTCTAAATATTATGTAACCTCTTTCATTCGTGTTTGATGTTTGATAATACTGCTACATTAATATGATATATACAAATAAAAATATGCAATAATTATAGAAGGAAAAATATGTGTTCCCACTATCAAACATTTTGTGAAAGTAGTAGCTGAAACAAAAAATTTGATGCCGGGTGGGAATCAGCGAAAGAGACACAAAGACAGTACCGAAAAGTAAAACTTTTTGTTACTTCAATTTTAAAACCAATTTTTCCTTCAAAAAAAATGATTTCCTTTTAGCAGCACCACACCTCTCTCAAATACTTTTATCTTGAAAATAAATAACAACAAAGAAAAATGAAAATATTTCATAGTCGTGTAAGTTTTGTAAAACATTATATAGCAGCTGGTAATTTTGCTTTACATTAAATGTATAGTATGAGATGCCAGTTTCATAGAATAGGTTTAGGAAAACGGTATTTAGGAAGGAAGCTAAACAACGCGAAGACCGGTCCACTATCAGTGGCGTAGTAACTCAGCGCGCAGGCCCTATCTATCTGGACCACGGAGTATTATACTCCGTGATCATTATACTCCGTGATCTGGACGGTGACGACCAGACTTAAGGCCTCGCTCTCCTGTTTGCTGTCGAGTGGAAAGAGAATTACGACCGGTTTTCCGTCATCGATCTCGATTAGTGTCCAGACTAGACCTTCAAAATTACTTCTCTTTGAAGATTGACATCATAATTCATGAAGCTCGTAATAATCTTTATTCCAATTATTATAGAACATCTTTTTCGTATTCTTCTTCTCATATGTGAATTAAAGTTTCAGAAAGCATTGCTTCCTTTTACTCTGCATCTAGACTGCAATAAAAAATGCTAAGACTTCTGCTACTTACATATACAATTATGCTTATATTTGATCTAACTTAGCACTGAAAATTTTCACATGAAATGCATGATGCTGTAATTGTTTTGCTTGCTGTAATTGTTTGTGTAGCAAAGCATATTCAGTCATCTGGCTTAGAGCACGGCAAAGTTCATGGGAAATAACAGAAATATTACTGGAAGCCCATTGGTATATTATAGAAGCTGCTTCCTTGGTGGCGATACAGATATGCATTTACAAAATATTATTCTGTGATTCGAACCTGAGTCCTCCGGTGAGGCTTTCAGAGTCACAAAATGTTGATAAAAATAGAAAAAAATATTGATGAATACCAACACTTGAATTAAAGTAATTTTGCTTATAAATGCTGAACGGGTAAATAAAAGCCTATTGGTGTCTCTTTCTCCAGGAGGCAATTCCTTTCCCTGGAAAACACCTGCTGCATACCTTTCCTACTAACTAAGAACATATGCTGAATTAGAGTTTCAGAAAGCAGTGCCTCCTTTTACATCTGGTCTTGGATCTTGATTTTGCTGCTGGCAGTCAACTACTGAAGAGTTATAACCAGTACATAAATATTATGCCAGTATGAGTTTAAATTAAAGGTGTTTAACACCACGCACAAAGGCGAGATCAATAATTGAGTTATTAATTAATTTTACATCTGGTGAAGACCTAACTCGCACTCAAACTTGATTTTTCGCGTTTCGGTAAGAAGACTTACCGGATGCAAAACTAGGCAAATACGCTAAACAAAACTAAGCAAGTTTCGTTCTTATTTTATTTACGGTTATTGTGGAGCGAATATGTATTGGTGATTATATTGTATTTCTTTAAATAAGGTATGTAATTTTTAAAAAATCTTAAGTAGTCATTCATTTTATATTTTACCATTGCCTTTTCCTATTTTGAAAGATTTATTGAAGTAAATAGAGTAATGAACTTTCGTTTTCCTAACAACAAAGCTGCGAAGTAATCATTTTAGGAATTTTTATACCGCATTAAGTGTTTTCTGATAAGTGTGCATAATAGATAATATGTTTCGAAGTGTTTTTATTGGATTTTTTAGTGTAAAATACAGATAGTTGTTTTATGAAGCGTAAGTGATAAAATGACGAATGGAGATAGTTCAAGAAGCATTGCTTCAGTTTAAATCTCCTTTAATTTTAATTTAAATACAGAAAATTAAGCGTTTCATAAGACAAAGTTGCGAATTTTATCCCGTTTTTTCTTCAGAAATTAATAATTTTAATACACAACTTTGAAATCAGAAGTCCTTCTGTTGGTAGAAATGAAAGCAAATTTTGCTTTTCATTACATTCATTGTTTATTTTTGTATTATGCAATTGTTTTATCCCTGGCTAATGGACACATACTGTCATTAAGTGCTGTGTGTTTGTTGTTGTTGTTCTATTTTGTATTGTTTTCAATTTAGTATTATTTGAAGTTTAGGCTCTAGTGGAGAATTGGGTGCCCTTTCGATTGGGTTCTTGATTTATTTAATTGAAAATAAATCGATGTGCACATGGACAAAGTCAAGGCAATGTGCAATGACTAGTTTGTGCAATTCTTTGATGTTTTTTTAAGTGAAAGTAGGTCGATGTGTACATGGACACGGAGTTTGTGAAATTCTTTGACTTTTTGTTTTTGTTTTGTGTAGCGGCCATCTAGAAATTGTGTCTTATTGCCGTCGATCTTGGCGTCAAAACAGAATCGCCAAAAAACAAGGGTCACCCAATTGTAAACTTTTATCGAAGTTTCTTTTAATTTTGCATGTACTCCTTTTGGGTTAGGTCATGTCTTTCGTAGAGAAAGAGTTGGTCAGGGCCTTCATAGAGAAGAAATTATAATTTATCATTTTAGTTCTTATCATTTATCTTATTATTTATCATTTTATTAATTTTATTATTTTAGATGTAACAGCATTCTT
>KK116300.1:25710-65083 GCA_000611955.2 Stegodyphus mimosarum
TGAATTTATACATCTACAGATTTCTTCTGATTTGTGTTTCCTTGTGAATCCAATGTATCATGTATTTTACTAATTTCTCTATCCATTTATTATATGTATATATATTTTTTTTCACATCATTTCTCTTATTGGGGAGCTTCTGAATTTATATATATACAATTCTCATCTGATTGGTGTTTTCTTGTACAGTTCATTAGCCATATTTACACATGATTACTGCTGTTATTATGTTTGCACTTTTTTATGAATTATCAACTGACAGTGGTTGTAGGATGCTCTCGTTATTAAATATATATTTTTGACATATATAAGCAAATTTAAATCTTTTTGTAGGTATATATGCTGTAATTATATTTATGAAGTATTTCATGTCATTTTAATGCTCTTAACAAAGAATTATGAGTCTTTTAATAGTTGTTACATGTGAAATTAAACAACAAAATGTAATAAAATCTTCTACTATTCTTTAAAAAGCATAAGATCATCCTCATGATCTACTACAGGGATTTCCAACCCTTTTCTTACATCAACCCCTTTTAAATGAATAGTTTCCTTTATTGACCTCCTTATGTTTTTTCTCTGTAATATGCAGCATATAACATAATCATAATACAAATAATTGCGCATAAGTCACCCCAGAAGGTATAGTGGTTAGGGTAGCTGACTGCAATGCTACCAAAGGGCCCGGGCTCGAATCCCGGACAAGGCATGGTTGTAACTGTTCATTCCTTCATAAGAGGCAAAGGTTACTATTAGGTGCCTGCATAATCAAGTGATCACCACTTCTGGCTTTAGTAGTGGTCAAGCCTGCCTTTTATCTATTTATATGATTTTCTGCCTGACTACAGGATTTTGCATTTTAACAATAAGGAATTAAATTATCAATTTTATTAACTAATTATTTTTTAAATGATGAGATCTTGATTTTGCCAGTAATAGCCAGTGTATACTCAGCTATCAATCCCTTAATCCACATTGACCCCATTTAAAATTTCGTAAACCTCACTGGGAGCCACTGATCTACATAGGTTATACTCTAGCCATATTAATTCATTCAATTAATATGGCTGGTTTGAGCAATACATCATAAATTGCAAAATTAAAGTGACTGTTTTATAACTAAAAGTGTTATGTATGAATGTGAATGTCAGTCACCTAACTCGTATGCTGTTCACAATTTTTATTTGTGAAGAAAAGTGAAACTGATACTCTTTATTAGTGATTTGCTATATTTATTTTCAGGGTAATAATGGGCAAGTATCGATGTCCCTCACCTCCTTCCAATTTGGCAGCCAAGTTTGGTGAAGTAACTTTGAAAGAACGTGAACCAGAACAACCATTTCCATTTCCATATGCTTTCTTTCCATATTTTCAAGAGGTATTATATATGTGTGTATGTGTGTATATATATATATGTATTATATGCATATTTATTCACCTCTGATTTCTAAGATGTAAAATATAAAAAATCTGATGGTTTTGCTCTACGTGAACAGGCAACCCATAATTAACTTTCTGCACTTTCACGATCTACCCCCTAGACCAGTACTTTTGAGAACATTCTAGCATTTTATATAACTCTTTGTATAAATACTGAGTATGCACTCAGACTGCTTCCTGTTATCGCTGCTACAAGACCCTGTGCTGCTCTGCCCATTCTTCTTCCCTTTGTTAAGATAGTTATAACTTCAAAAGCTTAAACTTAACCTTATTTTAATTTAAATCATTATTGAATATATAATTTGTAGAATTTCACCTAAGGGAAAAAGGATCTGCTGTGAGAATTGAATAAAGATATGGAATTACAAAGCAAAATCCTTCTGTGTCAATGATAAATAAGCTGTGATAATTTTGCAGATGGGCACAGAAATGACAAAGCTTGGCGTCAGAGTCTGAGTGTTATTTGGCTGAGAAGAAGGCTGGAAAATGACAACACGGAAGAATTTTGCTTTTTAATTCCACATCTTTATTCAGTTCTCACAGCAGGTCATTTTTCTTTTAGATGAAATTCTCCAAATTAGATATTCAGTAATGATTTAAGTAAGGTTAAGTTTAGGCTTTTGACGTCATAATTGTTCTAAAGGGAAGCAGAATGGGTAGAGCAGTGCAGGGTCTTGTAACAGTGATGGCAGAAAGTAGTCTTGACGAAAAATGGCGCATACTTGATATTTATACCAGTGGTTATATAGCATGCAGAAATAGGGGAAAGATCACGAATTTACGGAAAGTTAATTATAGGTTGCCTGTTCGCATAGAACAAAGCCATCATATTTTTTATATTTTACATCTGTGTATTTATATGTGTGTATGTGTATATATATATGTGTGCATACAGTGTATTGTGTGAAAATACTTTGAATAATTATGTTTTTAAATAAGACATTTTATGATACTGTAATACAAGGTAGCAGCTATTAGCGCTTTTACTACTATAATAGTTAATAAAAAACTTAGGACTTAGAACTAATCATGACAAAGAAATGGTTAAAGTTCTCCTCTATAAACTTGAATTTAGTATAGCACCTTAATTAATTTTACTATTTGCTCGTATCAAGAATATTGAGGTTAAGGAATGTCAGAGTTCCAACTGATTGACTTGTAGACATAATGAAACTCCAATCAACTCTTTTGCTTCTAAACAACAATCGTTCTAAAAATGTTTAATTGCATTTACTCAATTACATGTAAAACTTGAAATCTTGTTTACATTGGACAAACTAAAAATAATCTTAACATTAGAATCAACAGCAACAGATTACACATTAAAAAGTATGGGATCAACAAGAATAATATTAATTCAGTTTGGGCCTGCTATGTTACAGTCGTCATGACAAGCCCATGATGGTACTTTTGTAACATTTGTACCTTTTCTTACTTTCCTCTACACTTTTTTTAATTAAAAAATTTTAAAATATTTTTCTAGCTTTAAATTCACGTTTTAGGAGATTTTTAATTGAACTTCGCCTATATGTTTCGCCTCTGAAGCCAAACTGGCAACCCTTAGCATCTATTTTGAATCTAACGGTTCTGTTCAATGTTTCAAAATTTGTATTTTGATTATGGTGTTCTCGATTCATTTCTTGTAGATTCTATTTCTATTTAGTTATTTTAATTTCAATTTTTTTTCCAGTTTTAATCGTACATAGTGTAATAATTGCTTCACTATGTAATTTATTCAAATTTGGAATTTTCTTCAATTGGCTGTGTTACTACTTTTCACTAATGGATTGCTACTTTGTCCTTTAAGTAAGTTTTTATTCAAATTCAGAGAAAAAGTCTAAATTTATCCTTTTACTTGATTTGACATTCAATTTACCTTGTGTCGAGGAAGCTTTCAAAATTTTTGAATGAACTGTTATTAATTAAAAAACTTAAGAATAGTTCATCAGCTGATTTTGAATACAGGAACACAAGGGTTTTTATTGGAAGGGAGGTTATAATTCTGATGTATTCTTCTCTTGATAACATTACATCAGATTTAATTGAGTTCGTTTTCTTTATTTATTTTTCTGGTTTTGGTATGTATTTTCAGGTTCTTACAATTTTTAGATTTAAATTTCACATTTCTGTAATTCTTATTTTGTATGTTTGTAGGATATTTTGAAATTTATTAGTATTGATTTTCACTTATTTGGGTTTTTGTGTAAAATAGTTTCTATATTTCATACTTTTTGTCTATACTGATCAATTTTCAGCAGCATATTGTGCGAAAATACTTTGAGTTTTTCTGATAGTTATATAATAATTTTGGGATATATATATATTCAAATATTTAAAACTAAAATATTCACAAATAGATGGCAAATTATTTCGCAAGATTTGTCTTATGATAAGCATCTTTTTTATAAAATATTCTTTTGTATTTTTTTATATAAAACTGATAATGTTTTCTGAAATTAGATTTTTTTATAATAGGTATGACTGATACTAACATATTATCCTGCATTGAGAACTTTGTTTAATGCTAAAGTGCAGTAATAACTTGCATTAAATGTGTGATTCCCTGCTGCAAGTGTGACTTCAACCCTTGCCATCTTTTTTAATCATGTATTCCATCATTTGTTTAGCTTCTTTTGTTCGCTTCATTTTATTAATGTGTCTTTAGGATTTGAATGATGTGTTAAAAGGGTTAATGAGTTAGTTGATGAATAATGAGTTAGAAGATGTCTACCTCTAAAGAATCATGGAATATTTCCAATTAATTAAGAATGTTCTATTTCCCAAGTTATATAAAGTGCAGCAGTAAAATAGCCGATTTGACAACTTTGGAAATACCATGTTATCAAGGAAAAAGAAATATCTGCTGCTATCTGGAAGAGCAAATTTTACCATTTATTTATAAAGTTCAGTTGAGATGGAATTGTTGGCTGGTAAGCCATGTGCATTTCCTTTGAAGCTGTTATACAAAAGCAATGACAGTTAATGGCTGCGTAGCAGGTATTTCATGCCCTTTTTTCATGTGTATAATGATTCAATTTCTTCTCATACAATCAAATTATGGAAAAATAATTCTGAATCAACAGATAAAATTGCAGGTAAAGAGAAGTGGAAGTGAAAAATGTATATGCTCTCCAGAGAATGTTTCAGGAGTGAAAGAAATTTTCATCAAGACCTTTTTCTGTATTGATAGATACTAGAAATTTTTAATATCCGATTGTAGTGTTTGAAGAATGTTGCATCTGAAATTTCAATCCCATCTATACAAAAATCAGGTGTGGTAGAATCCCACAAACATGACGTAATGTGGACTGAAAAAGCAGTGAGTTACCAAAAATGTCAAGTTTTGGATAAGAAATGGATTATTCAATACTCTTAAGATTTTGTTCAACACCTAAATCCTTCATAGTTTTTTTAATGATTTTCTCTCTGTTCAAGCAAAACTGATAAAGCTGAAGAAGGTGTAATCTATAGATTTGGGGAGTTTTAGATAGCTGGGTGAAGATTCAATAATACAAATATAACATTTTAAACTTTGATTTTTCTTAAGTATTCTTAAATATCTCTTTTCAAAACTTGCTTACTTGATGCAAGATAAATCAAACTATTTTATTTTAAGGAAACATTATGTACTTAATCTATATATAGTTATCTAGAGAATGAAGAACCAAAATAGTTATATTGTACATATTTTTGAAATTATGCATGTTATTAAAATAATGATATGACAAATTTATTGAAAATCTCATAAAAAATTTTATAAGCCGAAAATTTTTAATTTTTTAACCAGTCCTTAAAGTTATACATCATTCCTTATATAAAAGTATGTAATTTATTATTGTATGACTTTTTTTATGTAACTGCAATAGTTTTCCATGTAAGATATTTCAAATGTTTTAAAAATTTGCTTAAAATTTCACATATATTCAGTATTTTTTCAAGATAATAATAGTATATATTAAATCGTCATATTATGTAATTAATCATTGTAAAAATAAATAAAAAAATTACATACTTATACTGTATTTTTGAATAAAAGTGCTCCGAAAGTGTTCGGGTACCTGAAGGCTTGGTCTTTAAACTGTGTTCTATGGAACCTTGGGGTTCCACGAGTCAAAGCCCAGGGTTCAGCGAATGAAAATAAATATTCGAAAAGAAAATTATTAAGCACTCATAGTTCAGTAGTCCTTATTAACTTCAAAATATGAGGATACATTAAGTTGCTAATTACTTTTAAAATTTAACAAAAGGTCATCAAATGTCAAAGAGCTTTGCAAATTGTAACAGTTTTCTAATAGAAAACGATTTGAATTTAGACAAAAGTGTAAAAAGTTATACAATGGAGCACTTTTTTCCCTTAAAAAATATAAAAGAATATTATATATTATATACTTATATTATATACTTAAAAAATATAAAAGAAGAAAAAAAACTAAATATAACTTGATAAAAATCTGTTTGAATACTACGATAAATCAGAAGGTCTGTAAATGAAAGAAATGAACAATTTATGAACATAATCAGCAAATTCCTTAAATTAAGCTAAAATCTAAGGTTGAGAAAGGCAGCTCCTAAATTTTTGGTTGTAGATTCATGTAGAATATTAAAAGTTTCTTACACAGCCATAAACATTTTAATGCCATTCGGAAGAATGCATTTCAGTGAAAAATCTTTCTCAACGTTTGTCACCATAAAAATGAAATGTAGAAGCAAATAAAAAGCAGAATATGAAATGCAACTGCAGAAAACATCAATCAAGCTAGATTCGATAGTTTGTGTAAAACTAATGCAAGCCACACCCCTGTCACTAAATTAAATATAATGCAAGGGTAGGTGACACCTGGGGCACGAGTTACTGCTATGAGTAAATTGCATTAATTGTATGTTAAAATTGTGTAATAAAAATGCAATGTTTTCCTTTAATTGTCTTACATAAAGTACTTATAATATATTAATCTACTTTAAATATTATTTTAATATTTATTTTTCTGAGCGTGGAATGATGTTCCATGCAAAAACCTTATAGTTCTAAGTGTTCTGTGAGTCGACCAAATTTGAAGACCACTGGATTAAGTTTCATTTCCACTGCCATGTCGATTTGTTTTCTTTCTTTCTCTCCCTCCCCCATTTTACATTTTCACATGCACAGATAATACAACATTTATAAGTCTGGATATAAGCTAAGAAACTTCCCAGAATGAATTGAAAGTTTAGCTTACAGTAAGGTATGGCTATAAATTTTCATACAAGCCTGCTAATGTCTAGCAACAGAAAGGAATGTGATTTGTAATCAATAACATATGTCTGACTTTCTTTAGCCACTTTGTCACTGAAAGGAGGAATGGGGTCAATTGGAATCTCCAGGAAAAGAATAAAAATCTGTTACCATGTTCAGCATTAGTGTTCTAAATAATAATGTTAAAAAAGGAAAAGAAAAAAAAATCTGAAAGATTTCAGATTTTAAATTACGTCCAAAGGCGCATTTTTTTAACGTTTCGTGTGCTACCTTTTTTTTATTAAATATCATGTACTACGTACTCAAACCATAAAATTCAGTTCAAAATCAATATCGCAAAATCATTTTAAAATGAACATATCTTTAGAATTTCCGTAAGTCTCGTGCACTGGAGATAAAACTGTTTTTTTTTCCGTACAGTGTTGCCATTGCTCGCTTTGAAATCATTTAGTTTGTTAATCAGAAATTCGTTGAAATGTTACAAAACATAAAATCGATAATAAAGCAAATTTCAAATTCAAAATTAGGGCTTCCAGATGCCCATATTCGCAGTAGGATTACGTCATTCAAAATTCGATGGCTCTAGGTTTTATCACAATGCGAGAAACATGCATATATTTATGCAGATTTTTCATTTTTTAATCTTTAATGCAGAGCGATAACATTTAGTGGCAACAATTTGAAAAGTGAATCGGGCATTCAGAGTGAATCAACGCAAAATCGCAAAACGAAAGTAATAGTCCTTCGGGACTAAATCCCTTTGGACTAAAAAATTGTGAAATTAAAAAACCATAACAAATTTTTGAACAGAACACGAAAACATGGAGATTCATATGCATAAATATATACTGTAATTAAAATGATATAGTAATTAAAATATACACCCACTCAAAAAAAAAGGGGGGTGGAGCATTTCTCTATTTAACTTTTCTTCTGGGCTGTTTGACAAAATTCAAGTTGCGTTTTTCATATCTTGAAAGCGTGATATAAGATATATATTAGATTTATATATAGCTTTGTTCTAACATATGTGTTTTGACACAAAATTGGACTTTTTCTGATATGACATGCTAGTTCTTTTAGAAATTTGAAAATTTATCTTGGTGCACGTTTGTGTGAAGAATAATTCATTTAACGAAGTCCATAATTTATGGTAACCTATTTCATTTTTCCTTTCATTGTGCATGAAAAAAAAAACAGTACATGATTTATTCTTTCAAATCTTTTTCTTTGTATTATATTTTCAATGGTAGTTATTTTTAAATAATATTTTCCTTTTTAGAATTTCATTCTAATTGTTTGAGTTGCGTGGTTGATTTATATTTCTTCAAATAATTATTTTAAAATTTCCTATTTATTCATTCAAACTGTGTATTTTAAGTATAGTTATTAAATTATTAAATTTTAAGTATAGTTATTTAAGTATAGTTATGAAAATTGCATATGTTAAAAGAGAAAAATCAATAAAGCACAATTGCAGCGGCCTGTTCAGGAAAAATTTATAAATGAAAAAGATGTATAATTGGCGTTTTAATTTAGGGTGAATTTCTATTGCCTTACAGTTTGATCATCCTTATTTTAGTTTCTTAAAATATTATTCATCTTTAAATCAAATATTTTTTTTTAAATTGCAAGAATCAATTAGCATAAGATTAAAAAATTCTAAATTAAAAAGAAGTACTAAATTTTACAAAAAAAAAATTACCTTTTCTTCTTAACGCTGTTTTGTTTCCATTCCACAAATATATTAAAAATCATCCACTTTTTTTTTTTTTTTTTTTTTTTTTTTTTACATGGCCAAACTACAACTAGCAAGCCGTAAGCGGCTGTCCGACACCTTAACTGCGGCTCGCGACCTTGCGGCTCTTTGGCACTTTAATTGCTCAATAAACAGTAGCTTAATTTTCAACATATAATTGCATTTTTAAATAGAAATAATACAGTTATGCATTTCTTTATTAATTACTAATTTGCTTTCTTAAAGTATACTACATATCTAAAAATTTAATTTAATTCAAGCTTTCCACTGTAAGTTTATTGTCAGAATAACAATCAGAATTGCAAATAATTCTGTTTCTGCCAATTATTATCAGAGTCATGTTATTTTTAGAGCAGGTAATGGCCATCGGGATATTACGTAATATATGAAGAGTTTAAAATTAATGCTCTTGAATGTTATTTCCTCTGATTAATTTTATTTCAGATAGTTCCTGCTTACATTCTTTCTGCATAAATTCCTTGCATTACAATTATAATCGTGATCCATTGTCTTGGAAGATGTGCTATTCCTCCTTGGATACTAATTTTACTCAGTCTTTGAATAGCTAGGGTAACTATTAAATGAACTTCTTTCATGGAGCGAAATTTCTGTCCATGTGGAAGCTCTTCTAATCTGGGGAAAATTTGAGATCTGTGGTTTTTTATAGTTAGTTCTTTTACAAATGAACTTCAAAGTTAATTCTCCATCTTTAAGCATGTTAGGTCAGTTTTATGCAATTTTCTTCACATTTTTTGCAATCACTCACATTAAAATGCTGCAGTTAAGACTCTTGTGTACCTGAAATACAATTTTCCCCCCTTTCACATCTTTCGCAATAATACTTTGATTCCTCATTTACATAATCAGTGGCTGATCATGGTGAAATTTTGGGGGTCACGGAAAGAATGGACTGGATTGACAACGATTTCAATTCTGCTTGAAATTTTTAATTTGTATTTTGCCAATTGCTATTATTTGCAACAGAAAGTTTTAACCTTTATTATCTTCATTTCCATAATGTTCCATCAAGTAATGAGTGGCCAGCTGGACACAAATTTATTTTTTCTAATGCACAGCTTCTGTCAATATACTGATAATAGTAAAATCGCTTTAGCTCATAATTTTTCATTGCATATTACTTGATGAACTTTTCCTTTTTAGCCCTCCACAAATATCACATTAGATTAGAGCTGGTGTTATGCTCTTTGCCACCCGATGCTTCTAACATTTTTCGCCTCTTTATTCTGCAGTCCACTGCAGCTGAACCACTTGTCCCGGTTCTGTTGCCTGGATTAGTTTTTTAATCAGTTGATATTTTTAATCTTCTGAATCTTCTTCGATCACCTTGTATGCCTGGCATACCCTTCATGACAGCTTAGTAGCCCAAAGGAATGTTGTACTGCTATCCATTCCCTGATCACTAAAAATTTCAAATAATGCATTATGCAGTTTTACTGGATTTTAACTTCATAAACGTTTTGTTTTGGAATGTGATCTTTCATTTTATAAAGTGATCCGTTTGGGTATAGACTCTATTTCAAAGAATTATTACTTTAAACTGTTATTTGCTAAAAAACTCAAGTAGACCTTTACTTTTGGCTCAGATCTTTAGCTTCAAATAACACAAATATATGCAACCTCTCTCACCTTTAATAAATTAATGTAAAACTTCGTATAAGGAATGCAGAGCACATTTATAAAAACTGAATGGAAGATATGATCACGCTGTCATTAAATCTGGCTTTAAATCTCTACATTTTTCAACTGTTATGTAGCATTCGCACTCTTGTAGATACTTAATTGTACTAGATATCCCTATCCTTGTGTACGTCTGTGTTTATAATTAGGATACAAACAAACTTTAGCATATAAACTTTAACATATGTAAATATTTGAAACTTGAAACAAACTTTCTCGACAAAATTTGACAAACATAAGGTAATTTAAGATGAACAATAGAAAATGAAACCATATTTGTGATCCTCATAATAAATTTACTTTACAGATAAAAGTATAAAACGAAAGGTTAACTCTCTTTCATTTGACAGCACTGGAAAACTCATTAGAGGTGATGACATTCATAATGACAGCTTCAACAGAAAAATTCACTGTAGGTTTGAACACGCAAAAATTCTATTAGTAATCATTGTTTAGAGACGTTTGTGAATCAGATTTGCTAAAAATGCATCTTACTGTCACAATATCGCAAACTAAATGAAACGGTTTAAAAGCAAGGATGGTTCATTCAAGAAAAAGTGCAAAAATTTTGACATTTGTCAAGGTCATCTACTAAGCAGAAGTCAATAATGGAATGGCAGAAAACATTTGTGCCATTTAGTCTTGAAGCCTCACATTATTCATGCATTATGCCAACAGACAAGTAAGCAAAATTATGGCGTGTGTGGCACAAACTTCTGCAGTTCAAGTCTTATAAATCTGACAAAGCACGAGCACTGCCGAAAAGTCAAATGGGTGAAATTTAGCATAGAGGATCTCGTGGGCAGATTCATGTTGTATGATGAAGACACGTTTCATTTATGTGGCAAAGAGAATAGATATAGTGTAATATTTATTCACGGAAAACCTGTTAGTTATGTAGGCAAAAAAACGTAAGTTCTGAAGACGAATTCTCTGAATTCTTACAATGTAATTTTCTGAAGATAAATCTTTCTGTGCCTTAACAGAATGCGACCTTTTTTCTTCGCACAACCTTGTAATTTATTTATTGAGGATATTTGAAAGTGGAGATTTTTTTATATCCACTTCTCAACAGGACTTGCAGCAAATAAAGTAGTGGTCAGGGGAGGTGATTGACTTGATTGATTAAGATATGTTATTGCCTGTGAAGAGTTTTATGTTTATTAATCTGTTATCTTATTATTTTTTCTTCATTTTCATTTCTACTTTCGTCACCTTCAAGCGATATCTACATTTGTTCGTGCATTAAACACAAGAGTTCTTAAGAGAGATCTTTTGGCACCTATAGCTGATGTCTCACTATTACTTTTCTTGGTAGCTGTGTTACTTATGTAATCTCTAGTTTGCTATCTGTAACTTTTAGTGAAAGTTTGTCGATCTTAAGCAAAGCTCACAGTCTGCCTTTGTCATGTAATATAATACTTTAATTGTATTTTAACCTTTTTTTGACGATCCTACAAGCTGAGTAGATTTATGTTCTATATGAAGGCTATGTAACCTTTAGTCAGACAATTAAAAAAGAAGATTTATTTTACTTAGAACTTTAAGGGGAGGTGATAAGTCATCTGACTGTCTTTGTAGGTTCAGTAGTTTACAGTCAGAACAGGGTGGACATGTAACCCTATCTGGCTAAAACTCTGTAACTAAATGAGCATGTAGAAGTCTGCCATGTTACAAAGGATTTTCAAATCCAATATTTGTGCATGTCCGTAGAAATTTGGAGTAATTTTACATCTGTATTTGTGAAATAAATTCTTTGCAGTAGTTCTAAGATTCAACAGCCATTGCTAAAGAGTTCCGACTGGTATACAGATGGAATATGTGACCAAAGCAACATTTATATATCACGACACGAATTGCTAGATTTATTAGTAGTAGGTTATCTATATCCAAAATTATCGAGACAATTCAAGGGATAGTTTTGAAAATTTCCAGCGATGCCCAGAGGGCTAATTAGTTAAAAATTCTGGCAAACTTCGCTTGACACAATGCAGCACTCAGTGCTGGCATAAATGAAAGGAAGATTCCATTACCATTGAAATTGCAATCATCATTTTTTAATGAATTATTATATACAGGGCATCACTACAACAAGTCATTCCAGAGTTTTGTTTTAAAGTTTTGATTTAAAAGTTTAATAGTTTTTTAGTTTAGGGTTCAAAAGATTTTATAAGATATTTCTCCCACCTTCTTAGCATGCCTTCATAGTGTTATGGTCAGCACACTCGGCGTGTATTCAAAAGGTCCGAAGTTCAAGTCCCGGCGAGGGCACTGCACATTTGTTTCTTCTCCTGCTTCAAAAAACCTAATGTCTCTACAATTTAAATCATGAAAGTAGTTCTAAGATTTGAGATTTAAAATTCTGAAAAGAAAAGTATTTCTGAAGTTTCGAGAGCTATCCGGTTTTTAAAGTATCAACCTTAGGGAAAAAAATTAACTTATAATCCATTTCTTAACTAATGCATAAATTCTATTATTTAAAAAGAGATTTGATCTCAGTATGTTGGCCCTCATGTTAATTGTGTGGGAAAAGTTATCAATTTTCATGCAAAGCCTAAAAATGCTCATAGCTTATTTTAAAATAATTTTTATTTCTCGAATAACAGTTTCTCTGATATGTGTGCTGTCCTGTATCATTTATTTTACTTTTTCTAAAACACTACATACGAGCCAAATTTGAGAAAAAACATTCAGTTTGTTTTTTAAAATGAGCGACTCTTCGCTCAAATAAAAAATATTTTCCATCATGTATTTCTAAAGACCGATGCATATTCTTCCAACTTCAGTTCAGTTCTAATAAAACCGAACAATGATTATGAATGAAGTGGAATAATGGAAACAAAAAGAAAATGCTTGTTTTTTACCTTAAAGAAATAACATTCAAATGTATGGTATAATAGTTTCAAATTTATAATTTGTTGGGATATATGTTTCTGATTACAAAGCAGGATAAATAGAGTTTCGTATTTTGATGAAACCATATTAATTACACAAAAATGCAAAATTTTCATTAATTTACTTGAAATGTTTCTTAATTTTTTAAACAATATAAATGTGGATTTGTGACTCTCGGAAAATCCAGCTGTGGCTCTCAAGGTTTCACGAAATTTACCATGTGGCTCCTATCATAGTGAAGTTTGGCCACCCCTGTTATAAACCTCAAACATTTTTTAAACATCTTGGTATTTCTGACATTCACATAAGTAACGGCCCTTCATTTCTTCAGTGAAGAATTTATAAGTAATGGCCTTTCATTTCTTCAATATTTAGTCAGAGTGAAATAGGAAAGGAACTTTTACCATAAAAATGATTTAGAGGCTTGGTATTCTGAAGGCATGAGAAGAAAGGCTGTTTTCATCAACACTGGAAATGCAATTAGCTGATATTTATATACTTCATTGGATAAATTCTTAAAACCTTCAAGAAATTCCACTGAGAAATTTTTGCAATAACCATTTATGATATAACATTCTGTGACATAATTTAAATTTATACAGTCCTTCAGTGAAAAAATATTTGCCTTTCACATTCACCTGCAGTTTTATTTCATGTGTCTTTTTCTATTAATGTAAACACTGTCATTGGAATACTTGAAGCCACTGCACTGAGTGCAGAATTTTAACAAAATATGGTTTGAATGTCCAGATATTTTGCTTGAATACACATCTTCTTTGAAGTGGATTTTCTGCAAACCATTTTCTTTATTCTAATGTCGTTCTTTCAGAAAAATTTGCTTTAAATTTTTACGCAAGAACATTCAATCTTTTTAACAGTTTTATTTTTATAAATTTTATAGTCTTGTCTCATTTTCTTAAAATTTTACTTATATCCTCCCAGAAGACTGCTTTGGATTTTCTGGAAAATTTAATTACAAATTTAAAATTTAAAATGAAGCTCAGAGGACAAATAGTTGAGTTAAAACTTATTTACTAAATAATGGAGGTATCTCTCAAACCCAATAACAGAAGTATCTCTCAGACTTTTTGGTTAACAGATTCCGGCATTTATTCTATCCCACTTAATCATCCAATTTTAAAATCGGATGCAAATAATCTAAATCATATAGTGTTGACAATTTTTAAGACCGATAATTGTTATATTAAGGAGCATGCATTTTAAATACTTGTAATAGTACAAGGAAAAACCAGCTATTTGAAGCATTCTTTATATAGTTGTTAATAGAAAAATTTATATTTTATTTTTACTAAAAGACAGGATATGACCCAAACTGTCAAGCTCTTAAAGCATAATTTATTTTGTCAAGTACTTAATTTGAAAACTCTGTCCTATTAAATAAGTATATTATGCATAGAATTTTTGCTTTTATGGTAAAAAGAGAAGAATCAATCCAAATGCAGTCAAGTTTAATAAGCCAAAATATAAAGAGTCTCATTGCTAAAAAAAAAAAAAAAAAAATTCAAAATTTGAATTAGTATCACCTTTGAATACTTTGTTTGGATATTCACTTTGATTTAGCTTTGAATTCAGTCACCAGCAGCCAGGTGGTAAATTTCCCATAGAAAATCCTCCACAAGGGCATCCCTCCCCTTCAGCTGATAAACCTTGAATGCCTTGGTGTGATTACATAAACCAAGCCATTACCTTTGAATTCCTAGTTCCAGAAACTGTTTCTTCAAAAATATCGACTTATTGAAGTTCAGGTAATCATAGTTTTAATGTATATTCACAGTTTGGCAATTAAATAATCAGTTTATTTAGGAAAAAAATGTAGAGTGTACACTAATGCATTTTTGTGACTTAATGCAATTGGGATGGGTATTTAAAGACAAGGCTTGTAGAGGTCTGTTTTTGGCATAGCTGTTAACAGTCAATATTGCATTCCATCTCTTCCATGCCACCCCCCCCCCCAAAAAAAAAACTTTTTTCAAGATGAACTTTAGTTTTGGGGAAGCAAAAATAATCGGAAGAAGGCAAATCTAGTGAACATGAGGGATGAATGACACACAAACTTACTTTCAGGCTGAAGCAGCTCTATGAAGTGATTATTAACTGGTAAGAAGAAACATTATCACACGATACAATGTATTTGGAATAATGGTTTCTGACTAAATAACGTTAAGATTTAAAATCGTTTACTTAATTCTGAGTTCAATTAAACCAAACATTTAAAATTGCCGAATTGTTTTGACACATCACATTGTAAAATAAAATTAATGTGAGTAATCTAAAAATTTAACTCCTGTTTAATTTTTCCTGAACTCATGGAAATTATTGTCTCAGTTTAGATTTAGATTCGATTCCAAAAGCTTCGTCTTAGATTCCAAGAACACTAAAGGAATATAATAATAGCAAATGTAACTGAATATTCATTTGAGCTATGGCTTAATAGGTTAAAAATTAACTCTTTATTTAGCAAAACTTAAACTCTGCTTTTTGTGCCTATAAATATAATAATATTTTAAATATTTTCAAATTTAGTAATAAATGAGCGATTAATAACCTGGCTTCTAATTTCAGCGGGCTCCACCCACAGGATACTCATAGTTTCATAAAGATCACTGAATACTCACAGTTTGTCACAGGTTCAAATCCAAGCAAAACGTTTCCAAGCTGAATTTTTGTAGTTTCCCCACGTGTAATGTGAATGTAAGCCAGTTTCAGTTAGAAAACCATCTACAAATTCATCCCTTGCTTTCCATCATGAATTCTAAGGAATTTAATTTAGTTTAAAATCAGAATAATGCCAAATTTTTATTAAAGTTCAAACCTTGGATTTCTAAAATACTGCAAATTTTGATATTATTAATTTATGTGTATATTAAGACTCTATACATATGTGAGCCATATATAACCATTTGTTCTGGACATAATTTTTCACCATTAGTGAGTTTGTTGGATTCATCTGTAAATTTTCCGTCTGCATCTGTATCAGCTTGAATCTCTTTCATCTGAAATTTTTAACTGCGGTATATATATATTATGGTGATTTTAAAATTTGCTTAATCAACCTGTCAAATGTGTGCACTCTTATTTTTAATTCCTTTTCCTTATGAAATATTTTGGCATTGGATCTGTCAACTGTCTGCTTGAGCTATTGCCATTGGACCCCTCAAATTGATGCTGTCTTACCCACTTAATTATTGTTATAATCATCACTTTTAGCATAATGAATAATTTTCTGTTATTCATTATAAGGATAAACAAAAATTTCATATGCTCTTTTTTCTTTTCTTTTCTTTTTTTTTTTTTCTTGAATATTGTGAACTGTTGACTTCCATACTCTTCTTGTAATTTTGAGGGAGATATGTCTTTATCCAATTTTTATAGCAATTTCACTATTCAATTCTTTGATATTGACTGCTACAGCTCAAAAATTAGAAACTCTTTTTGACATGAAAGTTCCATTTTTAAGTTTGATAAGATAGCTGTGACAATAATATCATGCGAAAAACAATAAGCTGGATCAAAACAGAAAATTAAGGAATAGCCCAGTTTGCTATGGTAAATGAATTTAAGTTCTGTGTAATCTTTCTACACTGCTGTGCTGCCAAAAAAAAGGACCAGTATGAACAGTATCCCAATCCAAACAAACATGTTTTTAGGCTTCACTTATCGAAATGTGCCATTCCCTAATCTGCTGGTATCTGAAAGTTATATCAGTTATCTTAGCAGAAAGTTTGAAAAGTTATCTCAGAAGGAAGTTGAAAAAGTTATCTCTGAAAGAATCTCGGATATTATGAAACTTAATTGCATTTTTGAGCATTTTATTCACCATTTCTTAATTTTTTAATGTAGAAAATTTTTTTAAATAAGTAAATAAATAAAACACACACACACACAAATTTGCTGTTTATTTGAAGATCTAAATTCTGATCATTCTGAATATTGGACGTCCAGATTTTAAACTTTGTGCTGTATCACTCTTAGAATACTTAAGGGAAACATATTTAAGTATTTCTTAAAATCCCCTCCAAGTCACCTCGTATTGACAGTCCAGAAAATTCTTCCTTTGATATTGTAACAAGAGTTTTTTTTTTACAGGGTGAGGTAGTTAGCCTTATTCCTTATTTAGCAACCTCACTAGAAATGGATAAATATTTTATGCTTACAGATACACTTGTGACCAAACATTGATCCTTATTCTGTTATTTAACATATATTGCCATGATGCAACAACTCACTGGCTTTTATTTCATAAAAATATATATTTGAATTCTGTTATGGGAAACAAATACCCCTGAATAGCCCTTGTAATCCATTCTTTCTTTACTTAATTTAATTAAGTAAAGAAATTAAGAGTTAGTTAATTAAGAAAATTTTAGAATTGATCATATCTTAGAATGTAAGAAGTGAATTTTAGAATGTAAGAAGTGTTACAGTATATACATTTATACATTCATAAAAAATCTGTGTTTGTTTTTATATAAATTTTCATATAAGTAATTTTTAATATAGTTATGTCAGCATAATTATAGTAATGACTTTTGAATTTGTTTTTCTAATTTAGGTAATACGTAATGTTGAAAATCATCCATTCACTATAAGCAGTAGCTCAGGTAAGGCATTTAAGAATTTTTTTTTGAAATTTTATGTAACTTTACATTTAACCAGTTATGTAATACTTTGGAAACTTGTGCAGGTTCAAGAATGAAAAAAGAATTTACTAATTTTGCAATTTTAAATACATGGAACATAGTTATTAATATTCCATATGAAACTTGGGCATGGTGCACTTCTATAATTGAACTACAATGTTTATATTTTTTGTTGAGGGAAAATATTAAAATATTGCCAGTTTCCATAATAGCCAATTTTAGTGAATTCCATTTCTCATCAAGACTTCCAGTTCGTCCAATTTAATGCTTTTCAATTTTGTTTCCAATTCATTCTGGTTTCTTTCCTTAATATCTGTATCTTTCAACAGCTGACAGTTATATTTTTCTAATTTCACCCCATGGTTTTTACAGACGTTAGAAATTCTTGATCTAATTTTCATCATTACTAAGTAGTGGTCCAAGTTGAAATTTGCTCTATGATATGATCTGACATTCCAGTATGTCTGATGTATGTCTAAGATCGATTAAGATATGATCAATCAGATTACAGTCGTCACAATATGGAGATCTCCTTGTCATTTTGTGTATATGTGTGTGTGGAATATGTTTTAGACTGGAAGAATACAAGGCAGGGAATTTTTCATAAAAAGTATCTTTTTTTCCCTTGTCTTTGTCCTCTGTTGGGGCATGCATATATATTATTCTATAGTTGAAGAATTTGCCTCTCTATCTGATCTTGCACAGCCTGAGTGATTTGGCCTCAAAATCATTGATAAAATGCCTAATCCTCTTATGAACAATGAAGCCTGTACCAAACATATATTTCTTAGGATCGCAACTGTAAAATACAGTGTGATTTCTGCCATCTTGAATTCCCTGTCCAAACCATCTCATTTCCTGAAGAGCTATCAAATCATTCCTGTAAGTACCCATGATTTTCGTTAAAAAGGATAGACTCTTGCTCTTGTAAAGTGAGCGTAAATTCTGTGTACTAAATCTCAAATCCTGAAATCCTTTACAAGTAACCTCCATATTGACAGTCCAGAAAATTCTTCCTTTCCTACCAGGCCTCCAAATGCAAGGGTAGATGACACCTGGAGCACAAGGTACTGCTATTAATGAGTAAATTGCATTAATTGCATGTTAAAATTGTATAATAAAAATGCAGCGTTTTCCTTTAATTGTCTTACGTAGCCTCTTGGAGGCAGGGGTGTCCAGTTATAGCCCGGACACTGGGTACCCATTTTAGCCACCGTTTATGACATGCATGAGCTACATTGGGACTATTCTTTCACACCTGGTCACCACATGGTGAACACCTTAATTAATGCACTAAAATTGTGGTTTGAAGAAACATTCCTTAAGGATTATCACTGAGTGCAGCTTAAGACTGGACAGCAGAAAGCGAAGAGGTCCTATAAGAACTGGCAACTGATATAAAAAAAGTTAACACAGCTAGCAGTTCCGGATTTTGGGCGGGAAATTAAAAAGCACATTAAGTGTCCAGTGTAGTGGATGCTTTCAGGGATCCTGAAATACAGCTAGCACTCCAGATAGTGAAATACAGCAAGCACTCCAGATAGTAGACAAAGAAGATTTGAAGAGTGATGCCTTGAAGTCTGTGCCTTGGAAGTGAAGATTGCCCAGAAGAGCAGAAGAGACATTGATTGTATAAGGAGTGTTAACAATGCAGAAGACAAGTGCTGAAAGTGATGGTGGAAGTGATGGAAATAGTGGAGGCCATGGAAGTTTCTAAGATGAAATGTAATAATGGTAAAAGGAAGGTAGAAATATCAGAACTGTAATGGAGAAGGGCATCTACGAAAACAGTGCCATGCACATCCAGTCTAAAATACACACACATGCGAAATAAATAAATAATAATATTAATAAAAAAGCAACAGGGAAACAAGTTCTTCAAATATCTTGTGTTCATGGCGGAGATCAAGGATTATGCGTGGAAGGAGAAATCAACAGTTTTTGATCACGCATGATAGTAGTCACCAGAGTGAGTGTGACTATTCTGTGATCTCATACAGTTTGGTGGTTAAACTGTCATCTTCTGTACGTGGCTTCATCCTCTAATCTACAAATCATGAGTGGAGAGAAAATTCTGCAAGGACTCATGGATAGTCATACTTCACTTTTGGAAGAAGTACAGATTTTATTTAGATGTGAAGAATAATGAATTGCACACCTCTGGTGAAGAAGTACCATTGTTCGCAATAGACAAAAAGGAAATGAGCTGCTGTAGGATAACTGCTCATGATAATATTACCATCCCTTCAAGAATAGAATGTATCATTAGCAATGCAGCAAAAACTCTTGAGAAGTTTTGCTTGGTTATTATTGATTTCCTAAAGAGAGTACACATTCAAAAGAACTCTTAATTGCAGCTGATTTTGTGGACTTAGCAAAAGAAGAGTGTGCTTGTCAGGATTGCCAACGTATGTGACAAGTCTTGCACTTTTATGAAAGGAGAGGAAATTGCTTCATGTTATTCTGTGAAATTCTTTCAATCAGATGCAGAGTTCACCTGAATTTAAAGATTTATTTGAAAGCACTAAATTAAATGCTAAACAAATTCAGCCTGCAGGTCATTTAATAGAAGAATTTAGAGATGTCTCCTTAACATTGCCTGGTGACATTCGTTGCATGAATGTGACACTTTGAATCAACACTGGGAATCATTCACTTATCAAGCAATGTTTTTGTCATCTTCCATTTGTAAAACAAGAGAGAAGTTATGAAGCTTCTGAAGGAGATGCAGGACAGTGACATTATTGAACTATTGTTTACACCTTGGGCATTACCTGTCATCTTATTTTGGAAGAAAGATGGATCCACAAGATTTTGTATCTACTACAGATATCTAAATAACATTATGAAGAAACCTTTGCCTTTAATCGAGAATACCTTAGACATGCTAGCAGGAAATAGATGGTTTTCCACTTTAGATTTGAAGGGAGGCTACTAGCAAAAGGAAACAGACCCCCAAGATTGAAAGAAGATTGCATTTACTACCAGTCAAGAACTCAAACAGTTTACCCTTTTGACCCGACTTTTGCGTGATTAAAATTTAACTATGAAAAGTAGTTTAATTTAATGTTGACATACTAAAAGAAGTGTAATAGGAGTTTAAAGTTTTTAATTTTTCCTGTTTCCTGAAAATCTCCTGGGATATGTCCAAATTCTATTGCCAACTGGGATTATTTGTCCCAATCATCTAGGATATTGTGATGATAACCTTACACTGCATGTGAATACATAATAAAGTTAAATGAAATATACTGAATATTCTATTCTATTCTTGCAGTACAAGTTAAGCGCGATATGACATAAAGCAGTCTTTACAAAGTGCAGCCTGACACATTTGACAAATAGGTCTTTAGTCATATTTTTCTTTAGTCATATATTTGTTCCCTAATTCCTTAACACTTCAGATGTAAAAGCCCATTTAAAAGTGGGTTTTATTTACCCAATAGGGCAGTGAAATGTAATCTCTGGGACATATGTGCCCTAGGACCCAAAAGGATTTAAACTTTTTGGAAACACTCTTGCGACATATGAATATCTAATGGAGACAGTTCTGAAAGAATTCTCATACAAAGTATGCCTTGTATATTTCAACGATTTTTATTATTGGATCCACTTTTGAAGAACATTTGGAAAATATTTGAAAAGTACTACAGAAGCGTAAGAAAAGCCAATCTGAGGCTCAGACTTCGAAATGTAAATTATATTTTAGTCCTGTTGTACGCACAGATCCTGAAAAATCAAAAATGTTTGTGACTGGTGTTACCCTCAAGGCATTCATCAATTAAGAAGCTTTTTTGATCTTTGCACTTACTACCAAAGATTTCTGAAAAGTTACTCTCAAATTGCAAGGCCTTTACACCACCTAACAAAACAAAAGTTTTCTTGGACTGATGTGTGTGAAAAAGCATTTAAAACCCTGAAAGATGCTTAGACTTCCTCACTTGTGTTGCTATATCTCTAGTGACAACATGGCTTTATTCTCAATACAGATCCCAGCAGTAAATGAATTGGAGCTGTTCTTTCCTAACAAATAGATAGCCAGGAATACATTGTTGCTTGTTTTAGCAAAAGTCTCTCTAAACCAAAAATAAATTCTGTGTCAACAGGAAAGAGTTCTTGTCACTGTGAATACAGCAGAATATTTCTACCAGTATGTTCCTAGAAAATTCCTGGGCATGGAAATTCGACATCACGTACAAACTCCACATGGAAATGCTGATGCACTTTTAAGAAGACCTTGTGCAGAAAAGCGCAGACACTGTGTTCAAAAGCCAAATTAAAATATAGCTTTGAAGTCAAGCCTTATGTGAATACAAAAATATTTTAAATTGTAAATTTTTATTTTAATAAATGACTTAATGTTTTTTGCATTATTTCTAAATAATGCAGTAAAGTGATAAAACTGTGGAAAAACTATAATAATTTCACAAAAGTCGTATTTGTAGGTATATCAACTTATGCGGCCTCCTTTATCACTGCCTAATTTAAATATGGCCTCTGGTGAAAAGGTTTGCCCACCTCTGATCTATACTAAGCAACAGAAAATTTTAATGGGATGAAAGATGGGACAATTAGATAGGATAAAAGCAGTCATGCCAATCAGAAGGTTAAAACATTCCAAAGAATGTACATGTAGTCTTCTTGGTATTGGTATTTACCTACATATAAATGCAACCTTCTTGGTGAAATTAGCCTTTTTTTTTTTTTTTTTTTTAAGAAAGATCCTCAAATTATCTATATGAATAAGTTGATAAACATTGTAAACATACAAAAAGAAAACATTTAAGCAATTTAAATACAAATTAGTAGTATTAAATAAAAATTATGTGATATATTAAAAAAATAAAGCACATTCTTCTTAAATATTTCTGCATGCAATTTTTTTTTCGCTGTTTTCTTCTCCTGAAGTACAGAGTAATCTGTTTTTTCCTTCAAAAACCATGAGGCAATTTTTGAGATTCACATTCGTGCCATCCTCGACAGCAGCAGCTATGGAGGAAATGCATTTCCTCGTTTTTCCCATTGCTGGCAAATTTCACAAGCGCAAATTTTAAAACTTAGGTTTAAGAAGGGAAAAAAATCAACGATTTATTTATAAAAACCATTAGAACTTGGAATACAACAAAAAAGAATGGATATGGAAATGGTAACATTACTTGATTGAAGGATTATTATAAGCATGGTTACTGTAAGAATAGTTATGTACACTGTGAAAAAAAAAGGGGGGGAACAGTTCTATATCTCCTGTTCTACTTGGCCGATTGACGAAATTCAAATTGCATTTTCCATGTCTCGAAAGCGCAACTTAGGATATATATTAGATTTATTTATAGCTTTGTTTTAATATAGGTATTTTGACACAATCGGACTTTTTCTGAAATAACATACCAATTTTTTTCCATATTTTGATTCTATGACTCAAATTATGCCTAAATATTACATTTTGTAAAATTTGGTGTGAAATTTACGGAGAAATTCAAAAAATTAAATTGGCGAATTTTTTTCAGTTTGAGCCAAGAATAATTCACTTAATATATTCTTAATAACTACTTGATATGTGGCAACCTATTTTTCTTCCCTTCCATAGTACAGGGGAGAAAAAAAAGTCACATCATTCCTGCCTTTTTACATTGTGGATGAGAGGAAAAAAGACACATTGTTCTACTTTCAAATAATTTTAACAAAGTACATAAACCATGTTTTCGTTATTATCACTTTTAACAAATATGCCAAATTTCAAAACGCGCCAATATATAAATTCACGTGTATCTTCGGAAATTTTGAATAAAAAGCTCTAATTTTTTGCAGGTATGCTTAGAAATACATCTACTTTAAGATGATTGTAAAAATTTTATGGGTTATAATTCAAAATAGTTTTCAAAAAATTTATAAAAATTATTTCAAAATACAAATTTTAAAAATAAATCATAAAAAATTGATGAATTTTATTTGGAAGGAACCTAAATTTCTAACTGTGTAAGAAGGAATCAAATAAATTTCATAAAAAAAGAGATTAATAAATACATACCAAACTGAATAAACATTGAGGAGCTAAAATGTTGAGAGCTAATTTTTTAAAATCTACTTGTGTGATTTTTTACAAAACTTGGCAGTTTGGCATAATTCGAGTTGTAGAATCAAAATATGGAAAAAAATTGGCATGTTATTTCAGAAAAAGTCCGATTTTCTGTCAAAATACCTATAATTGAACAATGCTATGTATAAATCTATATCCTAAGTCGCACTTTTGAGACATGAAAAACGCAATTTGAATTTCGTCATTCAGCCCAGTAGAACGGGAGATATAGAACTGTCCCATTTTTTTCTGTGCGTAGTGTATATGGTTGCTAGAGTTTAACACATTTTTTGAAAATTTGGCGATTTCTACTAAAGTGGTTGCGTTAATACCTTTATTTTTAGGAATAATGGCCCAAATGCTTTTTCTTTTCCCATTTTACTTCCTGTAAGGAATATCTGTAAAATATAAGCTAAGATAAGGGGCCAAAACATTAACTGAAGGTAAGGCAAGAATTTCAGAAAGAGATATTCTGCAGGAAATTTTTGGTATTTTTTAAAATGTGAGATGCCAGTAAAACAAGGCTTAAGTAAAGGCAGATTGTGTGATCGAAAATAAGTAAGACTACCAGGAAAAGATACATTTTGCAGTGGGAAAATTTTTGTGATATAAAATATGAAGTTCTTTTAGATTTCAATTATAATAACATTCATGATTTTTGATTCAGATTAAACAAATAATTTTGACATTGTACTAAATAAAAATGTCAAAGAGGTTTGTCAAATTTGAATTAACTAAGTTCAGAATTAGCCAGTTATGTGGCACATATAGCCAAACTGCAAGTCTGGTTCACAGTGTAATAAGCAAATTTAATTTTTTAATTCAATTTCAGTTTGAATATATTGCAGGTCTACTGTGCACAATTTTAACAGTCAGTAATTTAATTATTTTAATCGTATTACACATGCAGTGAATCAAAGCAATTTTCGAATATGCAGTTTATGCCAAAGAAAATAACATAAAAAATGTAACTGAAGGTTAGATGTTACTCAGTTTCCATGCCTACTGTTGTGGCAATGCTTTTTTTCTCTCTTTAAAAGAATACATTTTATAAAGGTAATAAAAAATGTATACATTAGCAAAACAGTTTACCAAATTTATGTTGCAGAATTTCTATAATCCGCATGCTCATTTTTGAATGTAAACAAAGTGTTAAATTTCAGAAAATTCAACATCAGACAGTTTTTTTTAATATATATATATAAGAAGATAAAGTTTTTAATAAAAATGTACTATGTTTATAACATACTTTGATTTAAAAAGCCAATTTATATTGCTGAAGTTATTTAGCATTTTCTGTAGTTGCATCGACATTTCTATTTTTTTGTAAACATGGATCATAAATCTCAGGAAATTTTTGTTTTAAATAAATTCCTACTTTTGGTGCCTTCCTCTGTCTCTTAATAATAACAATTTTGACTTTATGAGGTTAATTAATTTTAAACCTATATGGATATGTCAAGAATTTATTTATGCATAACATTTGAGGTGTCATACCTTGCACTTGTTTACAATCCTTTCAGTTAGCAAATGTGTTTACATTAGTGAGTGAATGGGAATAGATTCTTGAAAATAATACTTTTGAAGATTTTTTTTAAGAATATAAAACTCTTGGTAAGGAAGTGGTAGGCTGCAGAACCGAGAAATTTTCAATAAATTAACATTTTCAGTTCTAGCACTTTTTGTAGCATTTTAAATTCAGTTGCATTTGCATGGAGTATAATGGTAAAATTAACATTGCAATTCTGTTTAGAGAAATCATTATTGTTGGAGAGTTTGTAGGTATATATATTCTGCCATTTAAGATTGGAAAAATAACCTTGAAAATAATTTCATTAATGGATATACATTTTTTTTCAATGTAAAATTCTTCGATATGTGCTTACAAGAGTTCGTTGCTTCTGTAAAATCTTTTCAAGATGATTTTCCCTTGCTATGTTTTTTTTTTTTTTTTGTGTGTGTGTGTGTGTGTGCAGTAACAGTTAAAAATATAATAGTATTATAACAATTAAATTTTAAATAAATAATTCTTCAGTTATAGTTACATGCAAAAAATCGAAATTTCATTTAAAAATTTGAAAAGATAAAACATACATACAACAGCAACAAAAACATGATCTATAATCTGCAGAATTCTCTAATCTGCATATCTGTCTGTTTTGAGGTGTGCAAGTTATTGGAATTCTGTATCTCGCAGGAGAGCTCCAGAATATCCGGCGTCTTGTGAGGAATTAGTGTGGCATCCCTCCTTTGTATATATTGTATACTGATACATATGCTTAACCCTAAATAGGGTCAAAGTACACAATTCTAAAAAAAAAAAAAAAAAACATGATCTATAATCTGCAGAATTCTCTAATCTGCATATCTGTCTGTTTTGAGGTGTGCAAATTATTGGAATTCTGTATCTCACAGGAGAGCTCCAGAATATTCAGCGTCCTGTGAGAAATTATTGTGGCATCCCTCCTTTGTATATATTGTATTCTGATACATATGCTTAACCCTAAATAGGGTCAAAGTATACAATTCTACGATGTTTACACTGCATGAAATAACAAGAGACCTAGAAATGATGAAATATTTTTTTTTGGGGGGAAAGAACTTTCACAATACAGTAATTTTTAGCAGTGGTAAATAAATGATATGAGAAAATCAAAATGTAATTTAGTATTGAGGAAACAAATTGAGTGGATGTAAGGCTATATTTGTTTAAAAAAATTCAGATTTAATGTATGTAAATGTAATGTATGCATTAATGTATGTAAGTTCTTGCATTACAAAATATTTCAATGGAGAAGAAATTTTTACATAATATAAAAAAGTGTGAAATATATACACTGGCAACTGTATGTATTGAAATCTGCCACTTATTTATCCACCAAGTATCTGTCAGCTAGTAAGATAGTTTAATAGATAAAAGATTGCACCAAAAATAGAACAAAAATAAGTTAAAAATAATTTTAAATGTATTTTATTGTGCAATAAAATGCAGCCACTTTGTCAACTTGTTTAAAAGCTATGACACCATTTTTAAGAATGTAGTATTGTGCTGAAGAAGTTGCCAGGAAGTTGTGAAACTTCACATAGTAATACGGGAAATTTAACAGAAAATTTGATCTTTGTGTGATAATATGAAAGGAAATTGCATCATAAATATTGCCAGTTTTCAATTTTAGTTTGATTTTTATCTGTAGTATATGGTATGCTTGATTTTTATTTATATTGCATGGAGTCAAAAATATATTTCTACTATTAACTGCTGGTATCTGGAGGTAGTGCAAGAGAAGGTTCTGTTATCTGTCTGTCATGGTCAAGACTGAGCAGTAATCAAGGTTTCAGTGTATGTCATAAAAATTATTTATTTCTTAAAATAACCATATTGATTAAAAATTACCAAGCCCTTTTTACCTTTCTCTCTATTTATAATCTTTCTGTTTTACTACTTTAAAATGATATAGATATTTAGTTACATATCTGTTAAAATCTTTGTCCATCCAGTATTTCTGACTGTTAACATGTGGTTCCTAATGACATAAAATTTGCCACCCCCTGTTATATGACATTTAGGTTTCATGTTGATGTAAAAATAAAAATTTGTTCAATAGAGTCTATTCATATTTTCTACATATTGTAGAGCAATCACCTGTGTAAATTACTTCACATCATGTACTTCCTAAATAAGATATAAGCTAATCAAAAATAATTTGTTGTAATAATTTTTTGGTATATTTCTAGATTACCAAATATTAATACATCTCCTTTACCTTATTTTAACAAAGGTTAATTCAGATTTAGCAAAAACATATTTTGTGTTCATGAATGAAATAAACAACTATAAAAATAACAGATTTCTGCAGTACCCTTCTGTTATCCGGACTGAATTCAGAAATGTAGGTGTGTTATGGATGTACGTGTATGTACATACGTATGTGTCTGTGTACACACACACATATATGCACGTGCATACACACACACACACACAGACAGAAAGAACAGGGGACACCAAAACATTGCCATGTGCAAAACTTGTATCACCCCACTAACCTTCTATGGAAGTGCACCTTCACGGGGCATGCTAACATAATGCTCAGGCATTTGTTTACATTGCAGCAATGGGAATGTTATATATTTTTTGTGTATTTGAAAAATAAAAAAAATGTATAATACAATGCTATAAAAATATTTAATGTTTTTAATTGGATATATCATGAATTAAATGCATTTTTATTTAAACCATTCTGGTTAGAAAAAAAAAATATTTTAAAGAACTGCATCTGTTGCTTTTAAATAACTTATTTTGTTAATCATACAGACAAATTTAATTTGTCTGTATGATAACAAATGAAAGATAAATATCTTACATTTTGATGATTGGCAACAGACTTGAATGAGAAGTGAAACAATGCATTTACAGTGGCTGTTATTTAAAGTGAATCAGTGCAAAATTGTATTTTGGTATTAATAGTCTTTTGGGGATGAAAGGATATTCTTGCTCTCCAAATGTTAGAAGCCAGGATTCACTGTACAAGTGTCAGCCAGTAAACACTTAGTGATAACACATTTTATTCTGTAAGGGACACATATGAAATTTTGTTGAATGAGAAGCCTTTACGAACAGTGCATCAACTAATTAAGGGGTGATATCAATATATGCTGTAAATAGTAAAGATATTTTTCATTGGTGTATATATAAATCCCATAGATTGGGATAATATGTATATGTTTGCTGGTAAGTGGAATTCAAATGTTTACTTTGGATGATTGTATGATAATTTAAGGTACTTTTTTTTTTCAAAAAGTATTCTTTTTCATTATACAGTAGTAAAAAAAAGAGGGGCATATTTGTAATAAACTAAGAAAAATCTGTACTGATCCCAAAAAAGTGCATTTGTTAAATTTAAAAATTATATTTTATTTATGCTTTTTAAAATAATGAATTTTTTTTTTAGAAGAGGAGGACGATGAAACTAAGAGTGTAAACTCAGAAACTGAAGTTTCTGGATCAAGCAGTCATGAAGAAAATTCCGAAAATTTGAGTGAAAAATATGATTTAGAAGTAATTGATGAACAACCTGATGAATCTGATGAGTCTTTAAGAAAGAAAATTAGATTATTTAGACCTCCATCTATAAATAAAGAAGCCATTCTTAGATTCGTGGAGAATGCGAAGAAACAGTCTGTATGTGGATTTGATAATCAAAATGATGATTCCAATTCGTGTGAAGATGGAAAAAAAAAGAAAGAAAATTTGCGATCCAGTAGTAAAACTAAACAAAAGAAACATCATAGATATAGATCTAGTGATTCAGATTCTGATTCAAGTGGTAAAACTAAACAGAAAAAACACTCTAGATACAGATCAAATGATTCAGATTCAGATTCGTATGATAACATAAAAATGAAATATCCAAGAGAAAGGTCACCATGCAGCAGTAAAACTAGATATAAATATTACCCAGAAGATGCTTCAGTATATGGTGAATCATCACGTAGCCTGTCAGGGGCTCGATCGGTGTATGATGATGATGAATCTGTATATCGAGGTTTTGCTAGCTATTTTTGTGAGGTATTCTTGTATCATTAAATTACCTTTTTTCAGTTTCTTCATGTTAGGAATTTATTTTTGAAGAATTTGTTTGATTTTAAAATTGTTTAATTTGTTTAGATAGTTATTGGTAATAAAGGTACTTTCTGATTCTCCATAGCCTCCCTGTAAAGTCTCCAACCATTGGCGAATAAATTTTTGCCTAGCTGAGACATGGCACTGCACTTAGAATTATGTAAAACAGCAAACCAATCAACGAAATTTGAAACACATGGCACATCTATAACTAAATATATCTTTTTTGTTGTTCTTTCCATGCATACAACAATGAGTTTAAACACACACACACACTCACAAAAATTACAGAAACTTGACATCAAATATAACTTACCATGATGTACACTCGTGTTCTCCACATTGCACAGTGCTGTGGTTTTGCTTAAAGAATAATCAGAATTGCATAAAATTCACCATTGCAAATGCAGTTGTTTTCCTATATACACGGCAATCTGTTTTCACTTAAAGAAACATCAAGGAATTGCGTAAATTCGTCATCATGCACAAATTTTGATCCAGAAAATTTAGTTATTTACAAAATACAGCTTCATAGAATGTGAATTTTTGTATTCTCTACTATAAGTCAAAACAAACACTATTTCTGAAGAAATGCAATGCTTTGCTTTTCATCAACTGGCAGACTCCAATTTCCGATTATGATAAAAAAAAAAAGCAACCAAAACAAACACTAAGACTGGCACTCTTCTATTGCCCATGGGGTGCATACTTGGGTTGCAACATAAATACATTTTGTAACGATGTGGACTGCCTATTTTGGAGATATAGTGCGTTAATTCTTCAAACATTTCAAGGGGATGCAATCAGAAAGTACTTTAATAAATTTAGTTAAAGCCTGGATTTATATTTAATTAAAGTTTAGATTAAAAGTATGAGGGAGTAATGAGTGGAAAGGTATAGTATTCAATATTGTTAAGGTATTGACATTTGTGGTGTGTTGCTGCTATAATTACTGATATTTTCTTAGTAGCATGACAATTTTTAGGATATTTTTCATTAAACAAGAAGAGGTAAAATATTTTTATAAACATAAAAAATGTGTGTCTGAATTTTTTATTTTATTATTAAATTAAAATAGAATAACATACTCTAAATGTTCTTTTACTGCTAATACTTACTTATATAAAAATATACATGTAATTTGAAGGTGACCATGAGGCATCAGTGCCAATTAAGATCTTCTCAAATGAGTTTTTGTTTTTATTCCAGCATTTCAATTTAATTTTACTTTAATTAAAATCAAATAAAGTATGATTAATGAAGCTTTTATGTATATCTTTGTATAGAAAATTGTTTGGTGCGTGTTATTCTGTAATAGATATTGTGAGTTAGCATTTTTCAAAAGTGTCACCCTTCTTAAGATGGAGTTGGATTAATGAAAGATGACAAACTTTGACCAACGGACAAATTTTGGAAGATGCCATCTCCATTTGACAAAGCATATGGGGCATCTGTGAAAACTGCTATTTTTGTGTTTGTTTAAATGTGATTTCAGCATGCAAAGTTATATTTTATCTCATTTTAAGTTCATTTTAAGCATTTCTTCAATATACTCTCAAAAACCCACAAAAATTTGAAAAAGTCTCCAATTACTTACTCAATCTCTATTTATTCATGTAGATTTTGCTGCACTTACTCTTCCAAAATTAAGACTTCCATGTCAAATTCGTCTTAGACAACATTTTTGTTTTTCTTATAAGTATTTTTAACATAGTATGTAGTGTATTTGTTTTATATCATGTAGAATAAGGAATGATAAGGAAGAACAGTATATGCTTGTTAAATTTTCTTTAAAAAATTTGGTAAAATGTTTGTGGTCAGGTAGAAATCTAGCAGTTCTTTAAACATTTAAGAATTATGTCCCAGGCTTTTGCCAAAAAATGTAGTATGAATACCAAGTAGCTTTCCTTGGCACTTTTGAATATTAAATTGATCATTGCCTAATTTATTGTAATCTGGGTGCTGGTTCTATATAATGTTTGTCATGACTTCACTGCCATCAAGTTTTTCCACAGATCTTTGGAATTCTAACAGATTCCATTTCTTTCCAAAATAAGTACTTTTCTAAAACTTGATCTAGATATTGGATGTATGAAATACATCTTTCTATTCTGTAGCTTCAGTTTTTGTTTGATTCCATTTTAAGCAAGATGCAGGGTTTTTCTGAGTTATTATTAAATTTCACAGCATATTTCACAGTGTTGTAATAACCTTAGTTTGCAATTTATTTGTTTCGAGCTTTATAGTTATTCCTGCTTGCAACAAGCAGTCAATCTAATATCAATGCCATGTTAAATTCCTGGTAATAAATGACACAATGTCTTCTTTTAGGATTTGTGTGGAAGGGGAAATTAAGATTGTTATAGTAATATAGGTTTGTCTATTTTGATCTGCAATATATTTACATATGTGGCATCTGATGATATTTAAAAATGCATAGAAATTGATTTAGGCATGTGATTGATTAGCACAAAAAAATTCTGAAGAGAGTTTCAATTCATTACTTTATTTAAAAAATTATTTCAATATTTTTTTAATTAATTATTTTTATTTGAATAATTATCTTAATCTTAATTTGTTTTTTATCCTTGCACAGGTATAGTTTTCAGTTTGAATGTTTTTTGTGTAAAGGAGTTGTTTTTTGAAAAAATTTGTTGTGCAACTGACTTTTCCAGTGTAACATAAGAATTCTAAGTGTTGTCATTAACTATTGTTAATGCATATAAACTGTGCCTAATTACTTTACATAATATATATATAATAACATGGCCTTTAGATCTTAGTTTTTCTTAAGACTTTTAATGCTGTCTATAAATAATAAACTTTTCGCTTAAAAATTTTTTCTATTGAGCTTTCATTAACATGCCAGTGCCTTGTTGATAAAAATTTCTGGTTTTAACTTACTGAGTTGACATGAAGTATTCATTAAAAAATGGATAGTAATAGTAATTTTAGTAGCAATCCAACTGAAAAGATATGGGTAGTGACATAGCATGAAAAAGAATGCTATGTTACTCACTACCCACATCTTTTTTGGATTGCTTAATTGAATTGGTGGATTTGCTGAAAATAAATTTTACAGTGACTATGTTACTGTTAACAAGTTTCACACATTGGATGAAACATTCCTAATCTCACCAATGCATATCAGTCTATTATGTGAATGCAATTCTATATTGGCTCCAGGTATTCAGTGCTTCTCAAGACTTAGCCATTCTTTCATTTACACTCATGTCCAAATTTACATTTACATACCCAGAAATAATACTATTCCATGAAAAACCCAATCAATGAAATCTGTTTTTATAGGGAATGCATGAAAGACAAGCCATGATTATTAGCATTATCTGATCAAAATTGATCAAACAATTTCTATTATGCAAATTAAGGCATTACATCATCTAAAGTGAATCGAGCGCTTTGCGCAAAGTGAGTGTCTGAGGAAATCTGCGGTACAGCATTTGATTTCAGTGTGCAAAGATGCAAAATGGCTTATTATGGATCTGAAGTATCATTTGAAAGAACAAGTACCAGATCATTACTGGCTGTTTAGAAACAAGGCAGACAATCATGAAAGCAGTGAGATGTGTAAATGTTTCAAGACAGTCAATCTATATATTTTGGAAATAATTTTAGGACTCTGGAACTGTTGTAAGGAGGCATGGAAAGGTTGTAAATAACAACTTCTTCTCAGGATCAGTATATCACAATAACTGCCTGTTGTAACAGCAGTCTACTGCTTGACAGTTCTGAGCTTGCAGCTGTCTCTGGAACTGTTGTATAATGGTAAACTGTTTTACAGAAGGCTTAATGGAAAAGGTCTTTATGTCAGAAAGCCAAGGGTTTGTGTTTCACTTTCTTCACAGCAAAAGAAATGCCACTTTAATTGGTGTTCAGAACATCAGAACTGGAGTGAAACTAATGGTTGCATGTTTTTTTTACTCAAAAGTCTAGACTTAGTTTGACATCTGATTCTAAGCATATTTACATCTGAAAGGAGTCAGGAATGTAGAATCTTCCTTCAAATATTATGGAACATGAGTGTTCTGGTAATGCAGGTCTGATGATATGGGGGGAAATCATGATCGATGGATGCACTTTCCTACATGATTTCAAAAGCAAATACTTTGTCAGTCAAAGGTATCAAGATGAAGTCTTAGAATTTTATGTAAGATTTTTCAGAGGTACATATGGATCTGATTTTTTATTTACAATCAATGATGTCCATCCACATCGAGCAAACCATGTTGACAAGTCCTTGGAAATGAATGCATTGAATAAATACCATAGCCAGGAAAATCTCCAGATTTATTTTAATCCAATAGAGAACTTATGAGACTACTTTGAAAAATCAATTGTATGAAGACATTCTTTTCCTATAGATGTAAATACCCTGAAGACTGCATTTCTAGAAGAATGAAACTTAATTCCCAAAACTTTGTTTAACAGTGTTATTGCAAGCATAAAAATGCATTGTGATATGTGTATACAAGTCAGGAGAGATCATATTTCATCTTAATTTCATAAGCCTTAATTTTTTTCTGAGTTATTCTCCCTCTCCTGCTTGAACTGTCCTTGTAATATATTATTGCCAGTTTTATATCATATGCAATGTTTTTTTTTTTTTTTTTTTTTTTTTTAGCCTTTGCATATATGGTGTTATGTATCATTCTAAATTCAAAAATTCTTAAAATTATAGTTCACAGTTTCTGGGATATCCATGATTTCATGTATGTAAAGATAATTTTGGACATGAGTATACTTCATGTTGATACAAATATGCCATTTTTAATCACTGATGATGTTTTAGTAAAGTTTGGATTATGTCCATTTGTAACAAACTGAAATGTGCCAACTAGTAATAGTAGAGCGCTATAGTTTTATCTTTTTCATTCAAGGTATGTGGCAATCAGGCATTGAATTTTTTAGACCAGTTGAAGGTGACTGACCGTTGTTTCATGAGAGCATCCTGTCTGCTGAACAGGTTTCTTTGTAGATTGGCAGAGATCTCATGGAGTAGCCTATTCTAATTCATCGTAATTGAACAGATTGGCTACAGCGTAACATGCCTGTCAAGTCAAAGCTTTTTATTTGAACTTGATGAAAGCCATTTTTATGCAATTCAATCAGAAATAATACCTCCTCCATACATACCACAAATGCCTTGAGTAACTTCAGAAACTTATGCAAATCAAGAAAACCGGTATATTTGTCACTTTATTGGTGGTGCCTGAAAAGAGAAACTATAAACCAAATTTCAGAAATTAGGAATAAATTTTGTAGAAAAAACTATAAAACTGCAGAAAACATTGCTTTACTACAATGAGATATTTCTGTATTATTTAAAATAACATGGGGGAAAATGACTATAGAATTTTAAGTTACTTCTTCATATTTTAAATTAGAGCTGAAGTTCTTGTTCGAGATACCTTTGAATAAAGAATGCATAAATAAAATGCATTAATATGTGTTCTTAGATTTTTATTTATAACTTACTGAGTTCTTTTTATCCAAATATGAAAAATGAATTCATTATAATTTGAAGTAGTAAAAAAGATTGTCATTAAATTTCTTCATTCTATAGCAAAATATTTTTTGGAGAACATTTAATATTTTTATTGATTTATGAATCCTTTTTATTTATTAATTATAATCAAACTTCATTATAAAGTCACTCAGATATAAGATCATCGGCTTATGATATCATATTTATAAAGTTCTGAAAGACTGCATACCATTTCAGTGTTTAATTTTGTTGCATATACTGTCATATCTGAAGTATCAGTATCACTTATAGAGTCACTCAAATTAAGGAGCTAGAGTTGCATCCACTGATAATTTCAATATTTATTTTGGGTGGAGATTTTTCTTGCCAATGAAACTATTTTTATCTAATTATTAATTGTTTCCTTTTTCTGAAGCTTACCATTTGGATTGCTTATTCTATCATCTAGTCCTTATGCTCACATAACTTAGTTAATGAACCAGAGATGTCAAAACAATCTTTTAAAATTATTTTAGAGTACTTCTTTAACACAAATTATGTGTTGTATACTAACTGAATGTGGAGTTCTGTTTGTATTTATGCTTAAGAGAAGGAAGACAGTGATATTCTTTTGGATCAGGCCAATGCACATGAGGGTATCTGCCAAAGAAAGAGAGTCTTCATGGAGGTCTTCTTGAGAGAAATTGGCCCATATCTGCATTACACATGGAAAATATACCATGCAATCAGCCTATTTGCCAGGATTTGAATCTGGATGGATCTCAGATGTACAACAACTGAATTCTTTTGAGAGATAAATTTCTTTTCAGTAACCATGTTTGTTAGGAGTTGTAAACTAGTTAATAACATTATATAAAACCAGATATCATAATGGTAATATTATTTATTAATATAAAGGCATATTTTACATTAAAATAAAAATATGACAGAACATACATTTAATGGAAACAATGATCTTAAATTTCCTTGGAAAATTTGGATAACTCAGGTTTGTATGTTATTGTTTTAAATTTCGAGCAGGATTTCAGATTCTCTTCAATAAGGGGATTTCTGAATTTACTTTTGATAAGGTTCATGTTTGAAAAATATTGTTCACATGTAGAACCAGAGAATGAAGTAATATCAAATGCTAGTTTCTTTAACTGATCATATGAGTCAGGAATACTGTTCCAGCTATTGAAAATTATCATGTCTTCCATCTCCAAGTCCTTCAAAGGAGACTCGTTTACTGTGAAATAAAATCATATTAATTTTCCTTCACTTTTTCCATATCACTATTAAGATGTTCAGATTTAGATCTCCATAATTCTTTGTTTTTTAACTGCAGTTGCATTTCAAAAGCACTAACAGAACCGTATTAAATGGAGAAAAAAGCTAATGAGAAGGATTTCAAAATTTTTACTAATTTAGAGAAATTTCTGTTCCTTTAAGATGAAAAGCAAAAAAATATGCATTATTAATTTATCAAAGTAGTAACTTTTAATGGGGTTTTCACTTTAATTCAGATTTCTGTGCTGTGTTATATTTAAATGAAAATGTCCAAGTAATTTTTAACTCGTATTTATTTAAATGTTAATTGCATTTAATATATTTAATTATATGTGGAATATTTAGGTGAAAATGTGCTAGTAATTTTTAAACTGTATTTATTGATATATTAATTGCATTAATTAAATAGTAATTGCACTAACTAAATTTATATATTAAATATGTTGAATTTTTAAAATTACAAATTGGATGTGTTGAAATTTTAAAATTACAAATTGGTTGTGAATATTTATTTCAAAATATTTGCTTATCTTCTCCTTATTATGACATAATTTTATATCTTTATGAATACTTTCCCATATGTTAAGTTACCCTGCTTTTATAAGGTCACTTTTACTAACTGTAGGTAGAGGTAACCATATAGTAAGATTAATGCATATAATGCATTAATAGTTTTTGTATTATAGTGCCCTTTTATTTAATTATTTGCGAAACCTCTTTGTGAACTTTATTTTCGTGTATTTTTAGGCTTGTCAGCTCAATCTAAACAGTGAAGTAACGTACCAAACCCATATTGAAGGAAAACGACATAAAAAGGTCTGTGTCATTTATTGATAGATTTTGTATAGGTGTTTATTTCTGTTAATTATGTTCCTATTTTTCAAGCATTTGAAAATAATTAAAGCAATGATTTAACATATACAGGCTAGCTTTTAAAATTATTATACCATGAAGAAAGTGCATTCTAAATCCAAAATTGCATGCAAATATGGCATCTCAGGAAGCAAATGTTTAACATTTCATGGCTTGCACACATTGCAGGCAAGAGTATCAGTACCATGAAACAGCATAGTTTTTCATTCAGAAATAATTTATTCATTCATTGAAAATCCTATTATATCTTACTTAAGATGAAAGATCTTGTCTCAGAATTCTGTATGAGGAAGACTGTTGCTTATTAGGATTATGCATTATTGTAATGTAACTGCTGCTTGAGTTAGTCAAAGTTGTTGTGAGAATTTTGCAATTGATAGGTTCATGGGGGCTGTACAGAGAGCATTATGGAATGTCTTTAATGCCTCATACTCACCAATGCCAGAAAATAGCAACATCTTGTTTGCATCACTTTTAGGGACTATCCAGCCACATTGTGTACCATGAGTATGTTATACAGCTGTAATATTCACACGTACAGTACAACAACATCTGCAGAACACAGATTATCAGAAAGGCAACTATTGTTTCACCTTCCTTTGATGTTACAGCACTGAAATGCCATTGATGAATTCATGTGTGTCATTGAACGTACTTGTAATGTTCAGGATGCATATCAATGGCATGACATCATTTTTAGTAAAAAGAGGCAAATTGCCCAGAAGGCCTATTAATTTCGTTTTGGTATTTTGCATTGATTCACTATAAATGTTGGTCCATTTTTGAAATTGTTGCCACCAAATATTAGAGCCCTGTATTATATTTAAAGAAATTAAATAAGGAAGAATATGCATAAATGTATGTAGGTTTCTTGCATTGTGATAAAACAACAGTACACCCAGAGCCATCAAATTTTGAATAACATAGGTTTCCACTGGAATATAGCCATCTAGAAGCCCGAATTTGGAATTTGTTTTGTTATCTATTTCATATTTTGTAAAACTTTAATGAGTTTTTGATTAACAAGCTCTATGATTTCAAAGCGAGCAATAGAAGCACTGTATGAAGAAAGAACATTTTTATCTCCAGCATGCGAGACTGTGTATCAGAAATTCTAAAGATAAGTTCATTTTAAAATTATTTTGTCCTATTGCTGTTAAACTGAATTTTATGGTTTAAGTGCCAAGAATATGACATTTTATAAATAAAGGTAACATACAAAATGTTAAAAAAATGCCCCTTTGCGTGCAATGTAAAATCTGAAAGCTTTCAGATTTGTCTTTATTATTTTTTCTATTTAATTCCACATTGACTTATAGGCATCATAAGCCCCGCTCACAAAAGCAGATTTGCTTTCTGACATAAACTGGTTTTTCCACTGTGTTCACATGGTGAACAAACATTAACTGCTTGTCAAATTGCTGCATTTCATGATTCACTTAATTCTAATAAACAATATGGCTGACATGCATTTAACCATTTGTTAGAGTGTCAGTAAAACTATTGCATTGATAACTTTCTAAGGATGCAGGAGTATGCAAAAAAGAATTAGATGATACTGTATATGGGATACAGGATACAGAAGAACATAAAGATATATATACAAGTTTAGCTGCATTTGAATACAAAAGAAATACTCTTTAAGTCAAAATGGTGAGACATGAGTATTTCCTTCAATGGAACAAATTAAGGATAACGTCATGCTAAGTATGCTTAGTTTGGTGACTTTAATTTTGCATTTATAAAAGAAGATATAAATATCTTTCAATGAATCTGCTGTCCCTGATTAAAAAGCAGTCTTTCCTCTAAGCAATACATATGGAGTTGTTGAAACAAAAATAGTTCTAGGGGAAGAAGTTTTTCAAAAGTATTTAAAACTTATAAAACTCATAAAAATAAATTAATGAACTAAAAGGAGAAAAATAATTTGTCATATATTTACATCTACAGTTTTATGTCATGAAAATCAAAAGTGAGGGACACCTTTGATGGATTTATAAAGATAATAACTTTTGACAGTGCAACTCGATTATTAGATTTAATTATTTAGGAGACCTTGCTTTTATTAATTCTGATGCCTAGATGAATTTTGTAAAGAGAATTATTTAATCGCTTTTCCCCCATTAAGGTATTTCCCTTTTAGTTCATTAATTGAGGTTTAAAAACTTTTTAAAACTTTTTTGTATTTTTATTAAAATTTCAATGACATATTATCAGTCAAATTATTCTATTCAAAAATCATATTTCAACAATGAATAACCACTCTTTTCCCTCCAACAATTCTGTTATGCCAAATAAAAAAAACCAGCGATTTAAAAAAAAAAAAAAAAAAAAAAAAAAAAA
>KK116300.1:65103-91665 GCA_000611955.2 Stegodyphus mimosarum
AAAAAAAAAAAAAAAAAAAAAAAAGATACACACAAAATAAAGGGGGATTTTTTTTTTGATGTGGTTAGTAGCAGAAAAATAATTCGTTATGCTGAAAGAGAGGATTGGTTGTGTGGAACAGTGCTGCAGTGAAGGTGTGCCATCGATGAGTCTAACGCTGATGGCTTAAATTATTTCATGAGAAAATCAGTTTTAAAACTGAATGGACATATTCAGCAGATTTGTTAACCAATAATAATTTCCATTTAATAATTGCCATTGAATAAGGCAGTTAAAAATTTTACTGATACCCAAGCAGCTAAACAATTTGTGGATGAATTCATCAAACTCATTACCTCTTCAAATGGCCAAGAGGTTTCGTCTTGAAACCCTGAAGTTTCCCAAATCCCAACTATAAGTGTTATTTTTTTAATTATAATTCCAAATTTGTTCTCACATTAGTCCTTGATTTTCTTTCTTCTGCTATATATTCTACTTTAAATTCTCGTAACAAAGTTCAAGATGCACTTGTGTTTATATAAAAGTATGACAATAAATATTTTTGAACGTATATGTATGGTTGGGCCATTTTTAGGGTTAACAGGGAAAATTTATCTTCAGAACAAATTTATCACACTGATGATACTGGTCTTTTCTGGCAGTATATGTATCTCAAAATATCTCGAGTATCTCTGCAGTTGCTGTCAGAGATTTCATAGTGAGACTAGTAATATTGGCATGTCAAATGTTGCAGGAACATTTTGTAACTGGAAAAAATGCACGACCTCAGTCATTTGAAGGAGTAAAGATTTTCCCAGTCATCTATCATTTAAATAAAAGAGCATTAATAATACAAAGATTAATGAATGATTGGTTTACAAATCATTTCATATCCAAGGCTCAGCAGCATTTCAAATCGGTTGGTTTACTTGAGAATACAAAAATTATCTTGATTATAGAAAACTGTTTGGCTCATATTTCACTTTTATTTTTATATTTGTGGTAAAAGATAATAAATCTATCATATTCTTTTTTCCAAATTGTATATCCATCATTCAGCCAATGGATATCAAATTGCATGCTGAAGTGCAGATGTAAAATAGAAATATTTAAAACAAATCTGTGGTAAAATTTCTCAATAGTGGCCAGATTATTTAAGAATTTTTTAAATGTTTCAACATAAAATCTCCTGTATGGAGCATTGTTGCAAGGTCATGGGAGTTTCAGTTTGAAGCTTGCTGAAATATCTTCAGTTTGAAGATATTTTTAAAAATGCTTGCTGTAATTTATGGTCACTTACCATATTTCATGGTGGTAAGGGTGACGATAGTCATGAATTTGCAGGTTATCAGATATCACAAGCAAAAGGCAAAATTTTCTATGTAATGGAATTCATGAAGAAATGTGAAGAGGGGATAATAAATGAAGATAATGCAACAGAAGTTTTCCATTGTAGTGACAATGCCCTAATCATTTCAACTAATGGGTGGCAAAATCTGTAGTATGGTTTTTAAATTCTGAAAATATCTTTACTGTTGGTGAAGAAAGTGACAAAGAAGTTGCTGGGAATGAAAAGATTTCAATTGGCAGTTTAGCGGGTAGGTAATCTTGACATGGCAATTACAAGACCTTGCTTAATTGAACTTTGTAACCGAACAGGAAATAATGTTTGTATGTAAAGATAAAATATTAGTGCAAAAAAGGAAGCAACTCTGAAAGAATCGTTTAATGCTTAGAAGACGGGTGACCTAAGAAACAGCCAGAGCTGCAGAGTCTCAAAAAGGTGACTGTGGCCGAAATTTGGCCAGAGAAATTCTTTCCCCTCATCCTTCAGGGTGTGGAGATAGTCATTGTCCGATAACTTACCTTGCCACTTATGCAATGACCTTCGTAATTCCTAACTGTGGAGTTTCGTAAATTCCCTTCTGTTTCCCTCAGCAGTGAAATTTTATCTTGGGGGCAAAATCTTTCAGTTGTGTCAAAGAATATTTGTTCTTCCTATATGTTCTTTGGTTGCGTTTCGCGTGATTCACGTGCTGTCTAGATTTCTACCCTAATAATGGCTGTGCTTTACTTTCGCTATGTATAGAAGAAAAAAAGGCTTAAGAAGAAACTGAGAAATTGCTTCAAGATCTTGATAATGAAGCTTTTGGTGACAATGATTCTGAATGGGAAATTGATATTGATGAAGGAAAAGAGGTGTCACAAATGGGGTTGATCCTGATATTTCAATGAAAACGAATGCCTATTCTTTTAAAGGAATTAATGCATTAAAAGGAAATGCTACAGAATATAAAATGGAAATAGAATTTTTCAAATGCATATTTCAAATACATTTACTCGATATTATAAAATTCGAAACAAATAAATATGCCGAGCAGTTTTTTGAGCTGAAAACATTTCTAAAAAAGCTCATTCTTCGAAATGGAAAAATGTGAGTGTATTAACTTCATCACTTTGCTTATGGGACACATTGATAAAGATAGTTTAAAAGACTATTGGTCAACTGATGAGTTGATCGAAACCCCATTTTTTGGAAAAGCCATGGCAAGACATAGATATCTAAACATTCTTCGATTTCTTAACTTTTCTGATAATAAAGTTGTACGGAATAAAGAAGATCTCGAGTATGACCGCATGTGGAAGGTCAAAATGTCTTTGAAATATTAAATTCTTGTTTCAAAGAAGTATATGACCATACAGAAGAACTTGTAGTTGATGAAGTGATCATTGCTTTTAAAGGCCAAGTAATCTTTCGCCGGTACATCCCCCAAAAGTGAAAATGTTTCGGTATTAAAGTCTACAAACTTGCAGATAAAAATGGGTATACCGTGAACATGCATGTGTATCTGGGAAAGGATAAGGTTTTAAGCGATGGAGAAAAATGTTCTGCAGATCGAACTGTCACCGGACTTGTTGAATGCATTCAAGGGAAAGGACATAAACTTTTTATGGACAATTTCTTTTCAATCCCACAATTGTTTCTTGAATTTCACCGTAAATATGAAATAAACAGCTGTGGTACCGTTAGGTCAAATTGAAAACATTATCCGGAGAATCTGACTTCTTCACGAATGAAAAAAGGTGAATGCAGAGAATTGTTTTTACAAAGTATGCTAGCTACATGCTAGAAGGATAAACGAGAGGTTTTTATGCTGAGCAACATGCATAATCCATCCAGAGAACTGAAAACTGGATCTGAAAAGCTGGAAAAAAGTATTTTTCACTGTACAGGAGAATAAAGTTTTATATGTAACAGGCTAATTAAAAAAATCTGGTTTATTGCAGGAAGTGTGTCATTTTACGTGTGTTGAACTTGTAGAGATATTAGGTTATTTCTAAGCAGGAGACATGAAAAATGAGCAATGCCTTCGCTGAGACTTGAACCTTGGACCTCTTGAATATGCGCCAAGTGTGCTGACATTTACACCACAAAGGCATGCTAAGAAGGTGGGAGAAATACCTTATTTACTCCCCCTTTTAAAGGATGACTGGGGATTAGGGGACCCAGTTGCCAAATCCTGGTGGTGGAGAATCATCATCCATCACATTTTTTAGCTTGGGTGTCACTGTAGAGACATTAGGTTATTTCGAAGCAGGAGACATGAAAAATGAGCAGTGCCCTCACCAGGATTCGAACCTCGGACCTCTCGAATACACACCGAGTGTGTTAACCACTACACCGTGAAGGCATGCTGAGAATGTTAGAGAAATACCTTATAAATTAATTGGAAAATTATCCAACACTTCTTAATGAACCTGAATGAGCACATACCTCTTTAGGATAATTAGAAAATATGCAATTCTTTGCTGAAACTACCTGGTTTCATCCATGTTTATCGTAATGAATCTTACCTGATGCCAGTGTACTGAAAATAATGCTTCAATTGAGTCAGACTCTTTATTGAAATCTGTGCAGTGATATACAGCAAAGAGTTCCCTTCCTTCTTTATCACTGCCCAGTAGCAGTTCAATTGTGCCAATGTACGTACATTTTCATTCTGTCTAACATTCTGCTTAATGACATGGCATTATGTATTTTTATTTTAGCTCTCTTTGTAATAAGCTGGCTATTTCAATTAACTTAATGGCATGACATGTTTTATTTGTCCTATATGCCATCATCAATTTGATCAATATTTAAAAAAAAAAAAATACAGGACCATGTGAGACATTATGCAGGACAGTATAAAATGAAAATACATCATCAAGAGTGATGATATGATTGAAAGGTTGTAGATACAAACAGTTCCTGCCTTGATGATATCCTCTGATAAAACATTTCATTTATTGTAAGAATAATATGTGCAAAGTAATATTCAATTTTAATGTGTTTGTTATGTTTCATAAATTTAGAGATAAGCTTTTATTCATTGTATTGTACTATACTTTTGTAGGCATATAAACTATGTTATTTAGCCTAAGGCATGTTCTGCAAATATGGCTGTCAACTCTCCTGGTTTGTTTTTCTCACTTCTTCCAATAGATCAATGAATTTTCCTGATTTTTAAGTTTAGTTTTTATTTTGACTGAAAAATATTTATCTATGGGAAAATGAAACTTAAATTGCTCATTGCATATTGATTTTCAGTGTAATTTTAATTTGTCTTCTTAAATTTGTTTTGATCTGAATTGTTTTAATGTACTGTTGATATATGTAGAACTTCCAAGTAGAACTTTATGAAGATTCAATTGGTGTTTAATATTTGTATTTAATTTTTGTTTTGATTACTAAGTTATTTCACACACTGGTACGTATATTAATTTTATTTTTTCGTATTTAAAAGTACTTTGATAACAAAAGCTTTCCTTCACTGCTCGGGATAAAAGTGCAAGGAAATTATGCAATGAAATTATCTAAATAACATAAAATTTAAAATATCTAATTAAATATTAATATATTTTACACCAGAACCATATTGTAAGTAATTCAATAACCTGAATCATGTTTTATAAAATGAATTTAATTCAGTTTGAAGATATTCTGAAATGGCATCATAATGCAGTATGAAAACCTACTATAAACTCCCAGTTTTAGGTGCCATATAATTAAAGTTTTCCATATTTCAAGGTTGGCAGCCGTGTACATATAATGCGCAGGTGTATTATTTGTTTCTGTATTACAAAAAGCATTTGCAAACTGAAGAAGACTGCATTTCTTCAGTTACAGTTACGAATAGTGATTTAATTCCATTAACTTGGAGTTATGTTTGTAATATTTTAGAGAAACTTACATTAAAAAAGTGTAAGCTCAAAGTATGTCATTTGTGATTTAATTTCTGTCATATCATTAAGAATGCTTTATGTTTATCATTTTATTAAAATCTACATATATATTTTTTTTATAGAATGAGAAACGCTTGGAAGAATTAGCATTAACATCAGTTGCTGACAAGGTAAATATTTCTTTTATGTATTCTGGAAATTAAAGTTTAATTTCTTAATGAGTAATTTATATCTATATATGCAGTGGAGCCCAGTTAAGAAGTTCCTGCTTAAAACATTTTTTTATTGAAAAATCTGAGTTTTAAAATTCCAAAATTAAAATAAAAAGTATACACAAATTTATCTCAGTTATGAAGTTCCCACTTAGTACGTTTTTCTGAAAATTCTGTGATATCAAAAGTACTTCTTAAGAAATTTTATTAAAGTGCGAAAGTATTAGTTTGAAAATTTCACATTGAAAATTCTATTTCTTTTGAAGACGACAAATCTTTTAGATTTAATCTAGTTCACTAGTTTATTCTCATGATTATCAAGCTAGAATGCAGTCTTTATTCAGATGATTAGAAAATGAAAATTTTGAAAGATTTCATATGTCTTATAGTTAATTAACAGAATGTAGGTAATAATGTGCTGGCCGTGTCACTTCATTTACTCACAAAATCAGTCCCTCCAGTTGTTAATCTGTACTTGTTTTACATTCATTTGTGTACGACTGAATCACCAACCTTAGAAACTTACTGAAATTGCTTTGAATAATATGCATTATGTTAAGGAAACTTTTTCAAGTTTGTTTTATTTTAAATGCCTAAACACTTGGAAATAGCCAATACCCATCAATCATTTAGCAGTTTCATTACCAAGAATGTTGCCCAGTATGCACCACAGATGGGGGAGGGGGACCTATTTTATACCTGTAATAGTGGGGATGTTTTGTGGCCAATATGATGGAGAGTACTCTTGAGAGTAAATCCCAGGTTCCCATTCTTCCTTTGTCATCAAACTAGTTCTGCTTAAATTGAAAACAGAGACTTAACATAATAAATCATTTATGGACCACTGTGAAAATCTGCAAGTTGCTGTTTTGTTTTTAGTATTTTTTGTGTTGTTCATTGACTTTATTCTGTTGGTGTGAAATGTTTCCAGACAGGAACAATTTTTGCCATCATTCTCATTTATCGCGACTAGTATACAACATACTAGTGGGAAAATTGATAAGACTTCTGAAAGCTGTAGTTTGTTCTAGCATCGAATTCTAGGTAACTACTCAGCTATATATATGATTGTTAGCTGCATTGTAGTTTTTTTTTAATGTGTTACATATTTATGAGATATTTTTCTTCAGAAAGTTCAGCACTGGGATATTCCGTTCTTAAACTAAGTTTGTTTTCTTAAACTAAGTTTAAAACCTTTGTTGTGCTTCACTATGTTTAAATAAAAAAATATCCACTGCAGTACACAAGTAATGTTAATTGTCCGTACATTATCTTGAAACTAAATGTGTACTTACACGTTACAGCAGACATACAATAAATAGCTGTACTAAATTTCATTTTATGTCAAATCTTTCACAAGCACTGAGTGAACAAACGTGATTCTTTGTATGAGATTATGCTAATATTTTTTAATCATGTCAAAGTTTAAAAAGTAACATTAATATATATGCCTATGTAACAATTTGAAATTTGTTGTCTGGGCAGATGTAGTGTAAAGTAGAAAATCAGTTTCCTATTGTTTTTTTCAATTAATTTCCTTTTGGCTGAGAATGGGTTACTGCTTCCCACCAAATTTACAGGATTATTTTTGTGCAAGATTAAAAATTGGCAGCTGAATAATGGCAGCTATCTACTAGAATGGCTTTCTTTTTTAAGACTGATCTAATTGCTGCGCATATTTAATTTTGCTCAAAATAATACTTAGAAATTAATATTCAGATCACATGTTGCATCTAATGTGAAAACCTTAGCTTTGTTTAAATGTTTCAAAATTTGTTGGATAAGTCCTGAAATCAAAAGTATAGTGTTTGTGGCAAAAATATATGAACTTTAAATATGTTTTAATAGAAGTTTTTAACCAATGATATTGAAAAGTGGCTGAGTATAACTGATAGTATTCGATTATAAGTGTTTAATTTTGTTAAGCATTTTAAACACTTACACAAATTTATAGAACTGATGTTAATTTCTATTGACCCTCCTGCATATTTATTGATTGAACATTGAACTTTTACATGAAAGTTAGTCTATGATGGTAAAATTTTCTTCAAATAGATCAAGGTCTGCCATTTCATTTTATGACAAAAATAACTCACATAATTTGAAATAGTTCATTTCTGCTTTTATAAAAAGTTGAAAATTTCTCCTCTTACCCCCTAAAAAAGAGTTAATGTATAGTTATTATTTAAAAAATTAACTATTCACTTTACAGATACATATAACAAATGTGAAATACTTCAAATTACACTGTCATGCTTGTTGTAAACAGTAATATTTTTTAGACCTTTTATCTTTTTGCAATGTTTAAATGCAGATTAATTATTAACTGCTGAAAAAATAATTCACAGCATCATAAAATTGGTTATTTTCTTTAAAAAATAAAGTAGAAAACTGAAATCAAACTCATTAATATTTTTCATTACCCTTAATGTGATTTCATTTAATTTAATTTGGTGTAAGAAAAAGTACTTTATTTTCAGTTTAATTTAACCTCTTATAATTTTTTATTAATATTACTTAAATTTTTTGTAAAACTTATTTAATCTTTTCATCTTCTAAGTAGCTCTGTATTTAATTTTCATTTAAATAAGGTAATTGTGAAATGGAAAATATTCAAGTTCTAATTTTATTAAAAGCTTGTAAATCAAAGTATTATACTATTGTTATTTTTGAAACAGATACATCAGAAAAAGCCCATTTTAAAGTTCACCACCTGAAGAATATAAAATTTTGTTTGCATTGTAAGTTACATAAACCCCAATAACATATACAGGTAAAAGAGATTTCTGATGTCCTTAACAAATTATTTCAATTTAGAAAAATGTAAAAATAATTAAGAGAGGAAATAGGCAAACTTTTACATTGATGTGCATATGCTCATTCCTATATATATATTTTTTAAGTATGTGTTTTATCTGTCACATAAGTTTAAAATGTTTTTCTTTTTTAGATGCCTGATAAGCTGTTGCAAGGTAAGCTTAAGTGTTTGAAATTGTGTTGCATTTGAACTAATATTCCTTCTTTTTGCTTAAATTTTTAAGTTTTTATATCTGAATGCAAGAAAAGATACTGGTTTTAATGATGTTTCATACTTTTAAATATTAGCTTAATTAAATAGAAACCTTTGGGCTGTTTGTAACTCGGTGTTCTTTTAAACTGCTAAAATTTGTTAATAATATATATAATTATTAGCCACAAGCTCCTTCATGAGTATATGCTTTTAGTCTTTTGGGAGGCTGATGGGGTAAAATACAAGAAAACTAATGCCCTATAAGAGGATGGTTGTCCAGAGGAGACATCTTTGAGATTATTTTTATACTTAAACTTCTCAAGTACCTTTTTGCTGATTGGGACCAAAAGTAAACTTTTAGTTTTGTGTACCCCAAAATCTGTCTTCTTGCCTACTGTCCAAATAGCTTGTTTTTGCATTGAAACTCTAATTTCATTTCACTTTCATTTCATTTCAAATTCAAACTGTCCAACAAAAACTGTACTCGGAGTCAACGTGTTTTAATGACTCCAGCTCCGACTCCTTTTACCCAAAAAAATCTGCCTAACACCCATTGCGACTCCATGACTCTTGACTCCACAGCCCTGGTTTTAAGTTTGTATATTATAGGAGCATATTTTCTTGATTGTAAAGCAGGGGAAATAAGAATTATGTGTTGATATATTTATAAATAAAGTCATTAACTGCATAAAAAATATATTTTCGTGATATGATCACATTTCATGATATAAAATATTATTTTGCATAATAATATGATTTTTATGATATTTACTTCAAACATTTCTTTCTATTCAAAACCTATTTTACTATTTTTAAAATTATGTAAACACAGACTTTTGTAAAATCTATTGCAACTTCTTAACTTTCTTGTATTTTAGCATGCACCTTCTACTGACATCAAGTTTGGCCACCCCTGCTATAAAATAATTTTATGAGATAAAGGTCATGGAATAAGCTAAAAGAATCTTCTTTAGTAACATAGAGAGGGAGATTGCAACCCAAAAAAGTAATGCTTTGTATAAGATGGATCTACAGAGGAAACTAAAAATTCAGACAATAAATTCAAAAGATCATTATTACCAGTGGCAGTTTTAAAAGCTTAAATTGAAGCAAAACACCTAGAAATGACCAATCACCAAATTGTGCTTCATTGTGACAATGCTGGCCTCCACATTTTGATCACTGTCAGACAAAACTTATTGAATATAGGTGAGATATTTTGTGTCATGCCGTCTTTTCCATTATAGATTTTCCTTCTTGGATATTTCTCCCCCCCATTGGAGAGATGGCAAAAGTAACAACAAAATGATGCTTATGTGATTCAATAAAATCTTTTGTTTTGGGACTGCTTTATTTGTATTTATAATCACAAAACTGCTGAACTTTCTAAATTACAAAATATTAGTCTCATATTTGCAAATGTTTACATAAAAAAGGTTTCAGATTGCAATCTAGTACTTCAGACACTAGTTTATATTAAAAAGTTTAAAATAAATATACATTTTGTTGCCAACTTGTAAACTAATTCATGAATATAGAAAAAATTATAGTTACGAATTCTTCTGGTTTATCAGTAGATCACATGACTTGTGTTTATTTATTTATTTATTTATTTTATTTTTAGCAATTATTGAGGAAAATGTTTCCCAGAAATAAATAAAGTTTTTTGAATTAATGAAATATAACTGTGCAAATTTTATAGAACAGCATATATTGATTTTTTAAATTGATAATTTCATATTAAAGTTTATTTAAACTTTAGACTTTTTTAAAACTTTTTATGAACATTCAACTAAAGTTTAATCAGTTAATCTTTATATTTAATTTTATTTTATATTACTGTATAGTATATTTCTAAGTTTATCCACATGATGCTATGTACATGGTTATTAATTTTATTACAATTACTTTTACAAATAAAAGCTTTCCTTCCTTATTCAAGGTTTTCTTAATGTGAAAGTGTCAGAAAATCACAATATGAAAGAAAATAAAATTTAAAATATATAGTTAAATATTAATATTTTGTGTCGGAATCAGGTAAATAGTTCTTCAACCTGATTCTGAATTTATAAAGTAAATTTAAATCAGTTTGAAGTTCTTTTCAAGTGGCATTATTAAACCTCCCAGTTTTTCATATTTCAAGGTTGGCATCTATGAAATTAAAATACAGCTGAAAGAGAAATGCAATTTTAAGGCTCTCAAAATTGATTCAAGTAGTTTAAAATTTTGAAATCTACATACATCCGTTTTGTTTATGACATGCATAATATAAAGTAGCACCAAAATTTTATTTGGTAGTCCAGATGAAGTGATTTTTTTTTATTATTAACTTAGTGATCTATTTGACAACAAATTTGTTATATTGAAGTTAAATTAAAGATAATATTCATCATGAGTTGGCAATAGTGTGTATTTATAATGAACAGTCCAAATACATAAATTAATGTATCATGTTAAAAAATTATGTGGGTAATTTTGTGTGTGCTATATATATTTTTGTCACCTTTAAGGATACAACAAATTAATACTTTGCTTTAATGCCAAAGCATTTTCGAAGAATATATCATATCATGAATGTAAAATTAGCCAAAAAAATTACCTTACTGTTCTATTATCTGGATCAAATTAAATTAAAAATGTATATATGTATGTGCGTGTGTGCATATTAGCACACATACATATGTACATTACATGCATACATGAGCACGTACATCCATCCATCCATGCATGCATAATTTCTGAATCAGGTCCAGGTAACAGAAAAGTACCAAAATGACTAATATGATTTGTTGCAGTTAAAGTTTTACATGTGATTTGCTCATTAATTCCTAATTTTGACAGTATACTGTAGTTCTGAAGAAACTTGGTTGAGAAATGTTAATGTAATTAATGCACGTGAAAAAAATATTTTTAATTAATCACAGTGTATATTATTTGTTCTGCTCCTGACATTTTGTATGGTATTTTTTAATTATTTGCTATAGTAGCTTTTATTTAACAGTATAAGCTTTATTACATTGCTTGGACTCCTTGTAGAAGTTCATGTGAAGTTGAGTTAATTGAAGCCATAAAAAGTGAGATTTGTGTTTATTGACTGTGCTAGGTTTTAAAGTGTAAATTGCAGGTACTTTAGTTTTTATCAAATTTAGTTTTGTTTTTGATCGATCATTGCAGACCACTTAATTGGTTATGAAATACATATTAAGGCATAATAATAAATGAAGCACAGTTGCTTTTTGCAAAAAGTATATAATAGGGTTACTTTTTTTAACTGTATTCTGCAGAGCGGCAATTAAAAATACTTTGCACCAAACTACCAAAATTTTGCTTTAACTACCAAAAACTGTTGTTGTACCATAAAGAAGTTTTAATTATTTATTTAGTTTTTCCTTTTGGAAAATAATCTAAGTTAGTGTATTTTTCTTTAGCCTCTGGTCAAGCGCAGCGTTTTCCTGTGAATGAATTTTCTGTTTTTCAGAAGGCTGTTGATAATCTAAAATATCCATGCCCAGGTATTTAAAAGAAACATTTTTTTTACATAAATTATTCTTATTTACTGTTTTATCTGTATCCCTATAATTATTATTTTGGAAAGTATGAGTAATCATTAATAGCATAAATGTATTTCATGCAAATGAAAAACTTCCTTTTTTAAATATTTTTTTCAGTTACTGTAAAATTGCTATATTATCTCAGTGTATATATTAAATATTAGACTGGGAACTAAATTCGAGATTCATAAGAGAGGGAGGACTAGAATTGTATATTTAATTTTGAACACTGGAGAAACCTCTAAAATGCTATATATAGGGAGGGGCGTGTTGTGGTTTTTCATGAAGGGCATGTTGCCGAAGGCCAAATTAAAAAGAATATATGTATATTAATGAATGGAAGTTTAAATTTCATGAATTATTCTAGTTGGCTATAAAATTTTCATAGTAATATATTGTTAAATATTGTATAATATGTAAAGTAATGAAATGCACAAATTCACTAAATTTAAAGTTGGATTATGTTTGACTTATAAATATATTTCAAATGATAATCAGTAAATAAATTGCCTTATCAATCATTGTTGTATCTTAATGCCAAATAAAAGTTGAACCCTGGATTGTTAATGTTGATAATGGTAAAATTAGCGACTTAGTCTTTAAGTTTCATTTAGCCTATTATGAATACCACTGGTGTTTATATGTGGTAAAAATTTAAGACAATGCTTATTAGTTAGTCTCAAGTAAAAAACAGAGAACATTCAACTAAAGTAATTCGTAGGAGTAGCATTAAATATATTTAATGAAATTTTTGGAAAATTGGAGTTAGAATTTGAAAATTTCTCTGCATCAAGAAAGCTCATAGCTCATAAATCATTCTTAGAATAGGGCTTTCTCATGTTTTTTGGGCTATATTGAAGGAGAGAGGAATTTGTATTTGTATTTTCCTTGCATACTGGCTCTTTTGTGACTTCTAATGGTGCTTTATGAATGAAATAAGCTGACAAATCTTTATTTCCTTTATATGGCATTCATATGACTTTTAATAATAATAACTGCAATTTATTAAATCATTCTAATCAGTAAGACTACCCTCACTAAATGTTGACAACTTTTTTTTTTTTACTTGAATTTATCAATTTTATGTAATTTTATCTGTTTGTGAATTTAACGAAATGATCAGTGTTTCTAAAGCCAGCTTTTGTTACATGAAGGATGTGCATAATTTATAAATTGATATGATATTTTATTGCTTTTTTCGTCGCATTTTGATAAAGGTTTTGCAAGTACTTTTATTTGCTTAGTTTACTGAATAGTCAGGACTTAATTCTTAAAATTACAAGTGCTGAATTCGGTGGAATGCCATCAAAAATGGAAACAAAAGTTAAATAAAAAATAAACAATAAAATATTAATAAATTAAATTAATCATAATTAAGTAAACAATGAATTAATATATCATAAAAATTAAAACTAAAATGAGTTAGTTAAAGTTGAAATAATTATACAAATGTAAGTTAATTAAATTCATAATAAAAAGGCATGATACAGAGGATTAAAGGCAGGTTTCCTTTCTTATATTTCCAAATAGCCAAATGCTTACTTCTCAGACATTAGCCAAACCAATCAGTCATTTAGCCATCTAATTACTGAGAACACTGCACAAATTATACTACTTGAGATGGCCTGATTGACCAAATGGACCTTGATCCATTTTCTTCATTTGACAGTCTCTCTCTCTCTCATTTGAATCTTCAGTGCACTCTGATGCTAGAATTATAATTTTACTGAAAAAATTAAGAAGTATTAACCAGACATAGGCTGAATTCAAGTCTTAATCAGAGCAAAATGTTTCGTGTCTAAGACAGATACTAATAACATGCTGAAATTGTTAAATTTCAGCATGTTATTATAATATTATTATTATTCAGTAGTTTAGAAACATGGCAAAAGAAACCTATCCTTAACATCATAAGCTATTAATTAGCTAGTTTTTTTGCGTTATGTAATTTTAATTTGTGTATATCTCGTGTTTTTATGTTACATATTACTGTGTAGCCCATTAAGTTTAATCATTTTCAAGTAATTTTTATTTTTCTGAGGCTGATCAAAATCTAAACTTGGGTTGAATTAAGCCCTTTAAAAACTCCTGTTTCATTGTCAGTTGTGCTTTAAATTTCTATGAAATAGATACTTCATTATCATGCAATACTTTGAAAGGAGCTCAAAAATAAGAATAAATATCTTTAAAATAAGTCAGTTTTTAATAAACAAATTTAGACAAAAATAAGCAACTTTAAACTTAAATGTATAGTACAGTGTAAACTTCAAAGCAGAAAAATTGCCTTAACAATGTAATAATAATGCCTAACTTAATAATGAATTGTGCCAAATTTAATGCTAAAAAATGAACACTCCCAGCTAATGTGATAAGCATCCACGTGAAACAGGGAAATGTTGTGGGCTGTCTTTTACATTGTGAGATGACAGTAGAGAATAGGTGTTTCCCTTTGACCTTGCAAGTTATATTATTTCATTAATGATGCTGGTGTTTAGCCAGAATGCAGAAGCAAAAAATCAATACAATAGCACACATTTTGTCTTGTTTTAAAATTTTGAATTCTAAATGAAACCAATGATGCAATTCTAAGCTGTGTATTTAAAGTAATTAATAAGGATTTTAATATAACAACGAATTAAAAGATAATAATCCTTTTTTCACAATTTTACATTTATGGGCATGCACTGCATGCTGCATTGCCTGGCTAAAGTTATGAAAATCTGAAAGCTAAAAATAATTTAAAATAAAAGTATTAAAAATTTTTGAATCTAGAAAGATTTATCTGCCTCACCAACATCTTTAAAACATCAGCGCAATATGATGTAAAATGTAAATATTAAAATTACATTTATTTTGGAGGTAGCCATGTAATTTTACATTTTTACATACAATCATATCATTTATTACAATAATAAATAACAGTGTAAGCCGCATATTAGAATAATTCTATGATGATCTGGTACAGTAATTAAAGTTTTTAACATTTACATTTTACAACGTATACAATTACATATTATTGCAATCGAAATAAATTTAAAAATACAGTTCAACTTCTTTCAAAAATATACTTTCTATAAATAGAGAAATAAGATCTCCCTAAATCCGTTTGCACTAATTTAATCAACATATATTCTGATTATACTTGTGGAATCAATTTTGATCTTTCAACATTCATACTTGGACATTTTACAATCATATGTAATGTATCATTGTATGTCAACAAATACAGAAACAACTTATTTCTTTTAAATAAAATCTATTTAAATATCTTAGGAATGTTCCATAATTTTTTAAAACTTGATTTAAGGAAACATCCGATATGTATCTCTTTTTGAGTCTTTGGTGAAGAATTTGAAAGTTGTTCTTCCAGTATCTCTTCCATCCACCTCTCTTGCTAAATTTCCATTCTTTTTTTCTTGGTCATTAAGCTTAAATAAATTTGTGGGGTTTTGCATTCAAGTAAAGTATTTGAATAAATTCCTAATTTTGTAAGTTTATCCTCTTTTTCATTTCCAGTAGTACCTTGGTTAACATGGATCCAATGAAGTCTTTTACTTGTTTTTGAAAGTGCCTCTTTCTATAATATTTTTATTTAAAATATGAAATTTCTCTATTAAATTTAGAACTCCTTGACTATCAAAATAAATGTTTGCCTTTATTTTATTCCTTTTAGTCCATTGTTTCAGTCTAATTGACTGAATGTCTTTTAACCGAAGAGAAAAATCATCTTTCTTTATACTGTAACATATTTTGCAGTTTTTATTGAAATAACAGATGAGCTTTTCTTAGTAATACTAATTAGTTCTACCTTCTTACTCTATGAATTTTTCATACATCTATTACTGGTAAAACTTTTAGAATCACAATTTTAAACATTTCTATCGTTGCTGAGCAATGGTTACACAAAACAAATATGGCATTGCCAATCTAATATCAAGGGGAATAAATATAATTATTTGTTAAATAATAAAATATTACAACCTCTCCCCCCTTATGTAAGCTTTAATTGATATTTTTATAAATTAAAGTTTACAATTTTTTTTCGAAACAACACGATATCAACACAAACATTGATATACAACATATAATATAATAACATAGAGTCAGGAAGAGAGGAGAGAATAAAATATATTTTCTTTTCTATGTAAAGAAACAAATTCTTAATCAGGCCAGGGAGTATGACTTCATGCGTCTACATTTTTATGGTTTTTGCCACTTCGATAAATGACAGTGTAATTGTAGGATTGCCATTGATTTTAGTGCCCATCTCATAAGTTGTGGATTTAGACTCATATTATTTTCGAGCCAAATTAAGGGATTATGATCGGTCATAATGAGGAATTTAGTATGGCTGTCTAAATAACATTGCAGTTTCTTGCGGCGAATATTATGGTGGTGCATTCTTTTTCTGTGGTAGAATACTTTTTTTCAGTTTATGTAAACTTCTTACTGAGGTATAATACTGGATGTTCATTGTCTGGTATAATACTGGATGTCATCTTTCTGAGCTAAAATAGCACCAATGCTAGAGTTTGAAGCGTCAGTTTGCAAAATAAACTCCTTATTGAAATCAGGTGCATGTAGTATAGCTCTTGGAGACAATTTTTCCTTTAGCTCTTCAAATGCTTTTGTGCACTCTTCTGTCTAATTTATTTTCTCTTTCTTTAAGTTTTCTTTCAAAGTTTTGGTTAAAGGTGCTGCTGGGGATGAGAACATGTAATGATTATAATATCCCACGAAACGTAAAAATGCTATGACTTGACTTTTTGTGGATGGCATGCGAAAATCAAGAATAGCTTTTACTTTGACTTCACTTGGCATTCTTATACCATGGCCTACAGTGTGTGATAGATATTTTATGCTACCTTGAGCAAATTTACATTTTATAGGTTTAATGGTTAAACCAACGGCCTTTATTTTTGTCAAAATGGCTTTCAGATGACTTAGATCTTCTTTCCAAGTGTTTGAAATGGTTGCCACGTCATCTAAATATGGAACTGCAAAGTGTTCACAACCGTGAAGGATTTCAGCCATGATTTTGCTAAATGAAAATGGTGCATTTTTAAGTTCGAAAGGCATCCTTAGAGGTCTAAATGTGTCAAAACTTGAAATAAAAGTGGCTAATCTTTGGTCATTAGGTGTTAACGGTATTTGCCAGTATCCCTTTGTTAAATCCAAAAGAGTTATATATTTTGTGCCTGCTACAGTTTCTACTAGTTGTTCGATATTAGGCAAGGGGAAGATTGTGTTTTAGTCAACTTATTCAATTTTCTATAGTCAATGCAAGGTCTAGAATCTCTTCCTGCTGTTTCCACTAAATCATGGCAAAAATGTAATCTGAATCTCCTATTTCAATTATTTTATGTTGAGGCATTTTATCAATTTCTGTTTTTAATATATCTGTTTGTCTAGGAGAAATTCTGTGTGGTTTACAGTGAATCGGTTATTTTTTGTTAATTGAATGCCATGCGTTATTAAATGTGTTTTTCCAGGCTTATTAGAAAAGATTTTTGAAAACTTCAACAGCAGATCATGCAATTCTTGAATTTGTTGTTCATTTAGCTTAATCATTCAAGGAACTGTTTTCTTTAATTTCTTCAAAATCGAACAATGTAGGTTCAGAGTCAATTGTTGTGAAATTTTCCTCAATATCATCAATTTCAGATTCATCTTCTGTAACCGTTTCTGCTTGCTTATGATAAGGTTTCACATACTAACATAGTAGACTTGATTATGGTCTTTTTTTCCTTTGAAACTCACAACATAATTAGTGTCGGATAATTTCTTCTCAATCTTCCCAGGACCTTTCCACTCAACTGCTAGTCTATTTGGTTTACTCGTTGATACAACTAATACTAAATCTCCTTCAGAAAATTCTCTTTTGATAGCTTTATGATCATACCACACTTTTCTTTTAATTTGCATTTCCAGCATATTATCTGTTGCCAGCTCTTTGCATCTTTTTAACCGATTTATCAATTGGAAAACATATTCAACAACATTATTTCCTTCGTCTTAGGATTCATCCACTGTTCATACAATAATGTTACAGGTGTTCTAAGATTACGGCCATATACTAATTCTGCAGGTGTAAATCCCGTGCTCTTGTGTGTTATTGTTCTTAGAGCAAATAGAGCTGCAGGAACTTGCTTCTCCCACTCAGGGGCTGCTTGAATACATAAGACTTTTAAAATTCATTTGGCTGTTCGGTGAAATCTTTCAACAGGATTACTTTGCGGATGGTGTATTGAACTTCTAGTTACTTTTATTCCAAATTTTTCTACAAATTCAATGGCTAGATTTCTCATGAAGGAAATATTTTGAAGCTCTACAAATAGCTGTAATTAAATATCTATTGCCATTTGGTGTTATCGGTAAAGGGCCGCATGCACCAAAGTTAATTTTTTAAAATACTTCTGCAATAATTGGTACTAAAGTCAAAGGTGCTTTGGCTTTATCGTTAGATTTTCTCACTCTTTGGCATGGATTGCAAGTTTTCACATACTCTTCTATTTCTTTATAGCAATTAGGTCAAAATTATCTTGTTAATCTATCTTTTGTTTTGATGATGCCTAAATGTCCAGATCTGCTATCATGACATAATGCCTTTATTTGATCCCTATATTTTTCAGGAATAACAATTAATTCCCTTTCATTTCCATTTTTATCTATTTTCTTTTTCACTAACAACAGGTTTTCTTTTACTTTAAAATCATTTGTCTTGCTGGAATTTTCATTTTTAGCTTCACTGAGCAATGAGGCTAGATCTCTGCTTTGATCTTGGTGTCTATACTTCTATCATCTATGAAATCTTTTTACTTGAGATTGTGTCAAAACCGCATTTATCCTTTCTAAATTTAAGAATGGTTTATCTTTCAACAATTGGGCAGTTTGTTACCCAATACATATCTGCTGGGATCATTTGAAACAACAGCTGCCTTTGTCTTTATATGACTAAGTTCACAGGTAGTTTCAACTTCTGCTAACGGTATACTCACTAAATGGTCATTTAAAAGATATTGTACTCAGACATGTTCTCCAGTCATTTTTGCATTATCTATGTATTTTCGAGAAATAACGTCTATTGTGGCTCCTGTGTCTTGAAGAATAGGCATTTCATACCCATTAACTAAACCATTAATTGTATATGTCTCTAACAAATCATCATTCAAAGATACGCAGTTTACCTTTTCATTCGGTTTTAAGTGAGGGTGTTGAGGCTTAAAATGTTTGTATAACCCGCACTCGAAACAACGTGGTCAATATCTTTTGTCATATAAATTTTCTTGATTCTTGTTTGGGAACTGATTTCTTTGTCGGACTTCTTCTCTTTGTCGATGATCTTTCTGGTATTTTGAATCATCCCATTTATCAGAATGCTGATAATCATCTAAAATGAGGTGGATGCTCTGTTTTTTTGTTTTTTTTTCCCCCACAAATCTTTTGTAACTAGGTTTAAATCATCCTTTGTTAATTCTCTTAGTTTGAGTGACAGAAAATTTTGGTTTTATTGTTTTCTCAAATCTTCAAAATCTTCTGTTTTATTAACCATCTCAGTAGGTGAAATAATGGTAGTCCATTCATCCATAAAATGTTCTTTGAAATTCAGAGAAGTACGCTTTTGAATTTGATCAACCAGCATGAGATCTTTTAGCTGCTCAAAGGTTTTAATGTTTAATCCATTAAGCCATCCTTCTAAATAATTCTTTAATTCATGATTTAAATCATACCAAGTACTTTCAGTAGATTTTTGGTGTTTATTAAATAGTTGTTGAAATTTTTCTGCACTCAATTTAAATCATTGTAACAGTGAAGTTTTTACATATTCGTACTTTTTTCGCGTCCTCTTCTGGTTCTCTAGCAATAAGCTGAACAGTATCAGGAAGCAGCAATGAAATAAGTTGAGTCACTTGATTTTCAGCCGGTATATTCATTATTTTAGCTTGATGCTTAAATAACACCAGAAATAAACTTATTTAATCTTGTTTAGGATTAAAACATGGCATGACATCGTGAATTCTGATTTTTAAAGGCTGCTCAGCTAACTGCATAGTTTCTACTGGCTGTGCTCTTGCAGCCATTGCTTCCAGTTGAAGTTTCTGTAGCTCAAAAGCTCTAATTCATTCTTCTCTTTCACGTTCTTGTTTTCTTTCTGTTTCACCCCTTTCACGTTTCTTTTCTCTTTCTACTTTGTCACATTCTTCTTTTCTTTCTCTTTCTTCTCTAATTGCAGCCAGTAGTACTCGAGTAAATTCCTCATCATAACCGAGACTTTCAGTAATCAATTTATGCAACTTCCTACTCCTAGCTAAGAATGACATGTTGAACTACCTTTAGTAGGCTTTCTTTTAAAATTGAATCTTAAAAATCGTACTTGTATTAAAAGTATATAACTTTTGGTGAGACTTAACTTGTTAAATACGAAATTCACTCTAACCAATTGGAAATAATTATTTAAATAACTTTGCCAGTTTGGCACAAAATAAAATAATACTATGCAGGGTTGACGTTTTATCTCACTTTTCACAAGCCTTGTTGGAGATAACTATATGAACACCTTTGCCATTTAAGCAATACAATGGAATTTTACCCGTGTCAGTTTGATGATTTTGCTATCTATCTCCACGCCTGGTTGGCAATAACAAAAACAATTTTTGCCACTTTGGCAATATAATTTAGTCGTAATACGTCAGAATGATGTTACTGTCTACCACGCGCCTGGATGGTAAGAACTAGGAAAATATGTTTGCGAGTTTCGCAGTACAATAAAATTGCATTATGTCAGTTTGGCGTTACTATTATAATATTAGGCTGAATATTTTTAGTGTCAGTTATTTTAAACAAAAACTTACAGCATTTAAATATAATTCTAAAATGAAATACTAAAATTAAATAAACTAGTTTTATCTTCGGAGATCAGCTATATCTAGTTCTGACAATTCTTTGCTGGGACACAAGTTATGTAAACAGAAAAGGTGACCTTTGAATTATCCTCTTCAAAACCTGGCTTTAAAATGGCAGACTTCTGACATCTGTTTCTGCTTGAAGTAAACAAACTCAGCAACTGGTACTGTTTCTCCTTGAAATAAACAAACTCAGCAACTGGTACTCCGATTCAGTAGGAGACAAATGAAGTTTTAATTCATTAACAAAAATAAACTTGTTTTCACGAGGAACTTTCTGGGATTAGGAGACCAGCACCATCGAAATTGATAATTGCACTCCTAATTTCTAGTATCTCGGTGGAACCTCCAACTTAATAAGACTGTAACATATTTTGTAGTTTTTATCGAAATATCAGATGAGCTTCTTAATAAAACATTAATTTTATTCTCAATTCATGAAGATAGATAATTTAAATACAATTCTATATGTTACAGTTTCAAACTCCAGCCTATTATTACAGTTTTTTCCTCTGAATTTTTTATACATCTACTACTGGTAAAACTTTTAAAATCACAATTTTAAACATTTCTATCATTGCTCAGCAATGGTTACACAAAACAAATATGGCGTTGCCACTCTAATATCAAAGATAATAAATATAATCATTTGTTAAATAATAAAATATTACGGTACATACCATCCTGCAGAATATGGAATCCTGCACCAGTACTGTCATCATTTTGAGTTTCATCTGAAAATAGTCCAAAGCTTCTATTATCAGGAGAGCGTGAATCCCAAACATAAGTTTTAATCTTGGCCAGATACTGTGACCATTTTTAGATTGGCCTTTAAATTTCCTCTTTGCTAATATTTAAACCATAGAATTCAAAATTGCACCATCATCTACTCAGTCTTTGAGTAGAACTTTCAGTGTCTAATTTTATCACTCCAATCAAATCCTTTTCCAAATATTTTCAGTGTCTCTATATCTCTATATCGAAGTATGTACTGTTTTTTTATCACCTTGCCATTGCTAAAGAAAAACCCTCATTTTAACTGTTGGTGATTTTCATCATGTTGAACTAGCATAGACTACTATTCTTCCAATTGATCTCTTATATAAGTCTTTAATAACCATTTTAAAAAGTCCAGTCATTTGAATCAATTTATTAACAATCTTACTTGATTTTGCTTTAAGTCATCCATATGAGGTAAGCACACTAGATTTTCATGGATAATTATTCCAAGATATTTGATTACTCTCTTTCTTTTTTGTAGTTTTGTGATTCATCTTTATTATCAGAGTAATTAATGCCATTCCACACTTTTTAGTTGTTACAAACATTGAACTTGATTTCTCTGGAGAGAATTCTAATTTACATTTTTGTGCCCAGTTGTGCAACTTTATTAAAGCTTGTCTTGCTCTGTTGTGAACCTGTACATGTACACTGTCAGTTATTATAAATGAAATGTCATCAGCATAAACTTGTAAATGGGACACCACCACCATACTCCAGTTTCTAAGGCTGAGTTTGTAACAGTGTTCCAAAACAGGGGCCCGGAACTAGAATTATGTACACAATCTTTTTCTTGAAATCTTTCAAAGGGTTTATTACTCATTTCATATTGGATCTTCTGATGCTTCAACATGTTTTTAATTGTCCTGTATATATTTCCAAGGCAACGGAAATTCTTCAGTTACATGAGAATGAATGGCCACCAGATATTATTGAATGAGCTTTTGATATTCAAAGATGTAACATTTGTATATCTTTTATTCCTTCTATTTGTATATCTTTTATTTCTTCCTTATTTTCCTCAATTATATTTATTGTATCTTGTATTGCATCTGACATGCAGACTTCTGAAGTAAATCTTTATCGCAAATGGCTATGTTTATCATTTGAATATAAAAAGTAACTTAACCTAGTAATTAGTAATTACAAACTTTCAGTTAGGAGGCTCCGTGCACTTAGGAGACAGATTGGGCTATAGGATTTTGGTGTATCCCCTGTTTTTTGTCTTTAGGAAATAAAACTAGTCTTGCTGTTTTTCAGTATTTTGGGAAGATTCCCATCTTAAAAAGTTCATAAAATGGTATCGTCATGAGTTCAGGATTGGCATAAAATACTGCAAGAACATTTTTTATTGTGGCAGAAACTTTCAAGTTTCCTCAACAATTTTGCTAATTCAGTCAAGTCCACAAGCAGAGAACTATAACAGTTCATAATTGTAAATTGTTTGTGCTTCAGCTCCATGTATGCCATAGTTTTATTTCTTGTAGCATAACTATAATATTTATTAAATTTAGATTCGAGTTTTGAACTATTATAATAACTCGAGGCTCTGAGTCTGCATGGTAAATAAGTTTACAATCAATAAGAAATCCTGAAGGTTTCTCATCAATACAAAATGACTCTTAAAACAAATGCTGAAACTCAATTTTCAGCTGCACTGTAGCAACTTGAGAGCAAGCTAAGTTTATCTGAATAGCTCTTATTGAATTACAATTAGAATTATTATCCATAATTAACTGTTTTCCTTAATTCAGCAATTTCCATCTGTCTTGAAGGACAGATTTCCAAAAAGCTTGAATAATTAGAATCAAGTTTTGAACATTATTGGCATTTTGTTGAAAACAATTTTTGCACCTTTGGTCTTGATTTTTGCAATCCTTAAAGTTATAACCAATTTCTCAACCTCAGCCACAGGCCTCTTCTGTCTGACAAATTTTACAAATATGTCATATTGGCAGCATTTAAAACCTTGAATAGGTCTTATAAACTTGTCTCTTGTCTTTAAACTGAAGCGCTTGCAATTCAAACAAACTTTTCTAATCTTTATGAAGCATTTAAATGCTTCAGGGAAGGTTTCTAATACCCAATGATTTGTTCCCTTGTGTTTTGGGGGAACTTTATTAATTGAATTCTCTTCTGTTCCTTCGTTCTGTGCCACTAGGAACTTCTTCAATTTTTCTTATAACTTCCTTAGGAATGTTATATATTATGACATGCGGCTTTCATTTTTAAGGGGTGTAATTTGAACTACATCCTTAAATTCTATAGCTTGGTTAGTTTCAGGTTCCAAAACTTCAAGATCTTTTTCTTTGTTTGTTTCAATTAGTAGGCCTACTTTTGAGACCTGTTTAAAATGTTTGATTCCAATTTTCAACTTTGTAGGATCAGTGCTTTTCAAAAGTTTCTTTTTAATGTTTCCCTGTTGGATCTCTTTTAATGTGGGGTAATGATAATAGATTGTTTTGCAGATTGTTTTTCCCTTATTGGAATATGGTTCTGTGTGGGGCAAATTTTACTGTGTCTGTATCTTTTTATTCTGTCACTTGTATTTTACCTTCAAGTCTTGCCATCTCAGTACATTGTTCATTTAAAGGATTGAACATCAACTTAAATTGATGCCGAATATCTAAAGCAATTCCTTTACTTACACTTGAAGATTTATTTATGATATAATTTTTAAGTTTACTAGGTAGGCTTGAGCCTCCTTTGAATCCATTTCATTTGTATTCATGGTAGTATTTTTCATTTTGGTACAGGGTACTGCTGACCTGGGGTAACACCAGGTCAGCAGTAGTAGCTGACTTAGCTCGGAGTTTTTACTCTCGCCTGACCATGCCAAGATGCCGAAGGTCAAAAATAATGATGAGTGCTGGATACATTCCCTGGGAGGATTCTCTTCTTCTTTTTCATTTTCACCATACTCTGCTACCCCTGATGAGATGAAGCTTTCTAGATTTGGTTTTATCATAGATTCCTCTCCACACATCCATTCTTTGATAGGATTCTTTAAAGAATTTGCCGCAGGCATTTATTAGGGAAAAAAAAAAGACATTTCTTCTAAAACACTACTCATAGAATCGACCAATACTAAATTTAGAACATGGGTGTAACGCCAAACATGAATTTGGTGAGGTGCTTGTTCTTTCAACTAATTAGTAAAACCCATCGTAAGCACAGTGCATATTTGAAGCATCATCTATAGAATTTCCGATACATTTTCTGACATCAGTGTCCATGCTGTCTAAGAAGTTGATATTGCGCATACTGAGTTGAGGGGAATCTGTGCAAGATAAAATACCTATCACGTATATGTATGTTCGTATATGTTGTCTTTATAAAGATACCTAATAACAACTGAACATTGGTCCATTTGATTTATGTCAGTAGTAATATCAATTTAAAGTGAGGAAAAATTCCCTTCTCGAATCTCACCTAACATTAAAGATGACATTCTTGATGCTAGTTATAATATAATTTATCATCATTTTAGATAACAATGTTACACTTCTTTCTGTATGTTGATGATCAGAATGTTTAGTTATAACACTGATATGCCTTTGAAGAACAGGTTCATATTTTGAAAGTGATAGTATCGTTTCCAGGAAATTTCCATGAGCAACATTAATATTTATATGCTTCGCGCATTTTCATTCCTATGACTTTGAAAAGCAATTCCTCTTTTTCCGATAAATTGAGCAACATCAGTAATTACTTCCAACACTCGCTTTTGATCTATTGCATTTTTTTTTTTTTGACGAATTGTCGATGTTTCTGAGAACAAAGTATTGTTTAAATTGAACAAAGTATATGTCTTTTCCTTTTACATTTGTAATATATTCTTCTGTACATTTTTTATGAATTTTACTTGCTTCATGCTGATTCACATGTTGTATTACATGGCGCCAATCTTTCTTCCTGCATTAACAGAAGTACTTTTGTTAGAGCTGTCGCAATAAAATAAACATATGAAGCAGAATAATCCATTTGTCTCCTTACTGAAGCTCATCCATTTTCTATTATTTCGGTTAGGGGGATAGAACACTAGATGAGGAAGAAAAGGCAAATGTTTTGAAGCTGAAGATTGGCAGGGATGTTTGCTAATAAAATCCTGTTGATCTTGAGCTGCTGTTGGTCATGCAAACTGACAAATATAAAAAGGGCGATGATGATGTGCTTGTTGCCACTATGCTAATATTTTCTATATTGATTGTATCTGTTGATGGCAGCACCAACTTGTCCTCACATGTATTTGATATTTCATCTTCAAATGTTTTTGAAGTGGTGGCCTCTTCTTCTTGTGTTTTGCACAGTATCTGTCATTGGAGAAGGTGCTGGTTTTGAAAATCCTGGATGGGATTTTCGAGCAATGTTTTGTAAAATAATTCATTAGTTTTTGTCTCTTTTCTCAAAGTTTCTGTGCACCTCCTTTGATTTTTCTTTTATCCATTCTGTGTATCTAAAAAGTAATGTAAAAGAATTCAACTGCAATATCTTTTGTCGTTAGTTTACATTATACAGTGACAGACTTAAATTTGCTATAGAGTATTACTGTTATAATGCAATATTTTCAATTTCACCGTTAAATTAGAACATGAGTGTACTTTATTTTCATGAATCTACCTTACGACTATTAATGCTTTTGACTACTGTCAACTATCGGCACTATTCTACCCCTACCCTACATCTACAGCTATCATGTGAGTTTGAGTGCAATATATAATGTGTGCATCCATGTCTACCTCACGCTCAGGGCTGTCTTGCTGAGCCATCTGTGTTGATTTGATGGTTTGAATTTCTTGATCGGTCCAGAGCCCGGTTATCCACCAGCCCTATCCACCACTGACTTGTAGGTAAAAGCATTCTACATCTTTAAGTCGGCATTTTTTTTTTTTTTTTTTTTT
>KK116300.1:91763-110984 GCA_000611955.2 Stegodyphus mimosarum
TTTTTTTTTTTTTTTTTTTTTAGTAGGTACTCCATTTTAAAAGCTACCCTGAAAGAAATGCAACTCCTCTGAATAATTGCTTAGCACCTGGTGTTGACAACACACCAATAATGGTAGGCTTGAAGAATGGTGTTGCGGCCATCGTAATGAAAGAAAATTCAGATTTGCAAAATATGAGCTGCCGGTCACCTGATAAATTCACCATCTGGAAAAGGGGCAACTTCTTTGCCAGAAAGCATGGATTAACACATTGTTGATGTTTATTATTATCTTGAAAAGTGTTCTAAAAGGAAGGAAAAATTGAAACAATTTCAACAGCTGCATAATACTGAAATAAGAGTAATTTTGAAACAAGAATGTACACGCTAGTTATCTTTAGAGAACTATTTATTTAGAATCTTCTTCCTATGGAACACATTTCTTACATTTTTCAAGAAAGAAGTAGCTGCTTCTAGAATTAAGATATAAGGCTCTATTTTAAAAGTTATAAAATATATACTTATAGAAACTTGGATAAAGTTATAAAAGTAGCAAGGATTAACACCTAGTAAAGTTTAATACGAAAACTGAAAAGTGGTGATGGAATTTTGAATTACAGTGAGCTGTCTAGAATAATGTTGGCCATCCTGACAATTTTTCATAGTAATGCAGAGTGCAAGAGGATTTTCAATGTTGTTGCTAGAACAAGGAGTAAAATTAGATTCAATATTAGTAATACCACATTAGAAAAACTTTTATTAGCAAAAACAGCCTAACACCAAAGAGTTTCTTTTTTAATGAAAGCAAAATCAGCCACTTTTCTTTCCCCACCAACAACGCACTATTTGAAAAGTGACAAAAATTTCATTTTGTGGAAAAAGTATGTGGAACAGATAAAACAAAAATTAAAATCATTAAATTAATTTTAAAAAAAAAGCAGTAACTTTCAGTGATATTTTTATGACAATTGTAGCAAAACAGGGATGAGATTTGGCATCACTGGGATTGAAAGCACATTAGGCTAGAAGACAGTCAGTGCCATTTGAATTAATTGGAGAAAGTGCTGCTGTTAAAAGTTGTATTTAATTTGAATTCCGTACCGTCTATTTTGCTTTGCATCTGAAAGAGAAATGGTAACTTCTAAAATGTTATTTTTGAGTATAACAGCATTATATATGAGTTTCCTTAGAAAATGTCGTTTTAATATGCATATGTCACATTCTTAATATGCACTGTGTTTACCTCCCTTTGTTTTAAGTAATTGGATAAAGTGTTACTAAATTTACTTTCTTTTGCCAGGAGTGTCATATGTCACTGAAACTAGAATGCAGAATGGGCCACCATCATATAAGTGTAATTTGTGTAATGCTCAATTAAGTGTTCACACTTTAATGCAACATTTGAAAGGTTTTAAACATCTTCTTGCATGTCTGGTAAGTAGATTCTCTACATGTATTTTGGCTTTGTGCAAAGCATTGATTGTTTGTCTTGTCACTGGTGGCTTTCCTTCACATACTATGTCTTACTAATAAGTATTTTAAAGTATTATGTCTGTTAAGTCCAGAAGAAGGAAAATAGAACCAGAATACAAAGCTGAAATTTCCTTTCAATACAAGATTTTTATTATATTTAATATTCTTCCATGCAGTGTTTTTGAATTCCTATTGAAACAAAAACAAATTCTATTTTTTTGTCACATATCTTTGAAAAAAGTTTGACAAAGTTAATTTGTACATTTTCTAATAGCTCTCAGGAGGTGTTTCATTTAAAATGAAATTATGTTATTTTTAACAATATTAAAAAATATTATTTGAAAGTATTAAAGAATATTATTTGATAGAGATAATATTCTTTAACAATTAATTGAAAGAATATTATTTGATTGTGATAATATTCTTTACCATTTAATTGAAAGAGTATTATGTGAATGTGTTAAAAGAATAATTCTTTTAACATGATTCTATTTTGTGTTAACAAAATATGTATGAAATTAAAATATTCATTATTATAATGAGTATGGGAACAACCCATTGTAATAATGAATTATGCCTCAATGATTTAGGATGTAATTTTATTCAAAATTATTCATAATTTAAAAAGGACTATTTTACATTATTAGATTTTAAAAGGGAACATCAGCTTCAAATTTCTTTTCCTTTTTCTAATATTTGCACTTTTTACTGTCATTCAAACTTCAATAAATCAAAAGTGAAGTAGAAAAAAAATTCTGTGAATAATCAAAAATTCAAATTAGAGATATTATTTAGGATTGATATGTATATAAATATGTTTAATAAAGGAAAACAGAACTTATTGCATATGCATAAGATGTATTAAAACTTAACTAAAATAAATGAATTTTGTAATCCAATATTATGTAAAAAATTGCTGTACAAAATGTAATGGTAGGAAATCATATTATTCATGGGCAATGATAAAAATGTTAGCTTAAATGTTAGCAATGCAGTAAATGGAATAAAGATAATGCTAGTAATACAAAAAAATAATAGTAGCAAATCATATTATATTGCACTGATGCAACTTGGAAAATGAAGTTTTGGGATAAAACATGTTTTTAAAAATTTTTCATTTGTTTTGAAATGCCGGAGTCGCATACATAATTGATGAATTAAGGAATACACAGTACTAAAAGGCTTCATAGGAATTCTGTTAATGATAGCAATTTTAAATTATTATAAAATTAACATTATTTAATAATAAATTTTAACAAATGTTCTTTTTTATTATTTTATTTGTTTATTTATTTATTTTTACATTATGTTGAGCTTTACTGTAAGTTCATAGTTCATGATAAGGGGAAAAAATAGAGACAAGATATTGTATTGGGTTGGCAACTAAGTAATTGCGGATTTCACTCATAGATGGCTTCAGTTGAATTTTTAGGTTTTCAGACGTAGTACAAATGTAAAACACATTTTGTTATTTGATAGTTGGCAATTCAGCTGTGAATCAGTAAAAAAAGTAAAAAAAGTTTTTTGATCGGTTGCGTAGTTTTCCTTTGGCGTTCGTTGAAAAATGGTAAATCAAAAGGAACATTTTCGTCATATTTTGCTATTTTATTTCCGCAAAGGGAAAAACGCATCGCAAGCTCATAAAAAGTTATTTGCTGTTTATGGTGACGAAGCCTTAAAAGAACGGCAGCGTCAAAATTGGTTTGCCAAATTTCGTTCTGGTGATTTTTCACTCAAAGATGAAAAACGCTTTGGTCGTCCAGTTGAAGTTGATGACGACCTAACCAAAGCAATAATCGATTCGGATCGTCACAGTACAACACGTGAGATTGCAGAGAAGCTTCATATATCACATACATGCATTGAAAATCACTTAAAACAACTTGGCTATGTTCAAAAACTCGATACATGGGTTCCTCACGAACTAAAAGAAACGCATTTAACGCAACGCATTAACAGCTGCGATTTGCTAAAGAAACGTAATGAAAATGATCCATTTTTAAAACGACTGATAACTGGCGATGAAAAATGGGTTGTTTACAACAATATCAAGCGGAAAAGATCGTGGAGCAGGCTAGGTGAACCAACTCAAACAACATCAAAAGCTGATATTCATCAAAAGAAGGTTTTGTTATCAGTTTAGTGGGATTACAAAGGAATTGTCTACTTTAAACTCTTACTACCCAACCGAATGATCAATTCTGATGTCTACATTGAACAACTAAGGAAATTAAACAATGCAGTTGAAGAAAAGCGGCCCGAATTGACAAATCGAAAAGGTGTTGTATTCCATCATGACAATGCAAGGCCACACACATCTTTTGTCACTCGGCAAAACTTATTGGAGCTTGGTTGGGATGTTTTGCCACATTCACCATATAGTCCTGACCTTGCACCATCTGATTACTTTTTGTTTCGATCTTTACAAAACTCCTTGAATGGTAAAAATCTCAATAATAATGATGATGTCAAATCGTACCTGATTCAATTTTTTGCTAATAAAAACCAGAAGTTTTATGAACGTGGAATTATGATGCTGCCTGAAAGATGGCAAAAGGTCATTGATCAAAATGGGCAATACATTACAGAATAAAGTTATTTAGTTCCATGAAAAAATTGTCTTTGATTTTCTAAAAAAAAAATCTGCAATTACTTAGTTGCCAATCCAATATTTTATTGTTAATGTTACCACATTTTGATATGCACTATTATAAAATTATAAAATGGCATTCTTAATGTTTTTTAAGGTTTAAGTACATATACCATCTGATATGTATATGGCCGGAATTATAGATGTTTCCGTAAGACACGACATACCATTACATTAGGTACACTGAGTTCAGAACCTGCATGATGCATTGATTTTGTGAGACTTCGTGAAATTGTTTCACAAATTTTTTCAATCACTTTTGTTGGCTGCTGTTCATCCTGGGCTGGCTTTCTTACACAAGCAGCTCGGCTCACTGTTTGAAGTTATGATGATGCAGTGGTTCTTTACCAAATTTCATGGAAAAATATTTTTTAATGATGATAAACAATATTTTAGCACATTCGAAGCACGGTACACTTTCTAATATGGATGGTGCCATTTTGATTAATAGTGCTTCTATCAGCGATCTTTAGCTGGAAGATTTTTTGCTATTGCCAGATAGAACGTGTGTAATTGTAGTTTCAGAATTAATTTGTTTTGGCTTAATAAATCAATTACAGAATTTGTACTATACTATTCTTTTTGTCCCATTCAATATGAAATAAGCTGTATTTGGTTTAAACACCCATTTGCTGTCTACTGCATTTGCAACATCAAAAGCATAAAAAATTTTTTTAAATATTTTTATTTTGACACAATGGATCCAGAAAACAAAACAAAATAAAAAAATGTGAATTTTAGCAATCCAATATGTTAAAAAATAAAAATATGTCTTAATTTTGAATCCAAACAGGTCAGGTTAAAAGCTTTTAAAAAAATCTTTTATAGTAGCAAAATCATTAGAAGCTTAAAAATCTAATGATGATAAATTTAATTTAAGCGGACAGAGTCGAAAAAACATGTTAACAGAGGTAATGCAATATATAAAAATTAGAGCAACAATTATATGATATATAGTATTATATACACATATATGTGTGTTATATTTTACTGGGTGTTGACCAAGAATTTTGACCAAGTTAGTGATTTCTTCATGTAAGTATTCAACATTGTTGCTAATTGTTTTGATTCTAAGGAGTAGAGAATGTATGGTATTAAGTATTACTCTTTTGGAGATATTTGAGTGCCAAAGAATGAGTTTTATAGTAGAGAAATCAAAACCTCTTCTTTTGTCATAAATTGTAACATCTTTGAAATTGATAATTTGCAAATCTAGGTAATTAATATCTCTTTGCTGAAAGTTAGTTTTATTGAGTTTCAAACATGGTGAATAATCGTATTCTATTTTATTGAAGTTGTTGATTGCAATAATATCATCTATGTATCTATAGAGTAATAGGAATGTTGTATTTGAGACTAGCTGTACCCGCCCGGCGTTGCCCGTGCATTTAGAAAATGCAGATAAGTGAATAGCGCAGGAATAGTAGTGTAGGACATGTAGACTGTCTCTCTCTCTTCCCCCCCCCACACACACAACATTCCCCGTCGATAAAAAGGAACAATATATCCTAACCATGAGCCATCTGTTAAAAAATTAGTTTAAATGAGAACAGACCTCATATTAGCACATGCTAGGAAACCGTAGTCATGTGGTTATAATCATTGGTCTGAAGTTTAAAGAAAAGTAAAACATAAAAAATTCAAAATCAAAGATAGGAAAGAGTTGAAAGGGAAAGATAGAGAGTACAGTACAGAAAAAATAAAAAGTAACGAAAACATGGATGAAATAAAACATCCTGCTTACAGGAAATTTGGAGTTGAGAACCAATTAAATTTTTAATTTAAGTGTAAGTTAAACTTAGATGACAATGAATTAGAAGAGGAGAGTGTTTGTGTATGTTTGTGGAGCTCGGGCTGGGGTCGCAAGGGCCCCTGACCGATTAATGTCTGTTGGTACTGCAGCACTGGGAAGCAGCACCATTCGGATTATTGCTCATGCTCTCAAGAGAGCACTAAACAATAACATCATCATTTAAAGCATGACAGTCAGAGTTAGTTTGGGAGAGTGGAGAGTGGCAATAATTTTTCTTTAGATTGTCCTTTTCGTTAGAGAGCCTCGGGATAAACTATATTTAATGTTCTTCCATTCGGAGCTAAGATGTGTAGATTATCGGCATTACCAACTCTTGAACAACCCACGTACAGTTGACCATGGGAGAAACACGGCTTACGGAGGTCGAGCCCTACAACTTTGAGAGATTGTCCTTGTGCCTTATTAATGCTCATCGCGAAACTCAAACGAACAGGGAATTGTAGACGCTTAAACTGAAACGGGAGATCGGAAGGGATTATAGGAATTCTTGAAATAAACACATCTTCGCCTGCAGCATGTCCGGTCATGATGGTGGAATTGTTATAAATCGATTTAATAAGTTGAAAATAAATGATAGCAACAAATCACAATAATAGCAACACAATAATGCAAATTAAGAAACAAAAACTGAAGAACAAAAACTTTATAAAAAATAATTTTTTTAAAATTTTTCTAATTCAAAAATCGAAAATCGGGCTTCGAGGTCTGGTGGCCAGCCCCTTTGTGCTTCCGTGTAAAAAATTCCAGGTCCCTGCGTGCGATAGATTTGGCTGGAGAGCTCGGTCAGACAAATGGACAGACAGGCAGACAGACAGACACATTACACTTGCTTTTATTATTATAGATAACTGTTGTTGGGAATTAAATTCCTTGGTGAAAAGGTATGAAATACAAATTTCAGAACTTGTGCTAGTTCTCATTGGGATGCCATTGATTTGTTTAAAAAAAGCGTTATTAAAAATTAAATGTTGTTATTAAAAAGAATACTTTTTAAATACAGCTGCCATTCTTCATTGGTAAGGTTTATATTTTTCGCTTTTTAATTTTGCATCGATTTTAGATGTTTTCTGCATAAATAAATAAATAAAATTTTTTAAAAAATCATCGTTTAAGAATTGGTAAGATTTATTAGTATAGCAATTTATGTTAAATACAAACTGATTTTTTTAAAAATGTGAATCATATACAAAGAAAATATTGTCAGTATTAAAGGGGTAAATGTATTGGAGAGAAAAAAAGATAAAAGATAACCTGCCTTCTCCTACTGAGCAAGAACTCTCTTCTCAAAACATTTTGAAGTATGTATGTAAAAACAAATGTATATTTAGCTGTGAAGTAATCAGAATAAATTTTATGCTCTTAAACAAGAAAAAATAAATAAATACATTATTTTTGAAAATCCAGCTATAAGATTTTGTATCTCAATGCTAACTTTTCTGTTATATTAAATAAATATGCAGTTGGTTAATAATACTGCTGGTAGTTAACAAAATGTACTAGAATTAAAATTTTTGATTTATTAAAACAAAATTTCTGTTCTTCAATACCCTTCTCTCTCTGCTCACCCCCTTTTTTTGTAGGAAACTCAGAAGTACATTTTTAAGATGCAAAGTAGTGTTAGTAAAGTACAGACAACTAAATTCTTTGCCCATATTAACTACATAAAATTAATTTTAAAATAAATACTATAAGTTTATTTGTTTTGGATTTTATCCCCCCCCAGAAAAACTTGCAGAGATTTACCATTTATGTTTATTTGCTGTACTGAATTTTTTTTTTAAATCAAACTCGGTTTAAAAAAAAACTATGGATTAAACAATCACTTATTATCATAATTCTACTTTATGTGATGAGTCTATGTGTTTACGTAATCCATATGTAGAATTCTTAATCTCATCTCGTTTCTAAAATTTTTACAGGAACGGTATGACTATCCTACACATAGAAGACTCAAAGACCAAAAACGCTCTCATGTTGAAGAAGTTTTAAGGCAGGCACTCGAAAGAATTGAACACATCCATGGAAGAGGAGTCATTTGTGTAGAAGAAGAATTGCAGGGAACTGAACCAAGTATGTTTTAACATTTTTATAAAGGAATTTTTAATTTGCATACAAATATATGTTTCACTTACATATATCATTTGTGTAATTTTTAAAATTTATCATTTATAATTTGGTGTATAATGTGCATAGTAATATTAAATGCAGCTACTTCTTGGTTTTCAAAAGAGTAATAACAATCTGTATAGAACAGAAACATGGTTGTTTCCACATTGATTTGAACTCTTGGTTCAGCTTTTAAGAATTGGCAACAACTTGTTATGTTTACTTTCCTTTCCATCATTGATTATTTTAAAATGACTTTAGGAAGTTCAATATTTTTCATGATATTACTACAATGGCAGCACATAATAGATGCTAGCAATGTTGTTGGTGTGAAGTGACCACTTTTATGATTGTGCAATCCTCGCGCTCGTTTGTATTCCTGGGACGCCCTGACTCTCTGTGACAGTAGGCTATCCCTTCTGTGATCCATTGTCGCCAACACCGAGCAACTACCATATCGCTCCAACCAAGGTGGTGGCTAATATGCCTATTTGACCAACCTGCTTCTCTAAAGCCTACTATACACCTCTTCTCAAAGTCTGAGAACTGTTTGTAGTGCTGCCGGTTACATCTCAGTGGCATCTGCAGTCGCTATACTGTTCATCCAGGTTGAGAGATTCATTTGAATAGCCTTACTGCATGAGCAATTGTGCTTTTAAATTCTCCCAGCCATGCATCTCATATTGCGTAGCACACTTACCATTGTCCCATTTGCATCGAAATTTATGTCATTTGCATATCTCTTACCAGACTACATTCCTGCAGATTTTCGTGATTGTGGTGCAATTTCTGCCAGGTATATATATATTTTTTTTGTGACAGAGTGTATATGTACTGCTACATGCTGTTTATTGCATTACTGTATAGTCACGTTTTCAGAAAATGAGAATTTTAAGAGTATGACTTATTTATGTCACAGAAATTAAGGACACATTTGGAAGATATTTTGAGTGCTTATAATGAGATATATGATAGGTAATGTGAATGAATCTAAGCAGCCAAATGAGCTTCCATCTTTAGCAGCTTCTGCGATAGCTACAGAAAAGACAAACCTCTTTGCCACTCAGACAGACAAACACAGGGATTATAAATATTAAGTTATATACTTGTCCTTAAATCCCATCACTTGTATTTTCAGTAACTCCATGTTTAATTCCTGAAAATAGGTTGGCCCTTTGTTTGAGGGGGGAGTTATAATATGAATACAGACCATTTTCCTTCATGAAGGAATCCATCCTGTGCTAGTCCCTTGTATGTTTTGTCATAATGAATTAATTAACTGTTTCCCTATAAATCAGGCTAATATGCTATGCTTTCTGTTGTTAGGTTGTAGGGTTTATATTTATTTTAACTAACATTTATTTGAAGTAAATATTCCTTTCCTGTTTAGCCTTCATTTTCCCCTAGAAATGCCCGTGCCAGAGTATGTAAGTTTTAGTAGCACGCGCAGTTTATTCAAATTCAGCGGAAGCTAGTTGAATTAAATAGTAGACGAAACCAGAGTGTGCGAGTCTTGCTTTGAAGCTACGCTGGAGATATTGCTCGGTAGAATTTAGATCAGCGTGTATCGGCCTGTGTGCCTAGCTTTGCAGAAGTGCTAATTTTCAACCGTTTAATCAGAAATCTTGCTGAATCTCAGCGGTAATTAAAAACACGGTTAGTTAGGATCTCAGAGACTCATCGATAGTGTTTTATATTTGTTCATCTAGTTCTTATTTTCAGTTTTACCTTACTTTTAGTTGAACCGCCAGTTTGGCGCAGTTTGTGAGCGTCGAGTAGATGCAGTTGTAATTTTAAAGGTACAATAAAAGGATTTCAACCCCTTCGCATGTTTTTGTGTGACTTCACGCATAGCAGCACTCACTATCCCAGTGTCTTGACAAGTTGGGCCAGCGAGATCTTACAAGGTCTTCAAGCATGCTTTCTGGAGCATAAAATATTATTATTTGTACTTTATATTTGGTGTACCCTGGTGCGTAAAAAATAAGGATGAAGTTGAAAAATTTGTTTATCCACGGAAAAAGAGGCTGAGCAGATTGAAAGACCAATCAGGAGATTGACTAGAGTCAGTTACAGTAGCACATGCGTATATATGCCACTAGACTTAACGGGGGAGTGTCGAAAGGGTGTTAAGATTGCTGATAGTGTGAGCTCAGGATTTCTGGGAAGTTATTGCATGGCATATATCAGTTTAAATGATGTTGAGTTGCTGCCTCTGTGTGAAATGTTGAACAGCCAATCTGTTAGATGACATCTGGATGATTTTACCCGAGTTCAAATCATTGGAAAGATTGAGGAAGGTCGAAGGGTGACAAGTGGGGCTGCAAAGTTTGCGATTGCACACAGCATCGTTTCATGACTTTGGAGAGCATTTCAAACTACAGGAAAAGCTAGCCACAGTGTTCGTCCACAAGCAACCATAGCAGCAGTTGACCGGTATATTGCATTACAGGCAAAAAGGAATAGTTGGCAGACCGCTAGATAAATCTCAAGGCACATTGAACAGGTGGTTGGACAATGATATTGTGTTTTACCATGACCAGGAGGCTGCACAGTTGTGATCTGTTTGCGTGACAACCTGTATAGTATGTACCGTTAACACCTAATAATTGGAGAACGGTTTTTCTGTGGTAGAGGGAACACTGGGATTGGACAGATAATCAGTGGGATTGGGTACTCTATACAGATGAGAGCAGAGTGTGAGTAGCGATTCTAGATGCATACACATCTGAAGAGAACAGATGAACATCCAATAACCCCTCCAGCATCATCAAAAGGGACCGGTTTGTAGGTCGGGGAGTTCTTATTTGTAGAGGCATCATGCTTGGTAGATGTACCAACTCTCCCATCCTCCAAGAAAGTTCATTTGTTGGTATCCGCTATTGTAACAAGGTTCTTCTTCCTTACATGTTTCTCTTCAGAGGTGCATGGGTCCTCAGTTTCTCTTTTTGGACAACAATGCTCCATCTCATTGACAGTTGCTTTCGAAGAGCTGTTAGAGAGTGAGGATACTGAGCGTATGGATTGGCTAGCAAGGTCTCCGTATTTAAATCTCATCGAGCATGTTGGGGAACTTTCTTTTAAGATGCAGTATGTAACTTATCGCCAGTAGTGATTTCGGATAATATTGTAAATATGTGTTTCTTTTATCTTTATTTACCTTTATTTTGTTACCTTTTATGTGTATTAAATTTGGCTTCTGACCGAGGATTGTACTGCCCGAGACGTGCAGTCCTTGGGAAGGGGTGGTGTTGCAAAATGCCCAGCTGTGAAATAGTTTTCAAGCAAAATGGGGTTAGGATTGCCAAAAATTTGCAGCTAAAGGCAGGGCTGCCAGATTTGCATGAAATTGCCCATTTGGAGACAAAATTGACGATGTGTCATAAACGACCAAGAACATTCTTAAAGCTAGGTTAAAGTTATATATATCCTACCTGTATACAGAATAGTAGAGTAGAGTGTCTTGAGCTCAGAGATTAGCCTGAGAAGAGCAATGGACTGAGACAGAAGCTGTACTTTAGTGCTTTGCTTGTGAAGCTGTCTTCACCATTATGAGCCTGAAGGCAGTGTTGCTGATTGCTTTACTGTGTTTATCGTAGTTTTTCAACAATTGTTAATGTGTCTTTGGAACTGTCCTGTGTAATACTGGCGAAAATTTGTGTTTTGATTCTTCCTCAAATGTTATCATCAATTACTTCAAATCCATGAATTCGTAGAACACAACAATATACACAGTCCAGTCACATTAATGTGACCATCTGTCAAAAGCCAGAATAACCACCTTTCGCAGAGCGGACTGCTGCGAGACGTGCAGGAAGAGAGTCACATAGGTCCCTGAAGGTGTTCTCTGGGATGTTGAGCCATGCCGACTCTAATGCCGTGGCCAGCAGCGCTAGATTACGTGGTTGAGGATCCATGGCGCGAACAACTCGATCGAGATGGTCCCACAGATGCTCGATTGGGTTTAAGTCAGGTGAGTTTGCTGGCCAGGGGAGGACGGTAAACTCATCCTGGTGCTCTTCGAACCACGCACGTACACTGGCAGCTGTATGGCACCTCGCATTGTCCTGCTGGAAGATGCCATCATCCTGAGGAAAAACAATGCGCATGTAGGGGTGAACATGGTCCGCAAGGACAGATGCGTACTTGTATTGATCCATTGTGCCTTCCACAATGATCAGTGAACCTAGAGAATGCCAGGAAAACATTCCCCAGACCATAATGCTCCCGCCTCCAGCTTGGACCGTTCCGGCAATGGTTGCAGGGTGGTTCCTTTCAGAGGTTTCACGCCTTATACGCCAACGTCCATCTGTCCGATGGAGCATAAAACGCGATTCATCCGAAAACGCAACCTGTCGCCACTCAGTGGACGTCCAGCTGCTGTACTGGCGTGCAAATTCTAGCCTTCGCCGTCGATGAACAGCAGTCAGCATAGGTGCACGAACCAGGCGTCTGCTTCGGAGGCCCAGACGCAGCAATGTTCGCTGAATAGTACTTTGGGAGACACTTTTGGTAGCCCCTTGGTTCATTTTGGTGGTCAGTTGCTCAACGGTAGCCCGTCTATCTGCCCGAACGCATCTCCGCAACCGTCGTTCGCCTCTGTCATCTATGGCCCGTGGTGCACCACATTTGCCACGTCGCTGATTTTGGACAGTCCCATTTTGCCATGCACGGTACACTTTTACCACGGCGGCACGCGAACAGTTCACAAACTCAGCCGTTTCGGAAATGCTTCCACCCTTGGCCCGAAAGCCAATGATCATGCCCTTTTGGAAGTCGGATAAATCGCTTCGTTTCTGCATTACGCCAACGATTGAAATGTTTTCCGAAGCCCTCACACACCCTTTATATACGCTCAACTGCACTGTGCTGCCACCTGCCTTCTGTGATTGGTTATTTAACTCTGACATGGAAAGTACGTGGTGGTCACATTAATGTGACTGGACTGTGTACATAACCTTGGGTGGATTTTCTCTTTAATGAAATGATTAAAACCAGAAATGATAACCTTGCATCTTTGGTACCATTTTCCCAGTTTGAATGCTAAAATGTACCCACACCATTTTTATCGGAAACATTCTCAGTTTTACATCATTTTTGCTTCATTCAAGAAAAGCTTGTTATGTATTTCCTTTATATTTAATTGTAATCCTTTTGGGAATTTTACTCTTATAGACTGTTGAATTAAAAATTTTTACTATATCATCTCAATAAAATATAAGTTTTTAAAGTACTTTTAGACAAAATGCCAAACATTATTACATGAAAAATTGTGCAAATTAAAGTTTTATGATTTATTTGATCTTTGTATTTTTTTCATAATGACATGATTTTAATCTAGAATTTTCATTTTAGACTGTATTTGTTATTTTATTATTCTAAACTATTTATGCTTTTGATTTTTAAAGTTTTCGAAAACTGAAATATTGGAATAATGTCTTGGCTCTTTGAGAAGAAATGTAAATATTTTTTTTCAGAACTCTGAGTATAATTTGTTGTTTCATTTTTATTTTATAATTTTTGTTTTTGCACTCAACTAATCAAGAGGATTGAAAAGTGTTTTCAGTACTTCTTAATTGTTCTTAATTGTTAATAATGTTTTTAATTATTACTCCTTGGTGAGTTGTTTTGAAGTATTAAAATATGAATAATTAATATGCGTTTTTCAGTCTCCAGTTTTCATAATTTAAAGATTAAAATTTTTTTCTGTATAATTTTATTAATTCAATTTGTTAAATGCTTCATTCTGAAATTTAATAGTATCGCACTGTTTTTTTATCTTAAATTTCTAAGATAGTATAATGTTTTCCCTTCTAACTATAAAAAAAAAATTAATAGTATCATACTGTTTTCTTTATCTTAAATTTCAAATTAAACATTTCTTTAATTTTCCAAAATAGTATAATGTTTCTCCTTCTAATTTAAAAAAAAAAGTTAATTTAATGTTCCAAATGTATGTTTAAAATTGCTATTTAAAGATATAAACTCCTAACTCCTTTAAAAAAATACTCTGTGTAATGAATGCTTTTACTGTATTTACGTTGTTTTTTGACTCTATGCACTTCTTATTGTATTGTTGCTGGTTTTGTCAGTCAGACTTTAAAAAAGAAACTACCTATGCAATAGATTTCACTGGAATGTTCTGCATTTCAATAGCAAAAGAAGTCTTGCATTACATTTCTCAATCCCCCCCTCCAAATCTTGATGTATTTAGTCAGTTTTTAAATCTGAATTTTACTTATCCTGAAAATTTTCTCAATTGATTTTAGAGTTGTTACTAATGAGTTTTGATTTGTTCTGAATTTGATTTGTATTCAGATTTTTAATTTTTGGTTCTAGCAGCTAGCAAACAGCATGAAAAATAGTAATATAGTAATAATTTACTGATTTCAGATTTATTTCATATGTTAAATATGATGTTTTTAATGTATACATAAATCCGAGCTTAATGCAGAAGATTAAGCTGCATAATTATTTTGCTATAGTAATCTTGTATCTTTATAGCATGTTATTAATTTGAAACTTTGTAAAATCTGAAACTGAGTAATTTTTGCTATTTGCTGTAGGATCTTAAAACTGAACAGTGACTTGATATTTACGGTAGATTTTTTTTTTTTAAATTGAGAGGAACTGAAAACAGTTAGTATTTCGTGTTACAATACTTAAAATAGTATATGCTGTTTCTGTTTCATTTGTAATGTAACTTTTAAATTATGTTTTGTAAGAAATAATTATCAATGAAGCTTTTCCCTGCATGTAGTATAAACTAATTAAATGCTTGATGAATTTCTTATATAAATATCTTGTAGGTTATGGAAACATGATTGATGAAGCTGGTATTGATCCATCTCGACCAGACTTCTATTGTGCAGTTAGTGATTTCTGTATTCTAAAAATGAAATTTCTGTACTTTAAAATATTCTTATTCTTTAAATTCGTATATTTGGGTACTTTCTGACTATCTGCAACTCTCTCCTGAAAAGTCACCAACCGTTCGGCAAGTAATTTTTTGCCAAACTAAGATGTGAAAGGCAATAGCCCTTTTCAGAAACAGTGGTGCATTAAGAATCATATAGAACATCAACCAAGTAACAAAATTAAAAATGCAAAAAACATTTCTTTTTTTAGGGAGGCATTGTTCTTCCCATGTGTACAGTGATCTGTTTTTACTTAAAAAACACTAGAGAATTGCTCAAATTTGACATCATGCACAAATTTCAATTATTTAAAGAAGTGTAACTTCATGGAATATGAAATTTCGTATTCTCTGCTGTCAGTCAAAACACAATATTTCTCAAAAAGCAATGCTTTATTTTTTCATGAGGTGGGAAATTCCACTGTCCCATTGTGATTCCATGCAAGGAAAAATAATATAATCAAATGCAACAAAAACAAATCAGAAAAATTATCATCAAATTCGAAAGCAGAAATCAACTCTCATCTGCTGTGCACATGTGCATAACTTGCTTTGCCACAAAAATATATTTTAGCGACATCATGAGTTGCCTCTTTAGGCAGCATAGTGCAATTGCCTTATAAACACTTTCCAGGCAGGATATAAGAGGAGTTGCAGATAGGCAGAAGGAACTTACACTTTTATCATTTCTTCTTAAAATTTATTTAAAGATGGTTTTGATTTCTTTATTTAAATTTATATAAAAAAAGTGTAATTCCAGTTGTTGTTTATATTTTGAGTTTTTAGAGTGAAGTTTTTACTCCAAGAATTAAAAATTCCAGTTTATTTAAAAAAAAATTTTTTAAGTTATTATATAAGTGTTATTCAATGTTTAATGTCTATAAAGCCATGTAATTTAAGTGCATAAAATCTGTGTGTAGACGAATCTGTAGTCAAAAAAGAGTAGTGCATTTATTGCTTTTTGTGAAAATATTTGAGACATTCATATACAGAAAACTAATTCTAAATAACATTAGTAGTTTATGATTAGATTAAGTAAACATGTATATGTTGTAATTAAACGTTTATTTATTTTTAAAAATAAGCAATTTCACTTCATTTTGTTTTAATTATTATTTTTAAGCAGAATTATAATATTTTATCATGAAGCTAATATCAGTGGCCTAACTTGATAAAACTTCATAGTATGCGTCGTTTTAATTTCAAACAATTTTAGTTTCTTCTAAGTAGTTCATCATTTCAAATTAAAAAATTATGCAGACGAAGTATAAATTTATAATAAACCTTAAAATGATAGTAATGTAATGTAGGAAATAAGAAATTTTAGCTTTCAAAATGGAAGATTTTAAGCTTCTACATGTAAATTAATTTAGATTTAAAATAATGGGATGCTCAATTTCAAATTGCTTTGATGGAAAACTTGAGTGTTGCATCTAAGATAATATTAATGACTAATTCAGTTCAGTACATTGATAGCTATGCTTAAAGATTGGCATCTATAAATATGATGATATTAATATATATTTCATTATTAACTGTAAAAGCATGTAAAATGTTAGTGATAATGTTGAAAATGTATACATTTAAATGTCATCTTTAGCCTGCAGCAGATATAGATGTTGTTATTACAAATGTACAGGATGTGAGTAAGAGTGAAGAAATAATCTCAAAATAGCTTGTCCTGTTTTTGAACAGATGCTACAGACTTCATTGAAATGGATAATTTGTTATGAAATTTGAATGTGATTTTATCTAAGTTCAGGAATTCTTTTCCATATAGAAAAATATTTATCCACAGCTTTATTAAAGTGAACCTTTTATGTAATGTGTAGTAATGAACCTTTTAGGTGGTGTAATGTTCTATTTACATTGTTGAATTCTCTCCCTTAATCTGGGGAAACTAAAGTTTTGCATTTAAGAACAGAATGTGAGCAACAGTGAAGAAACAATCTCAAAATATCTCATCCTGCTTTTTAAACAATTGCTACAGACTTGTGATTCATTATAGTCTTTGTGATGCAATTTGAATGTGATTTTATCTAATTTCATGAATTATTTTCCCTTTAAAAAATTATTTATTCACTTTACTAAAACTAACGTTTTACAGCAGTTTCTGGGATTGTATATATAGTAAAAAGCTCAACTACTTGGAAAGCTCAGGAAATGCTGGATATGTGAAAATCCAGATGAATGAGCATATAAAAAAGCGTAATTCATGTTTGGAAAGCCAAGTGAATTGAAGACAAAATTTCCAGTTTAAAATTAAAAAACAATGAACTTTCTTATTTGCTTGAATGTTTAAAGCCTACATTTAAAATTATATATAAGTTTTAAAAAAAAAAGCGCTTAAACACAAAAGCCAAGACATTTTCAAACGTCTTAAAATAAAATATAACAATTTAATAAATAAAAATAAAACATTTATCTGATTTTCCATTCACCTTGAAAATTGACAAAATGCATTAGTTATTCCGGTAGAATTGAAAAACAGTTCACTGTTTATTTAGTTAGGGAATTAAACAGATTGTTGGTGTAATATATATAAAGGTTTAAATTGCTTGTCATAATTTTCACATTGCACTACCATTTATTATCCATTTTTAAATGAATCTGCATATCATGTCTATAGATATGCACATATATCAATGCCAACACACTGTAATTTTGAAAATACTCTGTTTCTTGTTCTGCTAAAAGCAGGTCCAAAATTTTAATTTTCAAAATGGGAAGGAAAAATAGATAAACAACACTAAACTTTTATTACTCTGCAAAATTTCAACTATTTTTCAAGAATTAATTGAGCTTACATAAAACCAAGGAAAAGATCTTATGATTGTGATGCCATGTAGTACTTATTGACCCTAAAACACAGTATTAGATTACACTTTTTTTGTCAAAAATGGTCAGCCCTAAACATACTGGCAAGAATAATTCTCATGATAGATAGATTCAGTGCCTGTCTTGAACTTTGATGAATAGAACAATGGCTGGGGGAGGAGTAATTGACATCTATCTTGTAATTAATTACCTTGCAAATGCATTTCTGTTTAGATATTAAAAGCAGCTTCCAAGTAGTAGTTCTACATATATGTTACGGTAGCTTTTACAAGTCTTTCATTTGCTTAATTTACTGCCCCCTTTTTTCTTTTTACTTTTTGGGGGGGGGCTATTTGAGTTTTTTGATTAGTTTAATGGCAGATAATCAGGCTTTATTGTAATTTGTATTTATTCTTTGTTTTTCACTTATGTCACTTTGCAGTATTCAAATATGGAAGTGAAAATTGATGACAAAGAGATGTTTGAAAATTCAATTTCAGCATAAGTGTCAATAAAAAATCTTTATCAATTTTTATTTAATTTGCCTTTATAAATTAACCAGGGCACAAGCAACTAGAGTTACAAAGCAGTAATATCCCCCCCAGTCCATTTATTGAATAGTATAACTATATAACATTTTCATGGGTTTTTCTCATATCTTGGTGTAAATAAATCAGCTTCCCTTTAAATTTCGTTTTATTACAACTGCTTGTGTGAAGGCAACCCTTTCCACAAGCAGTTGTTTCTTTTACATAATCTACTAATCCAATCTGGTTCATATCTCTATAAATTTAACTGTAGTTTGGCAGTATATAGTTTTGTTTTGAAAAGTAGACTTCAGAGAATACTTATGTATGGAAAAAGACTAATGAAAAATTAATGGAAACTAAGATACATTACATCTTTTCTGCCTTTAGATGTTCATTTTGAAATATAATAAATTATTTTATTCATAATAATTGTTGTTTGTTTATTTAGTGTAAATATTCTGAATGGTTTCAGTTGTAATAATTACTATGAATGTCATGTTTTTAATAAAATTCAGTATTAGTTATATTAGTACTTATTTGTTTAAATTATTATTTAACAGTTTGTGCAGGAAGTTTATTTTAACTTGTATGCAGTAAGAAATTACTTGCATATTAATATATCATAAGTTTTTATGTTTGTCTTACAAATTTTTACTAATTCTCTCTCTCTTTCTGTTTTTTTTCCCTCAGTTGTGTGATGCACATATGAATAATAGAAATATGTGGCAAGCGCATATTACGGGCAAAAGGCATTTAAAGGTAATTTTTTTGGAATTGATGAAATAATACTGAAAAACTTGTGTAATAATTATAGAAAAAGTGTATGAGTATTATTTGTACATTTATGAATTTCAATTTCTTGCGGAATTCATTTATAATTTTTAAGTAGAATGGAAATTAAACTTTTTAGAAGGAAAATTATTTTCTTAAAATTTCTT
>KK116300.1:119881-154564 GCA_000611955.2 Stegodyphus mimosarum
TCAAAAAAAAAAAATAAAATGAATAATAAATAAATAAATAAATAAAATAAAATGAAAAATTAAATTAAAAAGTAAATTGAAAAGTGAAATGACGCAAAATGCCAAAACGAAAGTAATAGTCCTTCGGGATTCAAATCCCTTTGGACAAAAAAAAAATCATAAAACTAACTGTTAACAAAATATAAACAAAATGTCACTTATTTTCTTTCAAATATGTCCAACTATTATAAATGTAAAATATTTAATGCTGCTTGATGCATTTTATAAAGTTGATTTTATTCTCAAACTTATTAATAATTTTGTTAATTAATTCACGTTTAATAATAATTCATCCTACTTACGGATCTATTTTCTTTTTAGTATGGTATTAGAAAAGTGAAGTTCAGGCATAGATAATATTTTTAATCGAATTTATTCAGTTCCCATTTGTTTCATAGGTCCTTAATTTTTTTCTTTAATGGTCCTTAAAAGTCCTTAAAAGTACTTAATTTCCATGTGCAGAAATGTGTACAAACCCTGCAATCATTTCAAAGCAAGCCGTGGCAACACTAATGGAAAAAAAAAACAATTTTATCTATAGCATGAGAGACTATCTGTTGCAAATTCTAAAGATATGATGTTTTCAAATATTTTGTGATTCTGCTGTTGAATCGAATTTTATGTAAGGGACAAAAACGTGATATTTAATAAATAATGTAAATACACAAAATATTAGCAATAAAAAGACAAAAAAAAGTTTCATAAAACTATCTTAGTAAGAAAACTGAACATTGATATAATGAACTGAGAAAAGATTGGGAGGGGGAACCAGAACAATTCATTTAATGCTGCATTGGGAATTGTAAATGTATACTGCTGTACTGCTTTTAAAACTTTTTTTTAATTTTGCTGTTGAATTGTATAAGGCGTAAGTGCAAAGAAAATAAGCTTAATAATATAAAAAATTGGGTAGCAGGAGTGATTGTAATGGCAGACTGGTAGCCTGTGAGCTCAGTGAGAGAGAGGAAAAAAAAAACTTAACAAACACTTTTGGGCAATCATTCGCCCCTTTTCTTTGTTTGTTTTTTTCCCTTTTTCTTTCTTTCATTTCTTTTTTCTCTCTTTTATTTAGGGGGTGGGGGTGGATGCATTCATGTGTGTGCATGTGTGAAAACTTCAAGAGAAACAAAATTGTGAGCTTCATATATGACCAAATTCAGTAAAAGCAGCAACTGTCAAGCATACTTTACAAATTCTTAAGCATAAGAATCTAGGAATGAAATTCTTTGCAGTGCATACTACGAGTACCAGCTTGATGCGATTCAGAATTTCAGAGAAGATGGTATGGAGAAGAAGCTGTAAAACAAGTTGGTAACTTGAAGTAAACCTCAATGGATTTGCTATTGTCAAACTTGAATTAAAGTTGAGGAGCAATCCAAAAATCAAAAAATTTGCAGCTTGATTTGATTTAATTTTCTGCACTTTCATAAGCTACGCTTTGTTGATGTTGAGTAGACTTCTCCAAATACAAGAACATTCCGAGATCAAAGCAGCAGTGATTAATGTTTTAAAACATTAAGTGTTAAAATATTATTAGTACAACAGATTTCCTAAAATCCAGTAAATGCGATGTTTATTACCTAAGATGATTGTTTAAGATATTTATTATTATTCAAAGATGAATTACAGAATAATAAAATTGTTTCAGAAGGGAGTAAAGTATTATTTTATCAGCACCTTTTTTGCATTTTTTCATACATATTTTCAGAACCTCTTCCACCTCTTTTGATACTAATTTTGCATTTTAAAGCCCTTTCTCTAGTTAAATAATAGATTTAAAAAGATTATGACATCATCTCACTTAACAATGCTTGTCTTTCTGGTGTTTTTAAAACATCTGATTTGTTCTTCAGTTTTTAATTTATTTTATTTTCTTCATTTGCAAAATAGCACGAAGTTTTTTACTTCCACTTAACTATTTATGATATTGTGTTATAATATAAAGGTGGAAGTTTTTTATAGGAGTGGGAGCTTAATTTCCCGGATTAAGTAGTTTATAAATATAATAAAATTTTAAACTCAGAATTTTTTCATGCAGAAATAAAACACAGACTATATGAAACAGCTGAAAATGCAGGTTTGTGTTTCCTCTATCCGTTGCTGCAAATGGTGCCAGTGCATATTTACTGCTTCAAATTATTATAAAATATTAGTTTTACTCTCATCTGTTAGAGTCAGACTGCCACAATATGAGATTATATTACTACTTTTTGTGCAAAAATGAATATTTAGTATTACAATATAATCTTAATTGTATTTACTTAGCACTAGTGTGTGATTTGGCAGTTAATTTAAGATCTGTTAGATGGGAAGATAAATTAGAAATAATAAACATTTCAGCGATCTGCAATGCACAGAAATTTTTATTTAAGTGATGAGTGAAATTTGGCATAATGCATATTTTACACTGTTATATAACCATTAAGATAAAAAATATGTAATTAAAAATTTTATTTGAAATTAGTAACAGCCTCTTAATTATTTTAATTTGAGTATTTTTTTTTTTCTATTCCAAAAATAATTATTGCTTATAATAATTTTTCTGACATCATTTCTAGATTAATCCATGTCATAAGAGTTATACATAAAACTAGTGACATAAATGTTTTGTGAACTAAAACTGAAAACAGCCAATAATACGTTTAGAGCATTATCAATTATCTAATCATATGGCATTGAAATTGAAACTAACCCTTCGTAAATTAAGATTTCAACCTGATCAAGATGCATTTGTTGGGGGATTTACTTTATAGTACTACCAGGCTGAGCCACTTATGAGAATTATTAACTTGTTTTCTCTAGCATTTCCTGGAAATATTTTTCTACTATTTCGTCACCTTATTGGTAAGTCTGCAGCTCTCAATTGGTGGGAGGGATTCCTATGTCTGTGTTGTGGTGTTTAATTTGCATTAGAAAAGAACATCATCAAAGAATTTACCAGCTCTTCCAGCTTGTGTTTTTCATTCATATCCAGGTGTAGTGTGAGTTCCTGAAAATTTTGATACCTGCACCACCTTAAAAAATTCCATTCTCAAAATTATTGGAGATTGTAGATTTTTCACCACAAAGAAAACTATTTTCTGTGGTGAAACACTCCTCCTTTTTACTTGAATGTATAATGTGACTTCTTCTACACATGAACACTGCTTGTCTTGGACGGTTATAAATTTTGTTCCTTTAACCCCAAACATTCTACTGCTTAAAATGTTTTCAAAATAAATTCTCTGCCAGGAAACAGGTTTGAGCTCCTCTAACCTATAGTGCATCCACTGGAACATTATTTAACAATATTTGGATTACAATCGGAGCCTTTTTTTTTACCACCTAATTCACTTGAATTCTAGATGGATTTTCTTGCATCTGGGGTAATCTTCTTACTTTCAGTACTCCTTATTAGTTTAAATTCTTATTGCCTTCTTCCTCCATTATCTCTTTTATGACTTTTCTTGGTGATCGTCACTCACAGTTGAAAATTTCTTTCTACTTTCAAAACATTTATTACTGCCAAACTTTGGCCTTGCTTCTACTACAGGCCTGTAAAACTTATGTTTGACTTCTGACCATGTTCTGATTTACGCACACTTTCTGAAACCATATTTTTATTTACTTTTGAACTTCACCACAGTTCAAACAAACTTTCGAGAATTATTCTTGAGCAAAGTGTTACTACCACTATACTACACCCCTGGACATGTGAAGGAGTTAGAACATCCAAATGTAAAGATAATATTTCTACCAATAAATACTATATCACTAATAGAGCAACTGGATCAAGGTGTAACATCAACATATAAGGCATATTACATACAAATGTCTTTTCAGTCTATTTTGGATAATTTAGAAGCTGCAGAAGATAAGACATTTATCCAACTGTATCTTTCAATCTTGGATTGCATTAATACTGTATTTTCATCTATAAGTGATCTTAAAGGTTCGACACTGAAAGCAAGTTGGAAAGCTGTTTTGCCAGATATGGTTTATGAAAACTCCAGTATTCCATGGAAGCACACCAAATGCAATCAGATAATTTATGTTGCATGTTTGCTATGTGGTTTAATGATATGTCTGGTGAAGACGTTGATGAACTATTTTTAGAAAAAACATTGGATGAAGAAGATTTTGTGAGACTTCCAGGAGGATCCAGATCAAATTCAGTGATAAAGAGCATAAAGAAAATTAAAAATGTATCTGACCAAAATTTTTCTATTGATGACATACAATATGCATTACATTTGACAAACAAATTGGGGATGTTCTTAACAAAAAGGGATCCTTGCAAGGTATATGGGAAACAACATTTGCAGCATATTAAGCTGTATGAAAATTATTTAGAGAAATTGCAACACAGGAATGAGCCATCATGTAATACTACTAGATATTCAGATGAAGACAAACCAAGCTATGTGGATATTTGACCTTCTGCAAGAAAATTTACTAGAATCACAACGTTCCTAGATGACTCCAGTGATGAAAACTATATGACATGATAATGTAATTTTAATTCAAAAAAAAAGATGCATAGCAGTTTTTTTAATAACAAAAATTTAAGATAAAATGCTTTTCAAAACTAACTAAAAAATTAATTTGAATTATGTAATACAAGATTTCTTAGAAATGTTTACAAATATTAATCATCCCCACTTGAAATGGAATTCCTTTTTATGTAGTCGCAAACAACACTGTTTCAAAGAAAATGGAACCAATTAATCACGTTTTTCGGGGGTTACCTGTATTGTTATTGCAAACAGACTTAAAATTTTCAATATATTATTCCCTGAGTCTTTCTAATAACCATTTTCCAGAGTGTTTCTTGACATATTTAATTTTTTAATAATATATTTAATTGATTATACAAAATTCCAGAAACAGCTGAAAGGCATAGAGCAATAAGAGGCATAATAGAGGGGCATGCAATAAGCTTATTTATTATCTGAGCTCTGGTAACTATCGATAAGCAAAAAAAAAAAAAAACTTAGTGTTTGTTATTAATTAATTAACTTAGTGTTTGTTGGTGTTTAGTAAGTAATTATTTCATCTTCTGGCCATTTATATATATTATGTACATTTCCTTTTCATACATTTTTAATTATACCTTTTTGTCTTATGTGAATATAATTTTTTTCAGCTTTTCTTACTTGTTTAATTGTTTTTGCAAAGATTACATTCTGCTCATTATGTTTACAAAGTTTTAAAGTGAGTTAACATCATTAAAGGTGAAGGTGTTGGGGGCCGTTTTACTCAAGTAAGAAAATACTTCTACTCACTCTTACAATAATATCTCATGATTTTGAAATTTATTTTTCAACTTGATGGAACATTCACTTTCTTACTGAATTCTATATAGTAAATTTTACTTAAATTCATCTTAGCTTAAACTCATCGTACTAAAATACCTTTTTGGCATTATAATTCTTACTTGAGGAAAAGACGAAACACCTCCACATTAATTATTTAGTGCTATGTGAACAGAGGTCGTTTGTTCCCAACTAATTTCTGGTCAATGATGAGAATTAAGTAGTTGATTAGTTACATTTGTTAGTTAAATTATTTTCAATTTTAATTATGTCTTTTTAAAAGTTTCCATTTTCAATTTATTCTCGATTCATTTTTGATATTTCCAGTTTAAGATTTTTCAATATTCATTTTTTAAATATGCTTATAAGTTACTTCATTTCAATAGAATTCTAACTACCTTTATCAAAGGGGGTAATATACTAAATAATACATTAGTAAATAAATTATTATTTTATTACTTTACAGCTTTTGTGTAAGTATTAGGCAATTTATTATGATTAATTAAAATGTCTATTTATATGTATTTATTTAAAGGGCTCGAATATGTTCGAGAAACTCAAATCCCTGGAATCGGCGAAAATTACAGTTGTTTTCTATGTGGAGCTAGCTGCTCTTCAAATGATATAATTGAACATCTTCTGCTTACTAAGCATAGGAGAAAATATCTGGTATGCCTTTTTTCATGTTGTTTACTGATAAATTTTTTTGCCCATTAATGATTAAAGGACTAAAACCATAGATGCTAATATATTTCTGTAGTATGTGATTACTACAGGTATATCCAGAACATAAGTTTTCATAAGGTTGTAAACAGAAAGAAAACTTAGTTACATGGAAGCATTCATTGGAATAGATAAACAATTGCTGAGCTACTTTTCAGCGTAATCACCGCTGGAATTAAGACACTTGTCAAACTATAAGTCAGTTTTTGTATTCCTCTGTCACAGAATTTTGTTCTCTGGGATTGCAACCAGATTGTTACAACCATCTGCACTTCTTCATTACTTTTAAAATGCTGAGCAAACAGCTATTTCTTGAGGTGTAAAGAAAAACAGAAAAATTGATAGTTGGACCAAGAACAGCAAAAACCTTTGAAAGGTGTTTGATCATCTCTCAAACACCTTCTAAAAGAACTCATGCAGAGAATATGTTGTGTTTTGAGTGCTCATATGTGGGCAAGCACTATCATGGACCAACACCACACTTGTGCTAAATATCCTGTACCTCTTGTTTGGGATGATCTATTGCAATTTCCATAGTGTTTAATAGTATTGGCTACATTTACCATATCACCTCTGGCCAGAAAATAAATAAGAAGAAGGTTATATACGTGCATTTTCCACAGATACAGTCTGTTTGAATTTAAACTGCATGGATTTACGCCATGATGCCAGTGCATCAGTTATTTCTGCTTGGTTTATGGGATAGAGTGTTTAATTACCCATTTTTAATCACTGTGATGATCTTGTTGGGAAATTAGTTAACTTCATCATGATATTTCTTCCAAAAAGTCATGCTTTTGCTTTTGTATTTGGATGCTTATTGGTTTCCTTCAAAATACAATTTCCGGAACAAGGGTTGCTTTGTGACAATTTTATGTATACAAAGAATGGGATATCTGCAGAATACGGCTACTAAGTTCTGTAATTAGGAAGCTTCGGAATGCACTGCCGTACTTGCTACACAAAGTCATCATTGATGATAGACAGCTATCCAGTCTGCTCTTTATCGTAAACATCTTAATGACCTGTGGAAAATTGCCCACGTCAATGTATCACCATCTGTGTTTCCATAGACTGAACACAACTGGCATTATATATTGATCGGTGCTACTTTCTGTGCATTCCAAAACAGCAGATTAGATCTAATCTTGCATTTATGGGCAAAACAATGAGGCCCATAAATTAAACTGCAATACTAGAAATGACTTAGAAATGGCAACTGTTACATATGATGGCCTTAACCTAAAACTCTCAGGCATGTGCATTGTTCACCTTTTGTAATGCATGGCCTGCCATCTGTTGTCAGTGTGGGAAATTTATTTTTTGGGTGCACATGATAGACTTTATATATATGCTTAACATCTAAAAAAATTACAAGTATCACATTAAAATGTTATTTGCAAACATACTGCCACCACCATCACCAGCTGGTTAAAAAATGAGAGTAGTATGACGAATATTTATTGCACAACTTACAGAAATATTATAACTAAAAATACATTGTGCTCCCATTATTTTGAATTCATTTTCCCGTGCATTGTAATGGGGAGCCATAGAGATCCCCAACAGCAAAGTCATAGAGGCAGGTAATTCTGGCATGTCGTCATCGAATTCTGCATTAGTTCTCATGCACACTAGACTCTTTTTGCTCTTGCAGATTTTGTGATAGCAGTGGAGTCTTGATAGAATAGCCAGAAACATGCAGAGCGTTCCCACTCAAGACAGATCTGGCAATGATTCTAGCCATTGCAGAAATTCCATACATGAAAGGCAAATGCTTGAAATGCCACTAGTATGAGGCCAAGCATTATGCTGTTGGGATAAAACATTGGAGTGTGCATTTACAGAGAACAGAACCATTATTCAACGGATTTTGTCAGTTTACCAAAATGCCAGTGGTGAAAGTCAATGAGGATCAAGAATTTTATGAAATCACATCTCATACCAAGAACCCATAATACTGCCAACAGCATTCATCCGTAAAACTATGTGCCTAGTATAGCATACAATACCACGAAATGACCATCTGCTTTTCAAGCAGTCTTATGATGCGACTCTTCCCGAACATGTCCCACCATTCCAATTGCTATCAAATTCATCTCATAGTGCATTTTAAAGCAATATTTTTAACACAGTAACATTATTCAAAACAAAAATTAAGCATATTGAGATGACATTTTACATTGTTGCAGGTATAGGAATAAACTTTGTCTTTCCTGATTTTCTGAAGCAAATGAATATGAGACTTGAATTATTTTCATATCTTATAGAGATCAAAATATTCTTTATTCAGTTAGATTTTTTTTAAAGTTTTTTTAAGGGATCAATGAGTATAATATAAATTAAGGAAGATGTCACAACTGAGGGCTGATAACTCACGTTTGTTTTTCCTTTACAATGGAGATGTTAATGTTTAACTTCTCCAATTAAATGTATGTTTATTTTGATTGCTGTAGGAGTACTCCAGCCCCTTTTTCTTTCCCATTGCACAGTGTCGGTAAATTTTTTGTATTTTTGTTTTAAAATTTGCTATATTTGCATAGATAAAGTATTGTTTAATACTTTGGCAAGTCCAATGAATTTAAATTCACTGGACTTGCCAAAGTTACCTGTTTTATTATTATTATTTTTATTTGTAAAAGTAATACTTTAATTTCTGTTCAAATGAGTATCAACTTTTTTTAACTGAAATGATGAGCGATGATGCGTAATTGTTGATTTTATTGTATTAAGGTGGCTGCTTTTTGAGTTAAGTAAAAATTTCCTATCTTTTATTACTTTTTTTTTTGTTGTTGGTGTCTTTCCACCTCTTTTGATCATGTACTGTATTATGAAAAATGTTTCATCAACATTCTTATCTTACTTATCTCATTCATTTTCACTTTGACAGCTGAAGATGGTTCAGTAGTTAAATCATCGAAACTAGTTCTTGAAAATTTGCAAATGTAATGTTGATTTTTGTTGTTTGACTTCTAAAATACCATGGATTTCACAATGTTTTTTGAATTATGGAATAGAAATATTTTCATTTGGAAAGTGCGAAAATATATCCTTCAATCCACAGCTTTACATGCAACATTTTGGAAAAAAAAGATAATAATAAAATAAAAAATCGTAAATTTTATTTTTTTATTTCATATAATAAGCTGTTGCCCAAAATTTTTATTTCAAAATATTTGCTTTTTTTGGGGGGGGGGGAGACTCTTTATCAAAATCATTCTAGCTATGTAAACAGTCTTGTGTACTTCATAAAAATGACTTGCAATTGGTATTTTTTTTCCCATGAAAATGTTTAAAATAAAAATGTAACGTTTTTTGACATCAGTACATTGATTAAAGATGGCTGATAAATTAGGTTATCATAAATGACCAGACATTTATAGGAACTTGTTGAACTAATTTCTTATGATACCAGTTCATGTAGTTCCACCATTAACTCTGTGTTTTGAGCAAGACTTACACTACGATCTGGTAGATGCCTGCTATCCATATCATCATCCTTGGGCTTTGAGGAAGACCTTACACACTGTGTTTTGATAGATATCTGCTAGAATTTATTTCCACCCCTTCTTTGTGCACGTGGAATTCTGTGGTGGTTGATAAACAGTTCAGTGTGACATTCTGTGTTATGCCAGACATATTTGATTGATTCAGACAGTTCAATTCATTCACTTCTATTTTTCCCAAGTTATTTTATTTTTGTTTTTGCTTTGTGAATGAGAGAACTTGTATTGAACACACAAGAGCCAATTTCAAATTATTGCTACATAGTGAGTTGCACATAATGTTCTGGTATTCCCTTTGTACCCTTCAACATTGATGGTTTAAGCACACCTGGTTCAACACCAAATCAAGAAACAAATTATGTTTAAAAAATAACATTAAAATCAAACATTTGTATTTTCTTCTGCCATATTTTAAAGTGGCATTACTTTCCATTTTGCAATATTTTAATTCTGAAAAGTAAACAAAATAATAAACACTACAAGGCACAGTTCCAAAAACACTTCTTAGAAAAAACAAAAAGGTTTCTTTAATTATTTAAAAATGAATTTCATTTGTCTTCTTTTATATGTTTTCATGAAACCCCCCCCCCCCATGTAGTTTTTTCAGAACATTTAAATGTCTATAATTTTTTTCTTGAAAAGTCACTTCTCTTTTTTGAATTTATTTTTTTTCTATTGACTTTTTCTCTTACAGAGTTAATAGGGATAATTTTTCTTTTGGATTTTAGACCTTGCACCTTGGAAGGTGTAAAGGCAAGATTTATAGACCTACAATTTCCAGAAAAATATGTCAAACTGAAAAATGTCTTCATAGTATTAACATGTAATAGGCATGTTTTATTGGAAATTTGTGATGAATTTCTCATTTTTTGGAGAATTTTTGGAAGAACAGTGAAAGCAAAATTATTTGAATTCTCTCCTTTTGATCCCAGAAGTCTTCCATATAACATGTTTATCTTTTTATTTTCTTATCTCTCCACTTTACACAAGCATTGAGGCAATCAAAGAAAGCAAAGAAATTGAAAACTGGCAGATTATTAAAAGATTCATCATATATGTCTCAGTACACAATATATGCCTCAGTGCCTGCCCCAAATTCTAAAAATTTTGCCCTAAATTGTGTTGTTCGGTGCTTCACTAAATTCTAAATATTCTGCCACACTGGTTCTGGTGCTAGCCTTGGCCTTATGTTATTTCATATTTATTCTCAATACTCATATTATTAAAGAAATAAAATTAGCAGTTTCTTCTATACATTCTAAGTACAAGCAGTTCTTTAGAATAACATAAATCTTTAATTAAATTTGAAATTTCTAAAATGAAGAGAAAATTCATTCAGAAAGAAATTGATTTTATAAAGAGAAAATTTTTCTTTAAAGGTACATTGCTGAAATATTAGCAAATTAGGAAATGAATCAGATACTAGTGACAACATTTATTTGTTTATTGAAACAACTTTAGCTAATTTATATCAATTTCCTTCTCTTTAACTTCTTTTATAAGCTTGTGTATTGAAACATATAAGCTTATAAAAGAGGCTAAAGAAAAGGAAATTGATGTAAATTACCTCAAAATCTTCAAATTAAAATGGCACATAAGCATTTTTTGTTTGTTTTTAGCAAAATAGAATGTTTTGTAGCTTTAAACATATAGTTATACTAATATCATTTTAGAACCAATATCATAAATTATAACTACTGTAAAATGTTCTTAGTGTTTTTTATGGATATTTTTTATCCATTAAAAAGTCCATATTTCTATTTAAGAGTTATCTGTCTATAAAAATGTAGAAATTGATATAAAACTTTATTCCTTACAGCTGATGAGACTTGAAATGATATAAAACAATCTATCATCTGTAGTGTTGCAGTGGCTTATTTGAACTTTATATTAAATACTATATATTAAGTGGGTTAATATATAGTATTTAATAACACCTCCAGCAAATCTGCACGAAGCTATGACACTAACTGTATTAGACTAAGTACAACTAAATATCGACACTTAGCAACCATACCAGCATTAGGCATTCGTGCCTGTTTTGATCAGTGGTTGTCTGTCTGTAAGCAAGGAGCTATAGTGCCAACAGCCAAGCTTTCGTTGTGAGCCATGCTGTTTATTAATATTTTACTTCATTTAACTTATGCCACTTGACATAAAATCTGCATATACCTCTGGACTGAGCAAGTACATAATGAAATGAGACATAAAAGAGAACATCACTATAAAGCTAACTGCCAGTAAAATTTAAATGAAAAGCCACTAATCTTCTTTTGATTATTATAAATGTAAAATATAAATGTTTCAAGAAATTTTATAATTTAATGCTAATTACTTGAAAAATTTATGAAGTTAATTTTATTCTTGAATTTGTTTTATTTATAATTATGTTAAATATTATATTATGTTTAATAATAATGCATCCTACTTACGGATTTATTTTATTCTTACAAGTTACCTAAGTGGTATTACAAAATTGGAGTTCAGGTGTAGATAATTGATTTAGTTTCTCTGGTTCATATTTGTTTGATAGGTTCTTAAAAGTCCTTAAAAGCACTTAATCTCCATGTGAAGAAATGTGTACGAACTCTGTTATATAGTTCATCATTCTTTTCTTTCATGGTGCATTAAATTATTAATGAAAGTACAGTTATAATTTTAATTTTTCTTGGAAGATCTTAAAAATTCCATGGAATTTTATCCATTCATTTCTATCCTTTGTCCTTATGTAACTCATATTTACATAGTTCTCATATAGCTTAAAAAAAGCTTTGTTGTTAATGTATTAAAGAATTATTGACATCCCTTTCAGGTGATTCTTAATTTTTAAAAGATGAAAAATTATGGTTCAGGGAATTGATTTTGGGGGAAGGAGGTGAATGTTTTGATTTACTTGTTGAAATATAATTAATTCACAGACATTATATGAATTGATGTTTTTGTAGGAGATCATACGGCATCCAGATTTTCAGTTGATCTCATCATTACAAATGTCAGCAACTTCAAAAGATCCTCTAATTATAGAAGCATGCAGAAAAGCTTTATCTGAGCATGGACCTGGGAAAATAGAAGTGGTCATAAAGCATTCTTAGATTGAATTCTTTGATTTTGTATTCTAATTTGTTTAAATCCTAAGGTGATGAATAAAACTTACGTTCACGTTTTCTGCAGTACTTTTATTTTAATTTTTGAAAAGAATGTGTGTTAATTATGTATGGCTCTTTCATGTAATTGCTGATATTAACCGTAACAAGAATAATAGTATTTTGCAAATTAAATATTATTAAGTCGTTTAGGAAGACATACTTTCTTAGCTCTTCATTGCACAGTATTTGTAAGACAGCTGTAACTTGTTAAGCTTGTAGTAAATATGCCACTGAATAGCATGTCTTTAGGCACTCAAACAATCAAGTTGAGAAAAGTTTACTCAATAACATAATAATTTCCAAAATTTTAAGATAAGAACTGGTGTGTCAAAAATGAGATCTTTCACTTCATTTATGGGTAGTGATAGTTTCAAAATTTTTTAGCTTAAAAGTTTAACACACAAAAAAAAAATAAAATAAATAAAGTAAAATAAAAAAGTGGTAAGAATTTCTTAATTTATTTAGATTTTTGAATTTAAAATATTTTTTAAATCTGTCCATTTATTGTTAGTTGCAAAAATAAAACTTGAAATAAAACTATCAATGAAAATGGTATAATGACAGCATTAACAACCTTTGATACACATAGTACATTGGGATGAATTTCGTTCGTGCAGTGAATGAACTTGAAATAAAGTGATTGCCATCTCATAAAAATCGAATTTTTATTTAAATAGACACTGTTCTGTTGAAGGTATTCCTGTTTTTACTCCTATATTCATCCAAATAAGAGTTGTTTATTATAATTTCTGTTCATAAAATTTGCAAATTTTCAATAAAAAATATATCTACATCTTGGCAAGCAGCTGTAATTTATTATGGGAAGAAAATTAAATTTGTTCTGATTTCAAGCTTTTGGGTCAATGGTGTTATTTCAAGAATTTTTTTCACTTGATGAAGTTCTGGTTGGTTCTGGAAGTTCTTCTGAAGCTGGTGAAAAAAGCTGGTTCTGTGTGAAGCTGAAAGTGATCCTGATTTTGATCAATTAACTAAGTAGAACCAAAAACTGGCACTTCATTTATTTATTAATGATTCATATAAATCTGTGATTCCTCACATTAGAAATTTATTAATGTAGTTATATTCAATTTATTTAACTCTTTTGTTGACACAATTACTTTATTTCTTTGCTAAAGTATTAAAAAGTATCTTGGTGATTAAACAATTAATTTTCTTCCAACTCTGAATTTTTAATAATACTAGCTATTTAAAATAAATATTATGAAAAAGAAAACTATAATTGTTTAAAGGAATTCAGTTACTGTGATTTTATTGGGTCCAACTAGTATAATATCATAAAAGTATTTAATGATTTTGGTAATAAACCAAAAGCATTGCTTTATTAATTATACTAATTTAGTTCAATGATTCTAGACTTGAGATGCAGTAGAACTGTCACAAATACTGCAGCTCATTGCCTAAATTCTGAAGTATGACAACTACTATTATATAATGTGTAATAGTAGTTGTCATATTTGAGAATTATAATTGTATTATATCAACATAAGTTTGATATAGGTTATTGTACTATATCAACATAAGCTTTATTTATGCTCTGAAAAGACATAGAAGGAAGAAAACTGTTGTAAAGCATTTTATTGTTTAACATATAAAAATGTTGTGAATATTATGTAGTTATATCGAAAAGTTATATAGTTATATCATTAGCTTATATTACACTATATTAGTATTGTATATATCTGAATTAAATGCATTTTATTTAAAATCAACCAAATTAAAAAGTTTAAAAAAGTATTAAGAAATGTGTTTATAGTTTTTAGAGATGCAGTGGCTGGTGTATCGTCCAGCAGCAGCACAGGTCCGGGGTTCGATCCCCGAGCTGGACAAGGTTGATTTAGCCTTTCATTCCTTGAATTGGTTGATAAAATGAGTACCAAATTTGCTGGGGGACTAAACACCAGGGTCCTGCAACAAGCTGACCACTTATCGAGGGTATATGCTTATGCACCCCGGGCCTTATCAGGGCACTGCATGCCATGGCAGATTAAGGTCTGTTGTGCCATCGAGTTTAGATAAATTTCTAGTTTTTAAACTGCTTTGTATGTTAATCAATAATACACAGATTAAAATTTAAAAATCAATATCCTGTGCTTTGCCAAATGGCAACACACTGGCTTATGGAAGATAAAAGTATTTTTAACAGTAGCAATCCATTGCTCTTCAATAATGGATTATGTTAATTGGTTTGAAAGATAAAACTGCACTGTTTACCAAAGGCCACTGCATTGGTGCAGAGTAGATAAAAAATGTTTTATTTCAGGGAGTGGTAACTGATAACTTTTAAATTCCGGAGTATGATCAACAAAAATGTATTAAAGTAACAAAAAATATGAGATAAGTTGTAAACATTGCAAAGTAAAATATTAAGTAAAAATAAAATGTTAAGACCTATGTTTATTGCTTTTAAATTTTTTTGTTTGTTAATCAATAAACAGATATATTAAATTTGAAAATTCAGTATCTTACACTTTGCTGAATGACAACACACTGGCTTGTGGAAGGTAAAGTAATTCTGGCAGTGGCAAGAAATTGCTTTTCAGTAATGTATTAAGTTCATTGATTTGAAAGATAAATACTGTACACTTTACCAGATGGCAATACACTAGTGCTCAAAAGATAATGTTTCATTTCAAGCAATGGTAACTCATTGCTTTTAAATTGTTAAATCAAAAATGTATTAAATTAACAAAAAATGTGAAATAAGTATAAAAAGTTTGAGATTCAAAATTTAGATTTTGAGGTGCACATATTTATTAATTCTACATGGGTTCAAATTTTGGTAGCTGTTAGGTACTGCAGTTTTTTTTTTTTTTAAACAATGCAAGGAACATATATACAGATATTTTATTGTTGAATAATAGAGATTGAACTTTATAATAAAAATTACTTCCACAACATAATAAAGCAGTGGTGTTCCTAAAACATCCGCAACCACGAGCTGACAGGAACTGCTATTGGACATTAAAAGTGACAGCTGAACATGTAGATACAGTTCTCCAGCATAAAGAAGTGTACATAGGCTTTTATTCCTACCCCTTCAGAGAGTACTTTAGAGTCTTCCATTGTTTTAACTGTCAGAAGTTTGGCCACCTGAGCAGAAACTGTAGATCCACCTCGGCTTGTACGAAGTGTGCTAAAGGGCACTCGTCTCAGGAGTGTACTTCAGAGAAGGAGAATTGTGTTAACTGCATACAGACTAACGAAAATGAGGGGGAGGAACACGATATCCACCAGCAGGCAAGCTCATCGAAATGTCCCACGTACAAACTGGAGCTATTACGATTGTACAAGGTACACAGTGGCAATCAAGGGAACATGTAATCACACATCCATTGGGAGGACTGTGCTTCTTGCAGTGTAACCTGCAGAAATCCGGAACAGCAACATTGAATATAATAGAACTAATGACAGAAAGCAACGCAGACAGCGCTTCTACAAGAGCCATATCATTTCACTGGGCACCTTCCAGGACTCAAGATAGGTAGTAAGGTCTATTATTCTGGCTCAAAACTAGCAGCTATAGTGTACCAAGAACCACTCTCCCCACTAACACTGGACCAGACTGATAACATGATATCGATTGCCTTTGAAACGGTAAATGCAAAATTGGTTTTCACGGATGTATATTTTTCGCCTAGTCAGGATATGGATCACATGCTCCTTGAATTAAGGCCCTGCACCATAATTTCCTCCAATTATTATGTGGTGGCAGGGGAACTTAATGCAACAAGTCCTGTTTGGGAGGCGTCAAGTACGGAAAACAGCAGAGCGCGAAAAGTCATAGACTTTGCTGTGGCGAACTGACTGGTAGTTATAAATTCTCCTGACTTTCCACCTAGATTTCGTACCAATAGAGGCGCAAGGTTGGCCAGACATTATAATGGTGTGTTCTGGTCTAGTGACAGAAATATGCAATTGGAAAGTCTTGGGCACACCGTCCCTAAGTGACCACCGTATTATCAGTTATGCATTGGACTCTCAACTGTTACTCACAGCAAACCAAGTACGGAAGTCATAACTTTACATACATGATTCGTCCGAAGTTAGAGGAGATCATGTTGGAGGAATTAGGAAACTGTAAGACGAAAGTAGACTTGCACACTACAACAAACTTGTATTGGTAATAACATCAGCCACGGGTAAGTCGTATGAAGTTAAAAAATGTGTAAAAAAAGACAAAACGCTGTGGTGGAAATCCATCACTGACAGTTCTGAGGAGTAAGGTAAGGGCAGTGCGTAGAAGAGCTCAGAGAGAAACAGTTGAACTTCTAAGGTCTCAAAAAATAAGAGGTTACAGAAAAGAAAGAGCACTGTACAAAAAAAGCAATAATTGTAACTAAAAATGAATTGTGGAGGAAGCACTTTACGAGTCTAAATACCATTTATGGCCCTCCTCAGAGAATTACTACAGATAGTGTTTGAACCTCTGCAGCTGACTACTAATACAATTCCTGGCTCAACTCAAAGTACTGATGTTTTGTCTCGAATTCTAACTACGATTTTCACAAAAGATGAGGAGCTAGATGACAAGGAAACACATAACTGTACCCGGAAAAAAAATTCTTGGAATGGAACTGGAGCAGCACAGTTACAAACAGGCGAGCTATTCCTTTTCCAGAAGTTAATCGGATCATTCACAACATTTCTAAAGGTAAAGCAGCAGGTATAGATGTCATAGACAATGTCATGATTAAGGTGCTACAAAATCAGTTTCCAGGACTATTATTATTACTATGTCAAACATGCTGGACTCTGGAAGTGTATACCTCACAGTTGTAGATTGCGGAGGTGGCTCTCTTTCTAAAAACAGGAAAAGATGCTGAGGATCCAAAGGACTATAGGCCGGTAAGCCTCCATAAGTAAGATGCTAGAGAGAATAGTCTTGAATTGTCTAAACCAGCACCTAAGGACAAACAAAGTCATAAGTGACTTCCAGTACGGTTTTAGAGAGGGATTATTCACTGATCACGCAAAAATCAACTCTTAAAGACCTTTCAGTCTAACAGGCTCATTTTCATACGCTTATCATCTCAATTGACATTAAAGGGGCATTCGACACATTATGGTAGCTTGATGTGTGTCCTTAAAAGCTACCTGCAGGATCGCCATGTGAGGATAACCACTGATGCTAGTTCTACTACAATAAAACTAGAAAGAGGCTATCCTCAAGGCTCCCTAGGGCCAGCTCTATGGAATTTAGTTGCAAATACGGCTTTTGGGATGTTTCAAAACCAGAGTCACGTGCAAGTGCAGGCATTTCCTGATGACTTTGTCATTGTAGTCAAGGGAAGGAGAGACATAGAACCCATAGCACAAGTGGCAGTTGATAAATTCATATTATAGACCCAAAAACATAAATTAGAAATCTCAACTGCTAAGACAAAGCTGCTTTGTGTTGGACGCAAAGCTGTTCTAAAGCGTAATCCAGAAGTAAAAATGAATGGGAACTCTATTAAATGTGTATCAACCCTAAAGTACTTAGGAATCATACTTAGCAACAACCTCTCTTGTATTCCTCACTTGAAAGCAATGATACAGTGTAGCACACATTTAACAGACACAATGTTAAAAGCTACAGGACTGCACTGGGGTACACCCCATGGATCCTAAGGGTTTGGTACAAGACTGTAACTGAGCACATCATCCTTTATGGTGTAGCAGTATGGGTCAAATGCATTAATTCAGGCATGAGAAAAATTCTGTTAGCAATGCACAGGCAGCAAGTGCTAATAATGTGTAAAGGTTACAGGTTCTGGGCTGGTATCCCGCCACTAGACCTTCAGACAGAAAGGGAATCAGTTATAACAAGACTGATACGTCTTGGAGAAGACGGTACTCTCTAGCAGAACCATTACTACTCCCGAGACTATGAGAAGCACAGGCCAATGCAGTTGGGTTATCCATCAGAGACTTACTTATTGGACACCGTCAATCTATCGTACATGTCCCAAATCATGAGAAGATAAGCTTGTTTACAGATGGTTCCAAGACCGAAACAGGTACGGGTAGTGCCTTCTGTGCCATTAAGCACGAATAAAAAAGGAGACTCGGTGAGAATAACTCAGTCTTCCAGGCCTTGTTGGCAGCGCTAAAAGCAGCAATAGGGTTTGCAGTGCATCAGATAAGTGGGGTAAAAGTAGCAATTTATTGTGACTCTGCCCCCAGCTGAGAATCAATAAGGGGCCTTAAGAGTAGAAGCCCATACGTGAGTATTAGACGACTCGTGCTGCAACTACCGCAGTCGGCTCGTCCCATTCTTCACTGGGTCCCAGCCCATGTTGGGATACAAGGTAATGAAGAGGCGGACAGACTGGCAAAATCTGCGGCAAACGACGTGGCTCTATTAGAATGTCCACTCAAACTTCCAGTCTCACCAAAAAAGTGACATGTATTCACCTGAAACAGTGGCAAAGTAGATGTAGGTCGGCTCCAACCAGCAGAAGGACATTCCTTTTCTTTCCGAAAGTTGGGGAAAGCTTGCTAGCAACAGTTCATCCACTTCTTCACAGAACATGGCCCGTCCATGACATACCTACATAGGTTTGGTCTAAGCGGAACAGATAACTGTAGATGTGGAGAGGCGGGGACCTTCACTATTATGTTTCCAACTGCACTGATACAGGTTCTCTACGTCATATGCAGCCAAGCCCACAGTATTGGTCACAGTATATTGATAAATAAAGTAGCCAAAGCTGAGGGAAATAGTTAAACATTGTGCAGTTGTGAACTCCGCTACCAGTAATAGTAGAGTAAGATTGCAAACATCCAATAGGAATCAATAACTAAGAGTTTAATTAATGGACACGGTATCAGTGTACAGTGCTACTAGTAATGGCATAGTGCTTTACAAATTAAAATCCTCATAGTACTATCTATGCAACTGCATGTTTGTTAGGTTATTGTAATTTTCACTTTGTTAACAAGCAATATGCAGTTAGCAGTAAAGCTGGCTTTGTGCAGCTTATGGTTAATTAACCATCTATGAGCTCCAGAACAGTTGCAATAAGTTAGCCATATAATAAGACACAACAATTGCACTCTTATAGCTGGCATTGAGAGATTGCAAGAATGGCATTAGAGACTTTACCATACACTCTACTTAAAGCAAAGGAAAACCTGCAACAGCAATTAGAAATTTTTTTTAATTACTATTGTTCTGAATTCAATAATAGTATCACTAGGATATTGATCAATGTGCTGTCTTGTTTTCTTCTGTCAGTTTGGCATTTTGTTCAATTTTATTTTGATATCCATTAAGAAATCACTTTAATTGCAGTCCTTTTTATACTGGTATTAACTAGGCAATATATCCTAATATATACTTTCTCTTTTTGTTGCGGTATGGTATGTTCGTCTGTATAAATAATAAATGTACCTGTTCATAACTGTATGACAAGACGGTGTAAATAGCAGTTTATTTATAGAAGTGTATAACTGATTGAGCTACTAATTTAGTTAATTGAATGTTTCGGTCGCTTTTTGTAGTCTGAAACTATGTTGTTTAGATATAGTTAAATAAGGTATTTATGTATTTTCTCTGTCTGTATTTGTATATTCTCAGTATAATTTAGGTTTCCAGAAATCACTAAGGTGTATACATTCTTGGGTATGTGTCTTATAAATAGTTTGTTGTAACATAAGTATGCTGTAGTAATTATTTCTGGATTGCATCAAATTTTTCCGAGAATGCAACACCATATGGGCTACGTCTTAGCAAAATATGTGGCTGTGCTTTATTCCATTTAAATTCCTTGGCAGTGATTTTTAAGTTGGCCACTGTACATTGTAAACTATACATCATGCTCAACATAGTCAGCCGGAATGACATATGTGCCATAAATTGCACTTAGGTGTAACATAGACACTCTGTAATGCCCACCGTTTCAATGTGTCGGCTATTACATTTCCTAGGGAATGGATAAGCTTCTAATGTGATTGTCAATGTGAGCTTTAATGTATGTTTTCAGGAGTGTGTTGGTAAAGTTTTACATGCAACTTCATGCAAGAGTCACATTGGAAGACGGATGCTACACTTGCACAGTATTCTTATTATCTAGTTTACATTTTTCTGTATTCAATATTACATAACGTTAGGTGCTAATGTTAGTAGATTTTATGCAACTGTCCCTTTGCATATTCTATAATGTGAACTGTAACTAAGTTGTATTTAAAATAAGTAATATATTCTTAGTTTGTCTTTATGTAACCAAGTCTGCAAAGTAGTAGGTGCTGTTTTTTAACATTGTAAGAGTAGTTATATTTATTTAGGTAGGATAAGTGTATGTAATTTTTTTTATTTATGTATATTGTTATGGTTATTAACTGCAGGTAGCACAATTGTGAACTAAGGCTCACAGTACCACTGAATAGGCTCTTCATGGCTATTTTTGGCACAGGTCTTGCGGCTCATACTTAGGCCACAGTATAGTGCATGCAACTGTCTCTTTACATAATCTGGAATTGTGCTTGTGAATTGTAACAAAGTTGCATGTTTAAAATATGTGGTAATATTGTGTGTGTATTAATGTAACTAAATGTGCAAACATAGTAAGTGCTACCTATTAATAATGTAAGTAACAGCAGGTATTTGCATGTACGTAGGGTAAGTTTATGTATTTGATTATGACGATGCATTTTGATCTGTATGTATTTGTAGGTAACACCAATGGGTACTAGGGCAGTTAGTCTCATGGAATAATAGTTGCATAGTTCATTATACCATCGTGCATCTAGCTGTACCCAAACCACATTGTGCAAAATTGACTTGGTTTCCAAAAACTCTCAACAGCCCCCTCTCTCTTTTTAAAATAAAAAATGTAAAAAAAAAGTTATAAAAAATATTTCCATCTAATGACAATTCATCATGTCAGGAAAATGAAAATTGCATATATTTTTTTTTATTTATTATTCTACTTAATTTTATTCTGATACTTTTATCCTTTCTAGTTTTCCATGAACTTTTAATTTTATTCTTACATTTCCTGTTTATTGTAGCGTATTTGTTTGCTGTAATAGTTTTTAATACTTTATGTTTCTAATTTGTAATATTTTATTTAATTTCCACATATTACTTTTTTCCATACCTTTTCTAATTTGTAATATTTTATTTAATTTCCACACATTGTATTTGATTTTTTTCCCATACCTTTTCTAATTTGTAATATTTTATTTAATTTCCACACATTGTATTTGATTTTTTTCCATACCTTTTCTAATTTTCAACATGCTCTGAATTTAACTTACATGTTAACTTACATGTTACATTAATTTAACTTACATGTTACGTTATCGGGTTGATCGGAAAGTCATGTCGTATTTTTATTATGTTTTTCAAAGGTGATTTATTCCTATAAAAATAAGATTTCAATCAATAATGTATTGACCATTTTGTTCGATGGCCTTTTTCCATCATTCCACAAGGTTCAAAATTCCATGCTTGTAAATTACCTGTCTTTATTAGCGAAAAACTGTACTAGGTACCGATTTATAGCCTCATCGGAATCGAATGTTTTATGATTCAAGGAATTCTGCAAAGAGCGAAGCAAGTGGTAATCTGAAGGTGCAAGGTCAGGCGAGTACGATGGGTGGGACAACACATTCCAACCAAGCTCCGACAGTTTTTGGTGGGTAACCAAGCTCGTGTGTGGTCTTACGTTGTCTTCATGAAACACAACGCCTTTACGATTTACGAGCTCTGGCCGCTTTTGATTGATTGCATTGTTCAATTTGTCCAATTGCTGACAGTACACGGCTGAATTAATCGTTTGATTCCTTGGTAAGAGATCGAAATGCACACCACCTTTGAAATCCCACCACACTGACAGCATGACCTTTTTCTGGTGAATGTTCGCTTTGGACGTGGATTGAGGTATTTCATCGCACTGTTTCCGAGACTACTTGTGTGTGATGTTATTGTGCACAATCCATTTCTCGTCACCAGTGACTATACGCTTCAGAAAAAGGTCGTTTTCTTCGCGTTTAAGAAGGGAATGGCAGATGCTCAAACCACTTCACCAAATGGATTTCCTTCAGCTCTTGAGGAACCAAAACTTCAAACTTGCTTACGAATCCGAGCTTCTTTAAATGATCATGAACGGTTGATTGAGCAATAGGAAGTGCCTCTGCAACCTCTCGTGTCATGTACCGTGGTTAGACTTAAACCATTGCCTTTATTTCGTCATCGTCAGCCTCCATTGGCCTTCCTGACCGAAGTGCATCATTCACACCAAAATCGCCAGAACGGAATTTCGCAAACCAAAGCTGGCACTGACGTGTCGTTAGAGCATGGTCTCCTTAAATTTTACGCGACTTTTCATAAGCTTGCATAGCATTCTTGCCTTTGTGGAAATAAAAAAGCAAATTATAGCGAAAACCAACAGTTTTTTCCTCCATTTCCAACTCCGTATAGAATCTATCCAACTCATTCGAATCGAACAATTTTCTGTTTATTGAATGGGTATGACCTTATATAGTATTTCAGTGAGGTGAGTGCGAATGGTGCTTCTGTTCCAAAAAACGCACTAACGACATCTGTTAGCAAAATACGGCATGACTTTCCGATCAACCCAATATATGAACAAAATCGCTTACCACACAAGCTATTTAATTGTACGTTGCTTAATTTTAGATGCAGTTTCGCACTTTTTTTCATTTTTATTAACTTATAGTTTCCCATCATGTATAACTACTGTTTATTGTATCTTTTACTTTTACACATAATTTTTGAAATCTTTATGTTTTTATTAACCTTACTAGTTTTCTATACACACATTCATTTTAACATATTTGTTTTAAATTCCTTTTATAAAGAAACGTTTATTTTTCACAATCTTAGTTATTTTACTTTATTTTATACAGAATTTCTAAATTCTTTCAAATGTTTAACAATATCTTTCTTACACTGCCCAATATTATTATTTTTTTTTTCAATTTAAGTGCATAACTAATAATTACTTTTTTTACTTTTATGATTTTCCTCCTTAGTTTATATTTCATAGTTCATAGTTCTAGTTTAAATTATTAACTGTACTGTTTTTGTTTGTGTCTCACCGTTCATAATTCTAATATGTTATTCCATTTTAAACATTAACACAATTTTTAACAATATGAATTGTTTTCATTTACTGCACATTCAGACATTTCAATGACTTCGATCTTTTTGTTTCTAGTTCTGTTGTTTGTAACCTCTGTTTATAAGATTTTAGGTCTTTTTAACTTTTTGCCTAGCCATTAGAAATAAAAAAATTTACATATAGAGCTGCGGCTGAAACGGAGCAGCTACTTAAAAAGAAATACGCAGAAAAATGCCCGAGTAGATCTTTTCAGTTGCTCCGTTTCCTTCCGCAGCTCTGTAGATGAAATGTATCACGTTCGTGCAGTGATGCATGCCACTAGAAATCCACATGAGGAGTACAAATTAACACCAGCAATGCCTTTACCTACTCCTCAATACTGCTGTGTACCATCTCAACGCGCTATTTCAGCTCACATATGCTATTACAAAATCTGCTTATTTCAGTCCGTCTACCTGCTTTCATATTTTTGCAACTTATTTTTTAATCATCTTATATATACTATATGTGTAGTATACTTGAAAGATCAACTTCAATCGATGTTTGTCTGCAACGTCTTCCTTTCACATTCTCCTTATTTTTTGTTAGAGTAAGTACGTAAAATATTTCAAGCTGATATTTACTGAATCCTATTACTTCAACATGCGTGTTCCAATATGCAGAATTTTCTTCGGTGGAAATTTGGAACAAAAATTCTTCAAAGCATCCATCAATGATGATGATGATGATAATATACTATCGGGGGTGGTGTTGAATGGGGTCATAAATGAGATCCTTATTGTGTAATAATAATTTATTGCAAGGATTACGTTACGCACGGCCATAACATATAACTTTAAGTTTTACGAAGCAGGAGTCTGACACAATATAACAGGATCACCTGCTTTGCTGAAGTTTTTCTCTGGCTACCCGCCAGAAAGGACCCCACTGTCATAGTTAGAGTGAGTCCACCATAGTTTATAGTACCAGGAGTGGTTACGAACTTTCCTTCTGGCTCCGCCGCCGTCCGGCAAGGAGACAGATCTGGAAGACTTGGAAGCTCTTGTAATACTGTCTCCAGTCTCGAGCTCTCTCTTTAAAGCACTGTCCGGAACATCGAGTTCTTGATTAAGAATGAAAAGTAACCTTTGGCTGTCGACCTCTCATCCTGATCGGAACAATGGGAGAAGTGCACGTGTCTTTGAAAGGCGTTAGTGCGTACGTATGGTAAATCCTAAGGATTCTGATGTTTATGAAGGCTTCAAATGACATAGAAAGTAGGTGATTCTGTGTTATTATGAAGTATGGACCGTCACGCTTTGGTATGAACTTGAAGTCTTTTTGTTTTTTGCATCACTAACGGGATTCAAAGTGACCCAAACTTTATCAGGTGGAGAATAAAATACTTGTATTCCTTTGCCATATTGCCTTTTACTTTGATCTTGCTTCATTCAGATACTTTCTCGTATGTTCTTTGTAACAGTTGCGAATCGTTGAAAATAAGTGGTGATTTCAGCCACAAAGTTATCGTTTTCGACCACAGACTTGAAATCGTGTAGGAAGTCGTCGACAATCTTCAGCTCTTTTTCAAACATTATGAAGGCTGGTGTATGGTCTGTAATGCCACAGACGGCTATATTCAAAGCGAAACGAATAATTGAGAGTTTTCGAATGACAGTTGTCAGACGCACCTCCTGCAAGGATTGCAAGACAAGGCTTTAGGTCTGTTTTTCCGTTCCCCGAGATCTGATTGAAAAAGAGTAAATTGGTATTAAGCTTTGTTTGATATTTAATGTGCAGCAAATTAATTGCAAGACGGTACTAATAAAGTGGTTTCCGTTACCCCTGATTGTCCCCCCCTCAAAAAAAAAGAAGGAAATATTATAGTAGATTCTAATTACAAATATTTCCCTGTCTGAATTGAGGCATATGTCAAACTCTAAGAGAAAATTCCAAATCTTTCACTTCAAATTTATTAATATGTACATCAAAAACCAAACGAAAGCTACAACTCAAAAAACAAATTGATAGAATACAGATAACATTGCCAAACATACACAAAAAAACTTATCATTAAAAGTCTCTAAAATTACTTCTTGTTCAAGATTGACGTCATATTTCATGAAGCTCGTAATTATTTTTCCTTTCATCCTCCCGCCTTGCAGTGAGAAATAAGAAATTAAACATTCCAACATTCGTGATTATAAGTCTACTCTCTGGATTTTCTTGACAGTCCTTCCATGTCTCGTAATACGAGAAACTCCACTATTTGAAACGGGATGTTTCTCTGTTAAAGTGCTTTCACTGTAGATTGCCTTTTAGCAGTTGTCTTGGATTGCTATCTAGATTACGTCTCTCTGCAGATGATAGTTGTAATGGGTAGAGACTCTGTACTGCTGTTATTAATTCACCACTCTGATTTTTAATTTTTGCACTTCGACTTCTGTCATTGACTCCTGGATATAATTCAAGGATTTTTCTTAAAGGCCAAATCATTCTCTTCTTATCATCATTTCCAACTAATACAATGTCACCTACTTTTTAAGATCTACTATTACTTTAAGATGTTTGAACGATTTTCCTCTTGAAATTTTCATAGTCCCTAAATACTCTTGACGGAATCTCTTCCTAGAAGTTTCGCGGAGATTCCGAATGTGCCGCAATCTATATCTAAAGAAGTTTGAATTGATTTCTTGCTTTATAAAAGGCACTAAATCGTTCTGTAATTCTCTTAAGAATGTGGTTGGTGTTAAAACAGAGAGAGATGAATCAGTTGATACAACTGCCAACAGTCTATCATTAAGTATAGCTTCACAGTAACACAGAACAGTGACACAATTCTTCGTAATCTAAACAAGCTTTTCCAAGCATTTTTCTTAAAATTTTCTTCATTAAACCAGTTAGATGCTCCCATCAACCTACCCACCAAGGAGCACCAGGAGGTATAACTTACAAGTAATGTGGTCTTCATTTCTTTTTCTAGAGACTTCTTTGAAATCTACTGAGGCAAAAGCATTAGATGTGCCCACAAAATTGGTACTGTTATCCGAATAAATTATAGTAGGTCTACCTCGCGGAGAAAAAAAGCGATGAAGGGCTTGAAGAAACGTTTTTGTAGATGCAGCTGCTACGAGTTCTAAGTGAACACAACGATACACTGCGCATGTAAACAAACAAATCCATGTCTTTCTTTCATCCCTAAATATCAAAGGTCCTTCAAAATCAATGCCGGTAATCTGGAGCACACAGGCATCTTGAACTCGATCAATGGACAGTAGTGGGGCTGGAGGATTGACCCTTTTGCTGGAATATCTTTTACAAATAATACAAGATCCCAAGATGGATAAAACAATTCTTCGTCCGGATAGTAACCAGAATCTTTCTGGTTGAGAATTTAAGACGTAAGAAACTCCGACGTATCTGTTAATTTGATGTTCTTCCATTACTATGATTTTGATAAGAGGATGGTCACTGGGTAGAATGGAAGGGGTTCTAAACTCTGACTCATCATCTCATTGATATGCTGTTTTCGTCCTAATGATTCCTTGATCTGGAAATGGATTTAGTGATACTAAACGCTTATTTTAAACTCCAGCAAAAGATTCAATTTGTATCAAACGAATAAGCACTTTCCCAACTTCATTAAGCTCAGGAACGGTAAGCTCACCTTTCCTTTTCTTCTCATACTTGCAGTTGTCAATTAATCGACAAATACAAGCCATCATTCTAATAGTCCTGTGGTAAGTTGAGAACCGAAGAGTGTTTATTAGACCACTGGAATTTGTGTTAATCAAACATAATACAATTTTCTTTTTCTTCTCTGCGGCTATTTCTTCTTCGCTTACAATGAAGTTGTTGCTTGGTCAGTTTTCTCGCGGTGAATATAACCATTTCGGTCCCTCCCACCAGTGGGACGAGACTAAATAGAGGACAGAACATTCTCTACTGAGCAGATTTTCAGAGTTCATTGTTCCTGGGATGTGCCTCCAGGCATCCCTTAGAGCAAGTTGTCTTTTTTCCATAACTCTGTTGTGAACAAACGCATCCCATGGTACATCTCTTTGTATCCAGGCCAGTACAGTTGATGTATCGGTCCAAAAACAAGTGTTTTGTATTTTAAACTCTTAAAATGGACGAAGCTAGACGAGCACAAATTGCAGCGCCCGGAAGTTCTAATCGGGCAATAGAAATCTCTTTCTTCCCAGTGGGGAGCAACTCTTGTTTTAGCTTGCAGCAAATTGACTGTCACAGAATCTCCGTTTTCAGCACAAATAAAAGCTGCAGCTGAATATGCCAGTTTACTTGCATCGCAAAAGAAATGAAGTGATGTTATTTCAAACTCACAGTGCAACCACCTAGGTACTTTCAAACTTTTCAAGTAATTCAAATCATTCGTCCACATATAAAATTCTGTCTTGGTTACAGAAACAACTTCTTGAATCCAAGAAAATGTAGATTTCCACAGATTCTGAAGCATAAGCTTAGGAAGCAAGGTAATAGGAGACAATATTCCAGAGGATCAAATACTTTATGAGCAGTTGATAAAATTGTCCTCTTAGTTACCCTTTCGGCCAATTCATTAATAACAATAATAATATTCAAGCTTACTGTATCGCTATTCCGTTCCCATTGCATTCCTAACCCATTAGTAGTTGCGGCGGACCGATCTCGAGAACAACTCCACCATCGCAAATTTGAAAGAGTTAGAATTCTTGAACCTAGCACAACGGAGCTCTTTTGGGCTAGCGGTAAAGAATTCAACTCCCAATAAATTAACCCAAGATCGAGTCCCGCTCATACGACGCAGCACTTCCCACTGGCGAATATAGATGGCGACACGAGCAAGTAACTAACCAGGCTTCACTGAACCACGTGATCGCCACAGTAGTGTTTAAGTAATTCTCTGATGTATCAATGTATTCCCATCCACCTAATTCGAATTCCCTTTCAGCTGAAATGTCTGTAGCCACCTGTATGAAGTAATGTAAATCTTGTTCATTTTAGAGCTGCTTATACAGTTATGGGCATAAAAACTCTTCGTCAACGTTTCAACCATTTTTGTTGAATATTTTAATTTTTCTTTGACGGCATCTTTCAAAATGGAATTCAAATGATATTGAATAACAGAACCGAGTAAAAAATGACTACTGGAGACGCCACACACAACTCTACAGTGTCTGTAATATTTAAGTCGGCCATCGGCTTGAAACAATAAGAATCTCCAAAAACTCCTTATGTTAAAGTGTTGAATCTAGTTTGAAAATACGTCTCGCAGCCGGAAACGTGTTTGTTGTTGCTACCTTTGTCATTGTGTCCACTTTTTATTTTCTTCGTGCCTTGCGTGAGCTTTGATCCATTGCAGCGTGACGAGACTATCTCTACTAAAGATAAGTTCCCTATTAGCATATACCAGTTCGCTTTTACAGGCACTACCACTTATAACTTGGACATGCCGTCTGTGCGTAGAACTATTCTAAAGTTTTCATCAAGAGCCCACTTTACTACTTTGATAATTGCAAATAATTCTGCCAGAAAAACAGAATTAGTGTTTCTCAGTTTACTTTAGCATTGAAAAATATAGTTATTCCCCATCTTCATGCAAAGGCACTAGCTCTAATGTCCTGAGTTTGCGAGCTTTATCAGTGTATATTTCAAGTTCTGCTGTCCCTTCTGCTATGTCACTCATAAAGGTCTCATATAGTGGCGCATAGGTTTTTGCGATTGTATTGCCTTCTCATTGTCGATGTTCAGTTGGGTGACATCATGTGTGATGACTTCTACTCTTAATCCTAAGACTTTTGTTGTTATGCCTCGTTCTTCCGCTACCAGATATAGTGGTTCGAAGCCTGCAAGACAGAGTATTATATTTTCCGGCGCAGTCCTGTATGCTGTGGGCATACATTAAGAGGGCTATCGGCTTCGGCAGGCTGGGAAGTTTTTAAACTTACGTGCATTTAACGCTGTACATCAAACTCCGTGGCACACTGTTGCCACTATCACCGTGTGATACCATATTTTAATAAGTGCAGAGGAGATGCCCTAAGTTTTCCCCGTCATCCGGGGTTGATTGTTGTCTGCTGAGAGGTATAATCTTTCAGTATTCTATATCTGGATCCAACCGAATTATCATTTAAAATAGTGCCAAGATATTTGAACGTTCTCCTTATCTTGAGAGATTGCTCTTAAATTTTGGAAACTGGAGAATTTTGTGATTTCCAACTGTTATGGCAACCGTTTTTCCTTGTTGGAGCATAAGACAATGCTGGAAGCACCGCTAGACAATCAATCATTGATTTGGATTCGTCTCTAATCTTCTGGCACCCGCCCCTGCTGTTATCAAGATGTCGTATGCATATGCTTGCGCATGTATATTTTGGTTGAGACTGTTCAGTAGATGAAGTGCTTTCTCTACTACGACGTACCACAAGGTCGCCTAAGGCAGGATTCTTGTGGGAGTCTTTGTGTCTCTTATCGAGATGTCACCATCCGTGTCTATTAATGTTTTTTGTGACAAATAGCTGCTGATTATTCGAATGATGCCATTACTAACTCTCAGGTGGTCCAATGAGGCGAGTACATTTGGCTACCAAAGGGTGTCAAAAGCCTCTTTGATGTTAAGCGAATTTACTGCTGTGTACTTGCCGATTGCAAGATTGCTGTATCTGATTGTTTTAAGGTCGTACAGTGTATTATCCAGTGGAAAGTCCTTCTTTAAGGCCAAGAAAGTGGTTTTGCCTAGCAGACTCGTATAGATCATGTAACGGTCTTCCTAAGAATAGTCTCTAAACCAACTTAGCTAAGGGCAAGAGACCGATCGATGTGCCATTGAATGGCTAGTTTGAGAAATACTATTACTTTAACTTCCTTTAAGAGAGTTGAAAAACAACCAATAAGCAGATTATAAGTTTAGGAACTGCTAGAAATATTTCTGTTGTGGTGGTGTTGTGCAATCTGTCTGGTTTTCGAGCTTTATTTTGTTTCAGCCTTTTATCAGAATGGCCACTTCCGACTGAGAAAAAGATTTGCTTTTGGAATTATCTAAACTGGACGTAATTTTTTTGTTTGTTTCCTAACTACTGTATGACAAGAAGTATCCATATATATCTGATATCTCTTGGGAACAGATTTTTAAGAATAATGCTCACTCTTGGGATGGTTCTAGGGGCTTGCATTAAGGGCAGTGCTTCTGCAGATTGGGTTATTTGCTATTTTGAAGGCTATACCAAATTTCTTTGTTGCATTAGTGCGGAAGGTCCTCCAGGTTCGCTTCTTTGCACTACCAGTATTGCTACCTTATAGATGGCTCTTTACCGTTTGGAAAGTAAACAGTAATGCTCTCGTAGTTTTTCGTCACGACTGGCCTGATAGTGACTCCTGTATGCTTTTTTCTTGTGCATGCGGAGTTCTTCTGTCCACCAGGTGGAGTGATTTTTAAATGGAGTTTTTTCAATTTATTGGCTACATCGCAGCCTGTGTTATGTTTTCTATAAAGCTTCTGTAGCTTTTTATGTCTCTTCAAAGAATTCTATAACGCTTCTCTGGCTTCGTCAATAGCGGTATGACTGGAAGCTGTCTGTAGAATGAGACCGTCTTCTGCTTCTTGAAGGTGTTTGTGAAGCTTGGAATAACTCCGGTATTTAGTCTTAAATTTGCGTTTATATTTAACTGCGTTGTGATTGATTAAAAAAAATATACATTTCGGATACTGTATTTATTGAATTGAAACTGTATTGAGTACTGTATATAGCTTACTAAATCTGTATCGAGGACTTTCGAGCTGTTTCCATTATTTTCCAGATTTCTAGAAATGAGTGTGACATCTGGCCATCTCTTTGCTCTTAATGATTCGAATGTTCGTGAGGAATGTCTTGAATTCAGAAAAGCTAGCCTATTGGCAGAAGTGAACTGGAGAAGTTCTGAGGCTCTAATATCTTCAATCGGGTTTCCCCAGACGCAGCTTTTCGCATTTGCGTCTAATCCAATTATATTACTACATCCGTTGCTAATTTTGGGATTCTGTAAGGCTAGAAATGTTTTTCCCATATGACGTGTCGGTAGAAAGTTATGCGGATGCAATTTGGCCTTCCAGAGCTATTGTGACTGATTAAAGAGGTGAGAAAAAGAAGCAGATCCTGCGCTCCAGCATAAATCCTCCCCTTGTCATAGTCTGACAAGAATGTTTCCAAGACTATGGCAAGGCCTGTTAGTAATTTAATTTTTTGTCATAAATTGAATTACCATTATTGTAGCCGCTTTCTCTCCTTGGAGATAGACTTTTATTGAGGAAACTCGTGATGCGCTTCAATACTGCATATTCTGCCTGAGAAATTCTTATAATGAATCCCAGTATGTTCGAGATTCTTTTTGTTCGCCCCTTGATCATTGCTGTGGGTTACTCTACCTGGGCACTGCGTTTTACGCAATTCATATATTTATATATCCCGAGCTACAGCCTCTGAAAGACTGTTCACTTGTACAGTTTGAGCAGCAGACTGGTTTCTCGCACTTACGACCAAGCAATGCGACAAACCAGCCTGCTGCTCTAATCTTGGCAACTGTAGCACCGCGTTACATTGATGTATTTCCGATAGACGCGCGATCTAAAACCTACTATTCTATTTGAAATTATAGACTGCTCTACGACTCTGGAATTGTATCTACCTGCCAGTCATGCATATTGTGCGACTGTCTCAGTGATATTCGTGGTAAAACTCAGTGATGTTCATGCTTTCTGCAATTACGGGGAGCGATTATAATTTCCTTCAAGTCCTTTGTTACCGTTGTTGATAGAACAACAAGGCTCTTATTAGGTTGGGGAATTTTGTGATATATATAGAAATGAAGTGATGGTGTGTCCTTCAGAACCTGTTGAAGAATAAATGTGTCTTCTTCCCTTCCATAGCTGACCAGCAGCTCTTTAAAGCGGGTGTCTTTGAGTTTAATCCCTAGCTTATTTGAATTCAATCTCTTTGCTAATTCTGTTTGGAGGACAGGGGATCGTTCTTTATTGTTATAAGGTATTTTCTCCCTCTTTTCCGCATGCCTTTGTGTTGTTATTAGAAGCTCGTTCTATGCGAATTCAGTAGGACCGGAGTTCGAATCCTTGCGAGAGCACTGCGGATTTCTTCAGTTTCCTGGCTTCGAAAAAAAAAATTCTAATGGCATCACAGTGGAGTCTAGACTAAGAGGCGGTGAACGATAATTCGCCACCACCAGGATTTGGCTATTGGCAGTGCCGGATTTCTGCCTAGGCGTACAAGGTCCCGGCCTAGTTGCCCCGGTGGCGGAATCCTTACATAAGCTCAAAAGCCTAGCTTGCATTATCAAGAAGCTTTATCGAAAATAATATTATAATATATATTTTTAAATTCTAGGCTCAATTCACTCTCTGTAATGTACATAGAGTCAGGAGTAATGCAGTTAATTGACTATGATGACTTCATTCGTTCTTTTGCACCGAAGAAAGTTCGTCGTATGATTCTATGAATTTTATAAAATAACGTAACTATAGTAACATAGACTGTATTATTCTGAATTCTGATGTTCGATTAAAATTATATGTTCTGTACTGGTGCATTTAATTTGTTAAATTTCCAAAATAGCTTCGAGATGGTGGGGGGTCGAAATGTCAAGTGCCTAGGGGCCCTGTGTTTCTACGTCCGGGCCAAGCTATTGGGTTTCTCAATCCCCAGTCGCTCTTTGAGAAGGGGAGTTCATAAGGTATTTTCTCCCTCCATTTCCGCAAGCTTTCGTGGTATAACTGGAATCGACGCGTGTTCGGAAGATCAGGAGTTAGAATCCTGGAAAGGTCATTTCAGATTTTTAACATGCTTCATCGATATAACCTAATGTCTCTACGTTTTTTATCCTTAGAAGCAGAATGTAGTCCTCTTTAGGCTTTGAGACTGGAACTGGCACCAGTTTATTATATGTTGCAAATGTTGCAACCTTAGCATACGGAAGGTTAGCAATAAAATTTGTTTCAGCCTGGTCCTGTTGGTTGAAAACCGTAAAGTTAGAACACGCTGCGGTGTATAAATGATAGCATTTCCCGGCTTGTACACATTACACGTAAGAATAATACTATCTCGAAGCAATATAAAAAAGCAGATTGAAATGGTGATTTTAGCATTCGGAAAACTGCGCTTACTTGTTGCTTTTTGTAACGGAAATCGTATTATGCTTCGTGTAAGAAGAAGGTTATTATGTCTCAGAATTCGATGGCGGGAGAATCGTATCCTAATAAGACTGTATATATTAGAAGTAGTCTCCAACTCGCCTCACATGGGCTGCATGCTGTCCCAAAGCAATTTTATGCAGCCAGCAAAAAAATTCATGATATATTTGTGGTAAATATGATGGTAATAATTTTAGAGACATTACGTTTATACACTGGTGTGCAAAAATTGAGGACGAAGTCGAAAAATTAGCATATCAGCTGAACGAAGAGCCAGAGCAGGCAGAAAGACCAATCAGGAGATTAAGTAAGGTGATGTACGGTAGCACATGCGCAGATATGCAGGTAGACGTAATGGGGGAGTGTCTGAGAAGTATAAAGCATGTTGTCGGTGTAAGATCAGTATTTCTGGCAAAGAGATTGCACGCCGTATAGCAGTTAAAATCACACCGAGTTGCTGCCTCAGCGAGAAATGGCGAATAATCAATCTGTTAGACGACATCTGGATGCTTTTACCCGAGGTCGAATCATTGGGAAGTTGGAGGAAGGCCGCAGTGTGACAAGTGTGGCTGTAGAGTTCGGAATTGCTCACAGCATCGTTTCACGACTTTGGAGACAATTTCAAACTACAGGAACAGCTATCCGGGGGTTTAGTAGTGGTCGTCCACGAGGAACCACACCCGCAGATGACCGGTATATTGCCTTACAGGCCAGAAGAAACAGGCG